>OX457024.1:43809976-44032476 GCA_949752745.1 Protula sp. h YS-2021
AGCATTTTAAATCTTTGAGTTTTCCAAAATGTGTTGCTTGCTTCGGTCTGATTAATTTATTCGAAAGTTTAGAATATTACTCTTCACCGTGATTTTTTTTCCTAAAAGAAAATATTTTTTTGAGGCCACCTCCAAAAATTGTCTTCATGTCGCCTTTTGAAAGTTTTCGTTATCACGTTTTTCAAAA
This sequence comes from Protula sp. h YS-2021, assembly GCA_949752745.1. Taxonomy (NCBI): domain Eukaryota; kingdom Metazoa; phylum Annelida; class Polychaeta; order Sabellida; family Serpulidae; genus Protula; species Protula sp. h YS-2021. Next base: position 43,810,164 of record OX457024.1, read on the forward strand.
AATATTTCTTCTGCAAGTAATTTTAGTCAGATTGCTTTCATTTTTAGGCGTAGTCTAACGTTAGGGTGTCTTTGAATTTAAAATTTTCTGAAATCCGCCAGAGATTAGGCAAATGTTGACCTTTGAAAAATTTTCAGTAAGCGGTTTTTAAAATGTGACTGCCAACTTTTGGCGACAATAGAAGCCTGTTGGTACTTGATTCACTAGATCTCTGGTCACTCTCCCTGAATATTCTTGTTTTTCATTTTTGCCGGTTTTTTTTATTTTTTATTTTTTTTACTTTCCTGAAAAAAAATCGGTTTTATCCGGAAAAATGCCGATCCTGATACAAAGAAAAACATCGATCATTGACAACCAGTACTATGGAAAACCTCTCAATAAAGGAAACTTTTTGCCAGTCTGTTTTAAAATGCATTGGCATCTATACTGGCGTCGTTACTGCTGATACATCGCGATTTAGAACACTGGACACCTTTTTACCCGCAACTTTATTAATGCGTTGAAACTGACCCAACAGTGATGGACATCTTAATTAATGTCCTTGTTTTTGCACAGACTGTAAATAAATACATTTCGTCTTATTCAACAGTTTTGCCCTTTGAGTGCATCACATTACTTTTCTAAGCAAAACAAAGCCGTGATCGTGATTGTGTTTTGTCACGTCGTTTGTATCTAAAATGAACAACCCATCGTGAGAAGTAATCCGCCGCACCTTGTCAAACGCGGGATGATTCCTCGGCCTGTTTATATAAATTGGTCATACCCTAAAGCACCACTGCTTCAATATGTTCATGCATGTAACATATGTGCATGTAACTTTGAAAATGGCGTTTGGCGATCAGCAAGACATTCGAAACAGTTTACTGTTTTATTATTAAGTTCTGTTTTATTCTCCTCAAATCTTTTTTAATAGTTAAAGACTAAGGTAATCTTTTGTGAGTCCATTGTTTTAGCAAAGCTATGAGTTCCTATATTGGTGTTCAGGTTAATGTTTTCAAAATTTGAATGTCCTTGTGAATTGCAGCTGTACGACATTTGGTGACGTATTATGACGTATGGTTTCAATAGTCAAGTGGTTCTTCTTTTCACAAGCTTCTTCTGTCGTCCATAGGTTCGCGAAAACAAGCTCTATCGTCCGCAGATTCAATATATTCCAAGCCAGGTTAGGGAATGTAATGTATGTTGTGACAAAATAAAGATATAAGCGTCATCTGAAGTTGGGCTAGTTCCATAAGTGGTATCCAAAACAAAAAGAAAGAGAAATAAAATATAAGAGGTCTTGAAACTAAAAAAAAAAAGAAACGGTTTTGCTCATAGGTGTGAACTGGAAACGTTTAACATTGTGCGTATTCGAATTAAACTTTCGGGGCTTTCGGGAATGAATTGTTGAATACCGTGTCTAAGGCCATAATCATGACTACCGGTACCACGTAATCATTTTTTCTACCATGTTTTTTTTTTATTTGGGATCAGTTTAATTTTTAAAAGTATTGGGAGTGTATCAAAACAGGTTTTCCAAAAGACTTTTCTGCATCAAGAGTTGAACATTCGTTTGACTTTTAACGGATACTGGAAATTTCGCTGTGAGCTATCAGTGTGTTTTGATGTTCTGTTTCACAGGTTTAGTACAAATATGGACACAGCTGTTGGTTTTAACTGTCTCAATGCCCCACAACCTGAGAAAAAATTAACAAAAAACCAAAAAAAGAAATTAAGAAAGAAACAGAAGGCTCGAGAAGCAAACGTGGAATGCAGTGATACACCAGTTGAGAAAGATATAGAAAGAAACAACCAAGAAAGAGATAAAAAAGAACACGAAAGCGATTCTGAAGCAATTGCTGTGTCTGGTGTAAGTCAACTAAGCATCTCGACAACAGCTTCTTTGGAAGACGTGGCTGCAGTGATCCAGGCCAAGGAGGAGGATATAGGGCAGGATAGACAAAATAATCACTGTACTCCTCAAACAGATGAGTCACAGGTGGATTTAGAAAATCCACCCAGTGTCAGTGTGAAAGAGACGTGTTCACAGCAAGAGGAGAGCGTGGGCGCTGAAGGCGAGAACGCGAACGGAGCTGAAAATCCGCCTGGTCACAGTGACGAAATGCCACGTCATCTCGCGGCGCCATGTGAGACCACTGGGCCAGATTGTCCACCCAGTCGTCGCGAAGAAAGATGTGCATCAACCAGCAGCGATGGAAGATCCCCAACGCGTGATGATAGAAATACAACGTATCAGGGGCGAGGTGACCGTCCTTCGGGTGAAAGCGGAGGGCAGAGGTCCAAGCATCAACAAGAGGAACAACCTAATCCTGAGTCAGGTACTAAACGAAAAGGAAAAGCAAAACGGAAAGACAAGAAGAGAAAACGTGAGGAGCGTCAAGATTGGTGGAACGACGGTGAATCACGTGAGGGGAAAGCTGGAAGACAGGAAGAATCGCACGGCGCCAGTGGTGGGCCGCAGTATCAACAGCATGGGCGGCAAGATTCACACCCCGGTAACGGTGGGTCACATTATCAAGATCATGGGCAGCAAGAGTCACATCCTGGTAGCAGTGGGTCATCTTATCAACAGGGTGGGCATCAGAATTCTTATGGAAGCATGCGGTGAGTTTTTGCTATTTTTATTGTAGTAGCAATATTGTATGAAAGTTACACACATTATGTAGGACATCAGGCAACATGAGAAGATGCGTTAATGCAAACGATCTTGTCGAGACTTATCGGGTAAAATATGCACTATGTAGAGGCCAAAGAAGCATTTTTGTTTTAAATGATAGTCAGTTGATGTATTTGTTTATACCTGTGAAGCAGAATTTGAAGCCTGCCATCCAATACAATGTGCCACATAAATAGAAAAGATTGCCATTTTAAAGAACAACTTCCAATTTTTAAAAATTGTGTGTTGGAAAAAAAACTCTCATAAATAAGAGTAGTATGGTTGCTTTTTCTTTTTTTTAATTGGTTAACAAATAGCAAAAGATGCAATTAGAGATGATTCGACACATGTGATAGTGTTTTATTTGAAAAAAAATTACACTCCATATGGCCAAAGAGAAATTTGTATATTTTATTGCCAGAAAAATCGTGCACCATAGTGCACTGATTACCTAGATAAAATGTTTTCGAACATATTTGAATATTTTTGGAACAGCGTCAATCTAATGATCCTTTTCTGAAACTTTTAGTAAGTTATTTCTGAAATGGTCAGATAAGAGTCAACCGGCCACAGTCACTTGACCGTGTTTTTAATTCAGGAACAGCGATCGGGACAACCACGCACCAGATAGCGATGACTCATACAGGAAGATGGCCGATGCAATGAAGTATCATATTAGGAATCCAAGATATGCAAATTTAGACGAATACCAGGGTATGGAACAATAAATGTTCTACAGTTTAAAAAAAACACAACAGAAGTTGCTTTCGGTTTAAATAATTTATCAGCCCTTATAAAAGAGTAGTCAAGCGCAGGTGCTGCGATCTATTTCTGTAGAAGATCACGCAAACAAAGCCAGCGAGTTGGTTTGAGTGTGTCTCCTAAGCGATAAAGCTGGCAGTGTATAAACGGTAAACGGTAGCCTGGGCAGAGTGACCTTGCTAGTCGTGACATTATAATGTTGTACCACAAGATAATTTAGAGTCGTTAAAATGAATTCGGATTTTAGGATATAGGAAGGACACAAATCCCCAGTTATGAGAACATTCGGAAGATATGAGGTTTTGATGGCTCCAAAAAAATAGAAGAAGAAAACAGAGAAATAAAGACAATAATAATAATAATAATAATAATAATAATTATAATAATAATTGACTCTACATCCGCAGATAATTCTAAGGCTTCCTTGGTTTTCGGATATCGATCCGTTGTCGGGTTCTACGATTTGGTTTTCTGAAAAAAAGTTTTACTTTCTGTGCTCAATGGCAGGCTACGTGTACGCCTACGCGCTTGCGGTCGTCCTAGGCATACCCGAGCAGATGCTGATTCAGTTGGCCAAAAAGTACGATGCTGAATTTGAAGTGTATGTGGACAACCAGAGCAATACGAATATCAGACTGAAGAGATCGGAACGCCGCGAGGACGATCCAGACACGAAGTTGTCCAAGAAACTGTCGTCATTGCTCCGACACAGAGCAGAAGACAAAGGCTTTAGACTGCTCGATGGTAGGAGATTGATTTCTTTGTCGAAAGTTTCGCATCAACATAAAAGCAGAGTTTGTAGGCGCTTTCCGACTCCTTCAGGTTTCACCATTCATATGATCTTGTGTGACGACTTGTTGTGTATCCATGCATTTCGTTTTGTCTGATTTATTGGTATCAGCCGAGGTTTTATCAATGAATATAGCATATTTGTATGCGCTATCTTTATAAGGCCATGGACCACAATTACATTTCCTGGTAGAGCATAAACACGCAAGGAGTAAAACCAAAAGCAGTACCGCGGTAAATGTGTTATTATGTAACACATATCCAGCCAATAAATAAAAGTTATTGTTGTAAAATGATCACAATAGGTTGGACTGTTGTAGAAAAAAAAATGCCGTGGAAGATTTGTTGGTTTATGTGCCACAATTTTTTTTTAATGCCGCTTTTGTCAAAAAAAATCCAATTGAAAGACCTCTATTTTGCTATTTTTTCCTGTAGAACGTGCAATGTTGTGGAGAGAGCAAGAATGTTTTGCAGGAAGTCTATGTAAAATTGTGGTCCATGGCCATATTGGGGGTTAGTCTTGTCTCTACTTTGATTGTTACAGGCGGCTTCCTTTTCGTGGAGGATATCTTAAAGCGTGGAGAATTCAGGAGCTTCAATGAAAAGGATGTGGCCAGAATTGTGCGAAATAACGACAAACAGAGATTCACATTAGACAGAGACGAGAAAAGTGGCAAGTTGAAGATACGAGCCAATCAGGGTCATAGTATGAAGGTGGGTGAGGCCAGACTTGCCTTCTCAGGCAGTGATGCCCGTAAGAGCGTGACAAGGCTAGGCACGTCGTGTGACGTGATGTGGTAGTCTGGCAAAATCGGAAGTGCAAGTGTCTTAGGCGTTATTGTAGTGTCTCAGGTGTTATTATAAAGACAAAAAAAATGAAAAGGTCTTCTATACGTGTAACCACTAATTCTGCCCTTCCCCAGCCCCGCAAATAAAGTTTTCTATAGAGGAAAAAATATCGCTTTCGTGGTTTACGGGATATCAGATGTCGTTAGCAGTGGGCTACCCGATGTTAAATAGCATTCTATCACATTTATTTGGCCATCAGATCACAGAATTAAAAGTACTCTCCTAAAATTAAAATGCGAGTTTTCGAGAATATTTTACCAGACCGAGGCTGAATAGATGCACGAACGATTTAACTTTAAATGAAACTACACTTATTTCTTCTAGAAAAACAAAATTAAACAATGGATTGATAAATGTTTATTTTTATCACTTAAATAGAAAGGATTTGGGTTTGATTAATCGCTGTACTATTCATGAAAACATGACATTTTTCATTGATCAAACAGTTTGAATCTCTCTTCATTTAATAGGTTGAGAACTTGGAGCTGAAAAGCTTAACCGCGAAAGATGTGCCTTGCTGTGTCCATGGAACGAGTTTCAAGGCGTGGGAAATGATAAAAACCTCCGTTAGTACATTGTGGCTACCTTATCTAAGTTTGACTACTGTATCCTGTATAAAAGAACACTTGTACAGGGTTCGCGTTGGCGGGGTTTTTGCCCATTTTTTGAGCATTATTTACGAAATGACTCACTTTTTCGGAACTCATCAAGTTTTCTGGACCCAACTGAGTCACACGTTCCTTTTTTGACTCACTTTCCAGAGAACCCAGCACGAACCCTGACTTGTACACATGTATTATGATAGTGTTGGAAAGTGAGTATTTGTTGCTCGTGACCTTGTTCAAAGGGTCCTTTTATGAATAAACAAAGTATTGAACAAAGTGCAACTCTCACTTTTGTAATTAAATTGTAATTGTAATTAAAAGCAGTACAAGAAAAAATCTTTCGATATCGTTACTGTTTTGTTCAATGTATGTTTGACAGGGTCTGAAAACTATGGGTAGAAATCACATTCATTTTGCTCCAGGGGAACCGGGTGAATCCGGAGTTATCAGTGGTGAGAACTTCTTCCTTTTTTTAAAAAAAAATCACAAGTGACTGAAAAAAATGTAAAAGTCCACAACAATCGTAGTGGGTGAATCCCTGAGGAATATATATAATGAGGAATGTAATATAACGGGCGCAATGCAAAGGTTCAATAGCGTTGATTTCTTTTTAAAAAATCGATAAAAATTCCTTGTTTGAAGTTAACCATTTGGTAAATTTGAAAATGTAAAATGAGGTGCCGGCCTCATGTTATCATCCAGTTTATTTAAATAAAGAGGCTGAGTGTGGTGGCATTTATTCAGCCGGGAGCCAGACAGCCATATGACGATTGTTGTAATGGTCAGATGTTTCAAATACAGTGTCTAGTATTTTATGTGGAAAACCTGAATTGTTCTTAAATTGTATTTCAACGAATTGGAAATCCAGTGATTTATGTCTATTGGTACACAGTGTTGTTGTTTACTGTCTGCTGAGATAGCACACGTCTTCAGTTGTTATAGTTATGATATTATATATTATTATTTTGTTATAGGTATGAGATCGTCATGCCAAGTTCTCGTTTTCGTAGACATGGACAAGGCAATCGCTGGTAAATCGATTGTTCTTTTTTTTTTTTTTCAATTTTATCATTATTTTCATGGGGGTGACAGTATATTGCTTATGACTGTGTACGATATAGAGACACCCCTAAGCAGGGTTGAGATTTCACGGTCGCCCGTGGCGACCAACTTTTGGCTGGGGCGACCAACTTTTTCGAGCTGGTCGCCGGAGTGGCGACTAACTTTTTTCTGAGTATTTAAACTGTTGATTATTTTAAACACCATTTTGTTGTTGTTTTTTCATGTGAGGTGGGCTAGACAAATTTTGCAAAAATTGCGCCGGGCAACTAACTTTTATGCCGGGCGACCAGAAAATTTTACGAAGTCTCAACCCTGCTAAGACAGATGTGAAGGAATTGCAGGACAGAATCTATGCTCCTTCTTAGCTGTAGGTTGTCCCTTTGCAGAGCTTTTACGCGTGTTTTAAGTCTTTGGCATTCTGTTTTCCGTGCGCTGTACAATGCTCGCTATTTTCGCGTTTGCTGAGGGTTTACACGATCACTGCTACGTAAGATTGTTGTCTCTGGAAAACGAACTTCTTCACAGAGAGAGAGTGAGAGAGAGAGAGAGAGAGAGAGAGAGGGGAGAGAGAGAGAGAGGGAGAGAGAGAGAGGGAGAGAGCGAGAGAGAGAGAGAGAGAAAGAGAGAGGGAGAGAGAGAGAGAGAGAGAGAGAGAGAGAGAGAGAGGGGGGGGGGAGAGAGAGAGGGAGAGAGAGGGGGGCGTTAGAAAATAGTCTTCCTTAAGAGGAGACCACTGCGTGTAAAAACATGCAATTGGTCTACAGCAAGCTTTCTCTTACTGTGCACAGTCCACTTCATGAACCACCCCCAGCGGATTTAAGATTATTATTGTCTTAAAGCTAAGAAGTTCTCAGCTTTGAAAGTGTACCGTTCTTCATCCAGGATTTATTCATGTGTTTATATACCTGTTTGGTTTCAGATGGCATCAAATTCTACTTGTCATCAAATAATGTGATATTGACCGAAGGCGGGCGCTATAATACGTTAAGTCCGTACTACTTTCAGCGTGTGATTGACAGGAATTCACGCAAGGAGTTGCCCTTTTCTAAGGTGGGTACATGGGTGCTCAGCTTGTTGCTTTGGGGTTGTTGACATAAGGTCACCTTTTTCCTTTCTTTGCAGATAAGTTGACTTGCAAACTAGGTATATCAGCAAAACAATGTTCGTGCCTGGATGGTGTGTTCGTGTGCGTACCTGGATGACGTGTTCGTGCGCGTGCCTGGATGGCGTGTTCGTGTGATTATCTGGATGGCGTGTTCGTGTGCGTACCTGGATGACGTGTTTGTGTGCGTGCCTGGATGGCGTGTTTGTGTGCGTGCCTGGATGGCGTGTTCGTGTGCGTGCGTGGACGGCGTGTTCGTGTGCGTGCGTGGATGGCGTGTTCGTATGCGTGCCTATATGGCGTGTTCGTGTGCGTGCCTGAATGGCGTGCATCGATGGGGTATTTGGTGTGTGTGTGTGAAGGGGGTGGGTTATGCGGTTATGTATATAAAGGATGTACCTTCTATAGACTGCAGAGTCTAAAGCTTTATCGTGAAAACCTAGGGCAGTTTTTTTTTCCAAGATCAGCGTAAGAGATGCGTAGATATTTTGTTCTCTGGGTCTTCTCCCATCCCGCCCCGCCCCTCCACCCGAAACATTTTCATATTACGGAATTGAAAACGGTTCAGTTTCTGTTCCCTTGTAGCCGCAGCCGAGGGATGACCACGACCAGAGCAGTCAACAGCCGGATAAAAAGAACCAGCAAGCAGTTACACCGAATCCAGAACCGAAGACACAAAAGGAGAAAACTTCACGGCGTGCTGAGAATAAAGGAAAAAACGACGCGAAAATGTAGCCAAAAGTTATGAGGAGAAAAAAAAAACTTCTTGCTGTAAAGAGATGATGTGAGCAATCGTGTTGCTTCTGCGATACCTTGTTTTGTTGAGTGATACTCCACGGTGTACCATGTGCGATTGTTATCTAAATGTTTTAAGCTCCAGGCTCTTATATGTGTCACAGGGGATCTGCATAATCAGGCACTTCATTAACTGTTTATAAAATCTGTTTTTATGAGTGAAAAATTCAAAGTTTCAAACATTTTACTATACTCAGTTGAATTTTAAATGGGAAAGTTTTGAACATTTTCAGAATGATTAGCGATCAAAAATATTGACTTTTCTCCGTGGCGGCGTGATAAAAAATGGACCATTCTGGCACTTTTCTACCTTTCTTCCAAATAAACTGGGTGCCGTTACTACAGCCCGATCTCAACGTCACTTTACCGTAAAAGTCTGGCCGTGTTTTACTTTAAATACTATTTTTTCTTTTAAAAAAATATCAGTATCTACAAAATTGCACTCGTTACTCGAATAGCACAGGTATTTTATTAATTTGGTTCAACCAATATCGGTTTGAATGGGGCTTTCAGTATTTAGGTGTGTCAGATTGAGCGACAGCAGTTTGTAGAGAGGGGTAAGCGTAGCGTGTTATGCAATCATAAGGGGAATAAATATTGTGTGTTATATAAACGTACACACATCTCAGGAGTAAATCCTCGTCGTAGATGGAGAGTTTAAACCAATAGAGATGATAGTGACCAAATGCGTTCAGTTGAAATTTGCCATTACTCCCGAGTCCTGACCCCGTTTTCATAACTGCGGTTGACCAATGAGAAAGTCCGCCAGCCCCCCTCCCTCCCTCCCCCCTCCCCTCCCCACCCCGACCCCATGATTAAGATACTTCCGCACAATTTTTCCCTTGGCAACAGTAAAGTTCTTTGTGACAAACTGATTAGTTCGATACTTTTTCCAGAAGAAGCAACTGAGAAGCGTTGAGATTTTGTTTTTGCATATTGTTATTTCTTAGACTCGGCTGTACTATTGCTGTAAAGAATATTCTTTTCGTGTCTCTGGAAACCCAAGCAGGTGTTTCGATGACAAGCTGTGACACTGTAATATCCACGTGGTTATATTATTTGTGGTGTGGTTATATACATATGTGTGTGTATATGAGTGGGTGTGAAATGAAGTGCAGGGTTCTGGGATGTGACTTCGGTCGTTTCAGTTGTTGGAATCAGTTTAAATGAACCTGAGAAGTTTTTGTTTTCAGTTTCGAAGAGCAGATTTTGAGTTTATGTACAAAGTTTGTGTACAATAACCAAGCCAAAAAAAAAAATGAGAGGCTTTCTATTACTTTCTAAATATGCATCATGTATTTTTTCTTCAGTTTACGTGTTTTTTTTTAGACGTGTAGCGGTGTCCTATTTTTTCTGAAAACATTTAACATGGTTTTTAAAAAAAAAAGGGTGAAAGACGTGTCCAAGAATCAGGCGTCGAAATTCACCGTTTCTTCGTAAATAAAGTTTGTGGAATTAAGTATAACTTGAAAGGGTCTCATTTGTCGATAATTTTCATTCGATATTCAAGCAATGCTGCTGTGAGAGTGAAACTAAATGAATGAGGGAAGACAAAAAATGCTACGAGTTGACTCTCTTTCATGTGGTGTGAGCAGCAAGTGAACGATGTTAGTGACGCCAAGAATGGGCTTTTTTTTTTTATCCTGCCAGACGGCTTTACAATGTTTCGCGGAGGGATTACGTTATAGCAAATGAGTGAATGTATTAGGCGCGTGTGTTTGCAATAGTCTTAGGGTTGAATTTTCAACTGCACTGCAAGGAATAACAGCTACGGGCTCTGGGTTAAGCTGCAGTTAAGATCTTGTGTAGAAAGAACTTTGTCGTGAGAGGTGAACGTCTTGAGGTCTGCCAAATCTGTTATAGGGGAGAAGCCAGGAGTTCACTGGCTACATATGCTGAAGCCACTGAACTCGAAGAAAGATAGTGATGGTTAGAAGCAAATAAAAAAAAATATTTACGTATACATATATAATTGTGTTTAACACGAATATGTCAAATTACATGCACAAAAACGGTACTCGTGAAATAAAAAAAAAAAAAAAAAAAAAGGGGGACTAGAAAAGTACTTGTTTTAATAAACGAGACAAAAAGACAACACTGCTCGCGTGATGGTGGCGGCAATCAACGAGAAAGGTCTTTTACACACATAGTGAAGTGACCAGTTGACAATATTTTACAAGCAAAAACCTTCCTCCGTCTTTGAGAGCGGGTGGGGGGTGGTTGAGGGGGGGGGGTAAAATATTACAGTACTAAACTACTGAAGGCGTTTACAATCCTGTGTGTCCCATTTAGTAAAGCGGCAAAGTGTGGGCGGGTGATTGATACGTGCCGTTATGGCATGTATTTGGGTCTCCCACTTTTGAGGTCTTCGTCAGTTTCATTACACTATAAATACGAGTCACTAAACGTCGCACTTGTACATGTGATCTGATGTCCGGCCCAAAGTGCCCCGGAATAAAGTGCCCATAAAGTGAACAAAACGCCTCCCCATTTTTTGCTAAGTAGGAAGGAAGCGCTCCCGGTATAAAATTGAAATTTTCGGTTAATAACCTTGTGCAATTGATTAGAACGACTGCAGCTGAGATCAATGAAATTGAGAAATCAAATTGAATTGCTATTTGATTGCATATAAGAGCAATTTGGGTTACATTGCGACTGCATGTGAGATCAATGAAATTAATCAATAAAACTGAACTTTGCAGTTAACCAGTTGCTGTTTTTCATTCACTTATAAAAACGAACATTAAAACGAACATTTACTCACAAAAATTAACAGACATAGTAACTAAATCACATATCAGCGTTAAATATGCCACCTCAAAACTTATTATAATAGTGCCTTTTATACGAACCATTAAAATCCAAATGGATAGTGTCAAGAAAGGCTTTGCTCCTACTTTGCAAAAACGAGTTTTGGGGATCTTTATATTGATCTCAAAAACTACTTTTTTGATATCAATAAATACTTAAAGATGTACTTAGCATGAAGTCAACATGGAGCTTCCGTAACAAGGGCCCTCTCCACTGTCTTGGAAAACTATTTTTACTCAATAGTGACGCCTCAGTTGACAGTGAGTGATGTCATTTATGGGAGTACGAGCACCCGCCTCTAGGGCGTGCGGTTGTTAAGATTTCCCAAGGCTTTCCTTTACGGCCATTTATTTCTGAAGGTGATCAAGAATATCCACTACACTAAGACGTTGTTGTCAGGGTGGAGGGGTGGGGAGGGGGCATTTAGGCGATAAAACATTTTAGGAGCTGTTGAATCACGTCTTTGTTTTGCTGTTGCGCAGAGTGCCAAAGGAACTCAAATGAATCTTCTATCTTATATCCGTTATTTCGTTGTGTTAAATGAATCTTATATCCGTTATTTCGTTGTTGTAAAACAGCCAACCTCTGCGGTTTTTCCATCTGTTGCGTATTACGGTCTTTTTTCCTTCAACCCCATTTTGTGTTTATACATAACAGATGGATTTCTCCAGAGGTCAACTACTTTATACCAACGGTTAAACTAGGCAGCTTTAGATGTCTGTAACTACCCGGTGTATTTCATTGAGACAGCGAAAAACACCAGCAGCAATAGCACAGTTGAATAAATTACGCAGAACTAAAATCATCATATTCTGGTGACATTTATCGGAGCTGTGCGCAGTATTTCAGAGATGTGTTTCAGGTTTAAGGAGTTTGTTTCCATTGATGTCGGTAGCCGATAACTGGAATCCAAAAAAAAAATGCTCTAGATATCGAATATTGGAGTTATTGAGTAAGAAAATGTCCAATGCCGACGGCCGGGAGATCTCATGCACACCTTGCATACAAAATCTACTTTTCATTTTACTTATTGGTCACTAACGCTTAAGGTAGCCCATAAGACGTAAGCTTGTCTCATTACATGTCTCCCCCTAAGGGAGACATATATAGCATTTGGTGTGTCCGTCTGTCCGCAGTGAGTTCTTATGAAATTAATGAGTCGATTTTTCTCAAAACATACATGCGTATTGGGGTATATGTCTAGATGATGCCCGTGTTATTTTTTTTTTTTCGTTTCCTCAAAAATTCTATTTTTGGCAAATTTTTGAACATAGGGGGGGGGGGGGGGGGGTTCGTGCATTTTTTCACTTTGGTAGGCTATATCTCCAAAACAGTTTGTTGAATTAGGCTGAAACGTGGCAAGAACAACACCCATATAATGCAAATGTTTACTGCGAAGTTTTTCTTCATTTCCGGTGAAAATGTATTTTTGGCGAATTTTTAAATTTTTGAATTTGAACTTTTTTGGCCATATTGTTGCGATATCTCCGAAACGGTTTGTTGGATTAGGCTGAAACGTGGCAAGAACAACACACATATAGTGCAAATGTTCACTGAGAAGTTTTTCTTTTTCTTCATTTGTGCTGAAAATGTATTTTTGGCGATTTTTTTAATTTTTGATTTTGAACTTTTTTGGCCATATTGTTGCGATATCTCCCAAAAGGTTTGTTATATTAGACTGAAACTTGGCAAGAAGAACTCACAAAAAGTGTAAATGTTTACTGCGAAGTTTTTCTTCATTTCCGTGGAAAATGTATTTTTGGCGAATTTTCAAATTTTTGATTTTTAACTTTTTTGGCCATATTGTTGCGATATCTCGGAAACAGATTGTTTGATTAAGCTGAAACGTGGCAAGAAGAACCCACATATAGTGCAAATGTTTACTGCGAGATTTTTCTTCATTTCCTTTGAAAATGTATTTTTGGCGATTTTTTACATTTTTGAATTTTTACTTTTTTTGGCCATATTGTTGCGATATCTCCGAAACAGTTTGTTCCATTAGGCTGAAACATGGGAAGAAGAACCCATATGTAGTGGAAATGTTTACTGCGAAGTTTTTCTTCATTCATTTTCTGTAAAAATGTATTTTTGGCGATTTTTTCCATTTTTTGGGCTCGCCAATGTTGTATTTTAAGCAAGGAATTTTTCCACGTGACTGATTGGGGGGCGGGGAGACATACCGTTTTTGTTTTAACAAAAACACTGGCCAATCTAGTTTCTGTGCAATCATTGGCTAACACTCATAGCACCCGACCTCAAAAAAAGACATCCTTGGATAACTCCAAAATAAATTCGTTTCTCTTGCGTGGTTTTGGATAACCCTTTCCCTCACCTCCAATATCAGACAATTCGCTAACATTATCGTGCTTAGTGTTGCGTATTTTTAATAAAATGTACGCATATATGCACGACGAGACTTATCCAATGGATGAGTTGTTAGGTGACTCCCTCCCCCCCCCCCCCACCCCCCACCCCTCCCGCCTCTCCACCAATAATTAAAACGGTAAATAAAAATACTTATTCACTAAAATAGCGATTACGAAATGGGAATTATTTTTGTTAATACATCCGTGTTTCGTGTCTATAATCTGGGACTATAACATTCTTTCTAGTAATAAACCATAAATGGAACTCTTTTCAAACCTATGTGCCTTTTACTCAGACCCTGCTGCGTGTTGGGGAGTGTATGGCGTGCTCTCTCTGAGCTACAGCCGTCTATGAGCTACTTTGCACAGCTGCCATTCCACTCTCCAGTGTGTTCAATATACAATTCCTAATGGATTAAGGGGTTCTGCTTGGCACCAGATTTGACTGACACCAGTTAAAAATGTTGTTTAATAAAACGGTAGCCGGTTAATGTTAAGAAGTTAAATTATATCCATTATGGCTCCTCACGGAATTATTTTTATTATGTTGCCCTGTGTTATTCAAATTGGATTAGCTAAAGGTAAGTTAAAATTGTTTCTACCCATTAAGCCTGAAATTTTAATTAGCTGTATAAAAAACAGAATCCAAAGGTTAATGCAAAGAGAAACTGAAAGTTTATTTTAATTGTTTTAAGGAAGTTTTAAATAGCAATTCTCCGTTTAAAATTGAAGTTTAACTGGATATTTTTTATTTTATTTACTTTTATTCTTTATATCATAACCAGCTAAAATGTAAGTAAAATTGGTGGACTCCGTCTCCTTTGAAGCGTATAATTCGGTTGTAACATGTTCGTTCCTCTCAACAAGATGGAATTGTTTTTATGAAAATCTTAAATGAATTCAAATTATTATCACCATAAACCTGCTTGTTCTTAGGGAGAAAAGGAGAGGCTTAGATTTCAATTTTAATCGCTGCGATGCTCACAGTCTCGCAGTTCTAAATCTAATGCAAAATTTAGAGTTTTTTCTTTAAAACATTATTGCATGTATCTGGTTATTTAGTTGTATGAAGTAGCAAAATTAAACACCTCCTAGTTCATTAAAGTCAATTCAGCACAAAAAACTGTTCGTTAGTCTCACGAGAAGACCTCATCTATTTGTCACGTATGGATTCGTAATTAATGTCTGGCTGCAGAACTTATAGCCATTGTGCGAGGCTCATCAGCCACTGAAAGATAAATGTCCTCGCAGATATATGGTCCATTGGAAACGTCGTTTAAACGTCTCTTTTTACCGTAAAAAGAAAACGTTACATGTACGTCACTGCGACATCACAAAAACACGTTGTCTAAGCGACTTAAAAGAGGCGTTCTGATGCAACAAAACGACGCCATGGACATGTTGCTAAAAGAACATCACTATAGCGGGCTACATTAATGTCGTTGGGCGGTCGCAAAAGAAACCAATAACGGAAAGGTTTAAATGGCGTCGTTATAGGGTCGTTAAAATGAAAGCAATGAAAACTAAAATAACATCAGATAATTCTCCTTTTCCAAGTGTTGTGGAGCCGTCAATTGGTCCACAAAACAGGCTGTTATGAGATTTGGAAATTGGATTTCGAAAATGTGATCAGAAAGTGACCACAAAGCGGCAATGCCTAAAACTATCAAAACCAACGTCACAATAAAGCGATTTTGATAAAAATATGCATGATGTAATGTGAAAAAATAATCAATTTATGACGGTGAGTCGTGTTATTACCTCCTTTTTAGCCACATTTGACATGGAAAGTGCTATCGTATATATTTTCGAAAAGTGATTTTCTGTTATTTATTAAATAATAGAATAATTGTTTGTCTCCCATTAAACTGGCTGGGATATATTTTTCTGTAGGATGGGTAAGGACGCAAAACGACAAAAGAAAAAAAAACAAAAAAACAAAAAAAAAATTTAAAAAAAATACCGATGCCCTAATCCCATTCTTTCACCTTCACTATGAATACCAAATTTTTACGAATTGTTAACGAAAATCATTCGTTAATTTTTAATTCACACACTTTACTCAGTCGGAAATTCGTTAAAGAAATAACTTTGTTTATTTCTTTTTGTTGACAATAACAACATAATGTAACACCATAAATATTGCAACAAGAAAAAGTAAAAAGGACGAAAATTACATTAATCACATTAAAACATGGATTATCAAGGTCGATATATTTGCTCAAGCCAAAGTTATAAAGAAAATATTTTTTGAAAAACCAAACAAGTCTTGAGTAAGGCGAATATGCCTTAATTCCAAATTGAACATTGTGTTATTTGTTCGCTCAATCAGTCGCAAGTCTGGAGACTAATGTAGAAAGTCTGAAAAAAGTTAAGAATTAAAATATAAATAACACTATAAGGACGTACAGTTTTTTTTCAAAAGGCGAGCCCAAGTATAGTTATTGATAATATTTTTATATTTTTCTGAATGCAATGCATTTCGATGACTCAAGGTATATTACAGAACTCAAACAATGCCGACAGCCCGTAGATGTTTAATTATGTTCTTATTCGATATCTAGAATGTAACTGAAATATTCAGTACTTCGATTATTTTATTTTTTGTTCCGTTAAGGTTCGAGCTATCGAGCTTTCACCAGTAGACTTGAGTTTCACTTTAGCGGTATCCCTTTTACAAAACCGTTTGCATTTTTTAGAAGACTGGCCGGGGCCTGAATTTAGATGGCGTCATGTCTCTTTCCATCCCATTCTCTTTTTTCTCTATTTACTCTTCTCGATTTTGTGGTTTTACGGTAGCGTTATTTATTTAAAGCACAGAGGGTTCATGCCCCACAACTTGCAGATGAACTCCTTAGGCCAAGAAGAGAAGTGGTTTTGTTTTTCATCCCATTTTAAAATGACCCAGCTGGCGATCTTTTTATATTTTTGTTTCTCGATTAGATTAGCCCTAGCCGGAGCCGACCTTTTTTTCAAATTTCAGCGATCCCGCATTGGTTAAATTTGTGTATATTTATTCTTTGCAAAGGATTGTAAAAAGTTCACATGGCATTACAACTTGGTAGTTTGAAGCGTTGAAGTTTTACTTTTATAAAAATAGGAAATTCTAAGGTGAGAGCGCAAAAGTTTCAGATAAATATGAAAGGCTATTTCCAGTCTTTTGCGTCCTTCTAGGTAAATCTTTTTGCTTATTAATTTTGACACCAGGCCGATCAATTTCTTTTTTGTTCGCTCGAAAATTTTTACACGCAGCCGGGTCACTCGTTTCCGATTTTAGCGGCCAGGCCGGGCGATCAAACACACATTTCTTCACCTTATTACTATTGACAGTTACTTTAGGTCATGAGATGATTATATCATAATCTGAATTAATTGTTACTAATGATGGGGAGTTTATAAGCGTTGTCTGTTATCTTACTTACGTTTTCTTTCGAACGTAAACATTACCAGTCAGAATCTTAAAAATGGCAATGAAAACATTTTATTAAATTATATTTTAAACAAGCATAAAAAATAATAATTGCACAATCTTTGCTTTCAAATCAGCAAACCAATGTAGGTATATAAAATGCAGCTGTCTAAAACACAATTACGTATGGAATGCCATTTTAACATTTAATGCTTATTTTTGATATCAAAATATATTTAGAGATATCAATAAATCAATTTAGATCTCATTAATTTATATTTTGCTATCAATAATTGAATTTTAGATGGCAAAAATTTATTTTTGAGATCAAAAAATCAATTTTACAAACCTAAAAAATCTTACGGGAGACACACATTCACATAAAATATAACGAATCGTCAATTAAATTTTGGAGATGAAAATTTGAATTATTGAGATCAATAATAACAGCATAATTTTTTATCTCAAGAATTGCTTCTTTTTTGTACAGTAAAAAATTAAAATAAAGATTCTGTACACAAGGACAGCCATTATTTATTTACAGATATGCGTTTCTGAATTTTTTATTTAAAAAATAGACTGATATTTTGATATCAAGAATCAGTTTTTGAGATCAAAAAATCGTTTGCAGATTTCAAAATACAAATTAAAAATGTATCAGTCTGAAATAATGATATCTGAAATAAATTCTTTATATCAATATATAAAAAATCAATTATTGAACTCAAAATTAATATTTTGCTGTCAAATATTTCATTTTTGCTATCAAGAATTGAATTTTTGATCTCAAAAAATCAATTTTAGATATCATTAAATCATTTTTGATATCAATAAATATTTCTTGATATCTCTAAATATTTATTGATATCAAAAATTATTTTTTGAGATCAAGAATACATTTAGAGAGATCAAGAATACAATTACAGATAGCAAAAATGAATTCTTGATATCAAAATATGGATTTATTGAGATCAAAAATTAATTCTTGATATCAAAAATTCACCAATAAATGTGAAAACGGCATTCCATAATTACGTTCTAATTTGTGCACCGTTCTCTTGTTCTGTAACCACTTCAGGGGTCAAGACCCACCGCTTTCTGATTCCTGCCACAGGTAAACAGGTATACATATCCCTGCCGCCTCCAACCGATTACAGCCCCCCCCCCCCCCCCCTCTCTCCTCCATAGCTAAAGAGAGAACTATTTCTTTGTAGAAACCTTCCTGGCTGCTTTAATTGACACAATCTTGCAAGGAAGTGCTCGCTCTCCAAAGCCATTGTCCCACCTCTACAAATGCCCCAGTGACCTTAAGCTATTAAACTAAGTAGTTTTCGTACAATACATCGTTTCACGTAATTGCCGCTGCTGGTAATTGCATTTCTACAAGAAAGATGAGTAAGTTTTGATAACTGCAGAATAAGACATCTTACAAAATTTTGACATTACATGAATTCCCTCAGCTGCATCAGGTCTGAATTTTCTCTACAAATTCACTCATTTCTTAGCTTGCCAAAAGGGGACCATTAAAGCATTTCATTTACTGAAGGACAGCGGAATGCCCCGTAGAAAGTTAATATACCAAGGAGTGGATACTGTAAACGAAAAGAAAACTTAACAGTAGGGTGAAAACGAGAGTTTTGCGCAACTTGATGACGTCATACTGTCTGGACCGGAAGTGACGTCATATGCGTAACCAAGGCGTAACCATGGTGATAATGACGTCATCAGTCACGTGACCAATGAAAAGCCAATGAGATCAATGAAGACAATGAAGCCCCGCCCACTTTCTGTCTATCATACTGTCTGGACCGGAAGTGAAGTCATGTCTGGAAGTGACGTCATCATGTCTGGACCGGAAGTGACGTCATAGTGTCTGTTTGTTTCTATCTGCTTCAGTTTTTGGATGGAGCGCGCGCGCGTGTGGGGATGACGTCATGATGAAGGGTAAACGTCACAGCAGAGTATGCGTAAACGTCATTTTGTTTTCGTAATTTGAAATAACGGACTTCCGTTGAAGTGTGGAACTTATATTTGTAACATGTTGCCATTTTAACTGTGTAAAAAGTAAAAAAGTGGGATAACTTTCGTTATAGTTGACCGATTTGAATGAAAATTTCACTGTTTGATTCAGTTTTATATATAGTTTTGTTATAAAGTGGTCACAAGCTATTTACACCGGTGGCTATATGCATTTTAGTAACATGCCGCCATTTTTTAACTTTGTAAAAAGTGAAAAATTGAGATAACTTCCGTTATACTTGGTCGATTTACATGAAAATTTCACTATTTGATTCAGTTTTATATCTACTTTTAACATTAAGTGGTTATAGGCTATTTGCGCAGCTGGCTGTATGCATTTTTGTAACATGCCGCCATTTTAACTTTGTAAAAAGTGAAAAATTGGCATAACTTCCGTTATACTTGGTCGATTTACATGAAAATTTCACTATTTGATTCAGTTTTATATCTAGTTTTGTTATAAAGTGGTCACAGGCTATTTACACAGCTGGCTGTATGCATTTTTGTAACATGCCGCCATTTTAACTTTGTAAAAAGTGAAAAATTGAGATAACTTTCGTTATACTTAGTCGATTTACATGAAAATTTCACTGTTTGGTTCAGTTTTATATCTAGTTTTGTTGTAATGTAGTCATGGGCTATTTGCGCAGCTGGCTGTATGCATTTTTTATAACATGCCGCCATTTTAACTTTGTAAAAAGTGGAAAAGTGTGATAACTTTCGGTATGGTTGACCGATTTGAATGAAAATTTCACCGTTGGATTCAGTTTGATGTCTTAGTTTTACAGTAGTTTACATAGATGGGTTGTTGGAATGGCGCGCGCCCCACCATTCAAACATGTGTTTGAAATATTTTTTACGTCAAACTATGGTTCAACAAGTTGTTTAGCAATTGTACAACAATTGTTCAACAAGCTGTTGTTCAACATGTTGTTGAACATGTTCAACATTTTCAACATGTTCAACAACATGTTCAACAAGTTGAACATGTTCAACATGTTCAACAACATGTTCAACATGTTCAACATGTTCAACAACATGTTCAACATGTTCAACATGTTGTTGCACAAGTTGAACATGTTTAACATGTTCAACATGTTGAATATGTTCAACTTGTTCAACAACATGCTGTTTAACAAGTTGTTCAACAAGTTGTAGTTCAAGCAAAGAAAAAACAAGACATATGTTGAATAGATTTATTAATACACTTAAATACACTTAAATACACTTAAATATATAGAGCTTAAATCTATAGCAATATTATAACATTTATTGTAACTTGCTCAAATATGCCATACTTGGTAAAATTGGTGAGTCAGCAATTTTAGCAATTTTAACAAGTTTGGCATTTTTGAGCAAGTTACACACCATATTTTGATTACATCGAAGTAACATAAAAGGAAGAGTGAGACATGCATTTCATACCTATCAAACAGAAACAAATTCTGCTGAGTCAGTTTTTTTTTTTTTGGTAAAGCGCGCGCCTGTTCGAATGACGTTATTATGACGTTATAATGATGACGTGATGACGTCATAATAATGTCATGATACCGTCATAAAGACGTCATGACGTTAGACTCCCCTAAGCGGCATAACCCTAACCCTAGGCGTAGACAACATGTTCAACAACATGTTGAACATGTTGAACTTGTTGAACATGTTCTTCAACATGTTCTTCAACATGTTGTTCAACAAGTTGAACATGTTCAACATGTTGTTCAACAAGTTGTATATAAGGCTATGTTTAAAGGCTTTTTTCATCATTTGAAAAGTGCATGTTGAACCGAAAGGATGTATAAATGCAACATTTGTTTGAAATCTTACAATTGGCCACAAAGTCTTAAAAGGCACTTAAAGAATGCTCACACTTCAGAAGAAGAAGAATTGGAGATAGATATGGAAAACCCTGTAAAACCACCTATCACTGAAACTTTAGATGAGTCTTCTATGGAAAGTCAAAGCGTCAACATGACTGAAAAGAATGCACATGCTTGTACAGAATGTGGTGCGTTATACAACAGTCAAGAAGCTTTGTTCAAACATATGGAACATTGTGTTGAGGGTGATGATGACGGCAGCTCTGAAAGTGAGTCAGAAACAGACTCTGAAAGTGAGTCAGAAACAGACTCTGTTTGGTATGATATGGTTCAAGAAGTCTACGATGAACATGATAAGAAATTTCAAGAAAAGGTTTCAGAATATGAAGAACAAGGGCTTGAAGATGCGCGTGAAATAGCAAGTGATGACTTTCGACCCATTTATAAGCGTCGACTTAAACAACTGTTTATGAGACTATTCAAATATGCCCAACGTCTACAACAAAACGAACATTATGAAACCATTTTAGAAGACTTCAATTACTTTGTTGATGAAAAACATTACGAGTATTCAAAGGCACTAAAGGCGGCTATAAGAAGAAACGATGCATTCTTTGAAGAGCTTCTAGATGAGGAGGAGGAAGATGAAAGCAGTGACGAAGAAAGTGATATGGATGCCAGTGAACAGAGTGAAGCACATGAAGAAAAATAGACTTATTTGACTAAACATTATAATAAAGACTTTCTAAATCAATAAATGTTATAATATTGTTATAGATTTAAGCTCTATATATTTAAGTGTATTTAAGTGTAGTTAAATGTATTAATAAATCTATTCAACATATGTCTTGCTTTTTCTTTGCTTGAACTACAACTTGTTGAACAACTTGTTAAACAGCATGTTGTTGAAAAAGTTGAACATATTCAACATGTTGAACATGTTGAACATGTTCAACTTGTGCAACAACATGTTGAACATGTTGTTGAACATGTTGAACATGTTGAACATGTTGAACATGTTGTTGAACATGTTCTTGAACATGTTGAACATGTTCAACTTGTTGAACATGTTGTTGAACATGTTGAACATGTTGAACATGTTGTTGAACATGTTCTTGAACATGTTGAACATGTTCAACTTGTTGAACATGTTGTTGAACATGTTGAACATGTTCAACAACATGTTGAACAACAGCTTGTTGAACAATTGTTGTACAATTGCTAAACAACTTGTTGAACCATAGTTTGACGTAAAAAATATTTCAAACACATGTTTGAATGGTGGGGGGCGCGCCATTCCAACAACCCATCTATGTAAACTACTGTAAAACTAAGACATCAAACTGAATCCAACGGTGAAATTTTCATTCAAATCGGTCAACCATACCGAAAGTTATCACACTTTTCCACTTTTTACAAAGTTAAAATGGCGGCATGTTACAAAAATGCATACAGCCAGCTGTGTAAATAGCCTGTGACCACTTTATAACAAAACTAGATATAAAACTGAATCAAATAGTGAAATTTTCATGTAAATCGACCAAGTATAACGGAAGTTATGCCAATTTTTCACTTTTTACAAAGTTAAAATGGCGGCATGTTACAAAAATGCATACAGCCAGCTGCGCAAATAGCCTATAACCACTTAATGTTAAAAGTAGATATAAAACTGAATCAAATAGTGAAATTTTCATGTAAATCGACCAAGTATAACGGAAGTTATCTCAATTTTTCACTTTTTACAAAGTTAAAAAATGGCGGCATGTTACTAAAATGCATATAGCCACCGGTGTAAATAGCTTGTGACCACTTTATAACAAAACTATATATAAAACTGAATCAAACAGTGAAATTTTCATTCAAATCGGTCAACTATAACGAAAGTTATCCCACTTTTTTACTTTTTACACAGTTAAAATGGCAACATGTTACAAATATAAGTTCCACACTTCAACGGAAGTCCGTTATTTCAAATTACGAAAACAAAATGACGTTTACGCATACCCTGCTGTGACGTTTACCCTTCATCATGACGTCATCCCCACACGCGCGCGCGCTCCATCCAAAAACTGAAGCAGATAGAAACAAACAGACACTATGACGTCACTTCCGGTCCAGACATGATGACGTCACTTCCAGACATGACGTCACTTCCGGTCCAGACAGTATGATAGACAGAAAGTGGGCGGGGCTTCATTGTCTTCATTGATCTCATTGGCTTTTCATTGGTCACGTGACTGATGACGTCATTATCACCATGGTTACGCCTATGACGTCACTTCCGGTCCAGACAGTATGACGTCATCAAGTGGCGCAAAACTCTCGTTTTCACCCTACTCTTAACGAGGAAAGGGCTGTTTTTGTATGAGGCTCCACGGAAAAGAGGGTTAAATTAGAGACTTTCCATCATTTTTCTTCGAATTTAATTTGCTAAATTACTATTGTTATTAGCATTTTTTAGATTTAACAGCTTTGTTGTATGTGACTTGACAAGGTCAGTCTTCAATAATCAGTGCGATGAATAAAAATTTTAAAATGAATATTATGAAGAGTCACACAACGTTGATGTCACTCACTGTATAAAGTGTGTACCCCGGGGGTTGGAAGAGCACATGTTGTCATGTGTTGCCAAGCGTGTCAAAAACAACGAGGAGAAAAAGGATAATTTTTGGGCCAGACCCGGTCCGCACGGAGTGCCAATTTCGTTTAAAAAAAGGAGGGGTGGGGGCTAATTCTCATTCGGTACTGCCTCTCCCTCAAAAACGCGTTTAATTAAAAAAGGGAGTATTATTTCAAAGATAACATGTTAACCAGTTGGGATGTGAGTACCTCCTCCCCCCCCCCCCCCCCCCACCCCAGGAGGTTTGTGCCCACTTCATCAATACCTAAGATTCCCCCCTTGACTCATTGCAGTTGCTCAGACTTTTCCCTGACAGATCCTATTTTTTCCGTTCATATATTGGAAATACGCCTTAACTTCTTGTATGGTATATTTCCCATGTGCTTCTCAGGATTCTAGGATATTACGTCTCCCACTAGAATTGGAACAGTGCGACAAGGTGTAAAACGCCCAGCGGTGAAAAGGACTGGGGAGCTCATTTCTCTTCCCACTTCTATGAGAAGTCATATTTGGAATTTCTTAGGAATATCCTTAGAATTTCTTGCGAACTTCCAAGGAAATTCCATCGACAGTCCTTGGAAGAAGTGATTTATTCTTCCAGAGAACTTCCAAGGAATTTCGAAGAAACTTTCTAGTGAAAAAACCGATTGGTATCCTGTTTTTTTTGTTTTTTTATTTTTTTTTATTTTTTATTTTTTGCAATTGTGGCTGTCAAGGAATAATTTCACTGCTTCAAATGATTGTTTTTATTTTGTTGTAAAATTTCTAGCAAAAGATAAGATAATAAATTTTAGGTATAACTCAACCTTCTTTGTTGTTTTTGTTTACTCCATCATGTACCGTAAGGGAGCGATATTTGAGATATGTCTGTGCATATATTTTTGAAATTAGAACACGCATAATTGTCAACTGGATTAATCAATGAATTAGAATACGCATAATTGTCAACTGGGTGAATCAATGAGCGATAATAGAGCATTTTTTGGTGGACAGACGCCAACGCATTCAAAAGTTCGTCAATGAAGAAATCAAATGTTTCAGGAATGATTCTTACCCAGCAAACGTTTAGACGTCAGAATGTGGTCAAGTCGACGTGTTAACCCGACGTTTCTGACGTCGGAATGGCGCGCCGGTGTTGGATGCACGATTGAGCCTCGTGCACAATTGATCCCACGCAGTCGTGCATAGCCCCGATAAATAAAAAAACGAGTGGTGGTATTTTACTCATACTTAACCCGTATTAATTCTCATTGGATAAAAAAGGTTTATTAATCACTAATGATGATGGTGTGCCCCTGTTTATTTAAAGGATTTCGCATTTCCCTGCATATTTTCTCTATGCACATTTGCGTCCTCCCTGTTTGAGGACCCCGTTCTCGTTATAAAGGGATATATAGCAAAAGAACTTATCTGGGCATGGACTCAACTGTGCATACCACACCGGTTTTGGTAGTATATGAAATGGAACCGACGTCGGGTTTTCAACGTCAGAATTGCTTTTTTTCTTTGCTTAGGTGTAACTACAATATCGACAAACTAGGTTGGCTGCCCACATTTTATAAGAAAATGTTACTGTATGCCACAGAAATCTTAAAAGCAGACCAGGTCGAATATGGCATTTGGAATAATAAAAATATTCTGATTAACGGCAAAAGCATTTTTTACAAATAATGGTTCGATAAAGGTGTGGTGCTCATTCACGACATGTGTGACAAGGAAGGAAAATTCTTACCCTATCAACAATTTGTAGATAAATATACCATAAAGGTAGATTTTGTAACCTTTCATGGCGTAGCGCAGGCTACGAAGAGGGCTATAAGAAAAGATATTACACTGAAAACAGGAGGTGAAAAACCAAACGTCTTGGTCAACAACTTATTTAAAACAATTGACGGTAAACCATAAATATTACGAAGATAAAAAGCAAACAATTTGCGATGCTTTTCACTTTATAAAGAGTAGTCCTGCAACAGCTATGGTAAAGTGGCATACATCGCACCAAATAAGTAATGAAGTTTTCTACAGGAGTATCCAACTTGCAAAAAAAAGTACGACAGAAACTAAACTAATTTCGTTCCAGTTTAAATTAGTGCATAACATTGTTGGTTGTGGAGAAAATTTCTTTCGGTGGAAAGTCAAAAATTTCGCAGACTGCGAATACTGCCAAACTGGTGTGAAAGATACGCTAGTTCACACCCTAATTGATTGTGGGTATACACAAAAGTGGGTGGGGGATATATTCT
This sequence comes from Protula sp. h YS-2021, assembly GCA_949752745.1. NCBI lineage: Eukaryota > Metazoa > Annelida > Polychaeta > Sabellida > Serpulidae > Protula > Protula sp. h YS-2021. Next base: position 43,836,069 of record OX457024.1, read on the forward strand.
TAAGTTTGGATATTTCTGACAAATCATAGCAGAGCTTTACTATAAAAGACTTTCTTTTTAAGATAGAACACCTGGCTCTAAATCTTATCATTCTGGTAATAAAATTTGAGATAATTTGCCGTAGGGACAGAAAAGAAAATGTAGTTCCTTCTGTTGTAGCTCGAAAAGTTTACCAACGTGTGCTTACCGAAAAAAGGCGTTTAACCCATTAAGCGTTTCGAAGCAAATGGTCACCGTATAATTCTGTAGTGAAAAAAAAGCCTTCTTTATGAAAAGTCAATACTAACATGACATAGTATGGCCACAACCATTCTCCTGTTACAAGCAACCAAAAATTTTTAGTACTGTGTGTATGTGGGTGGGTACTGTGTGTATGTGTGGGTGTAGGAGTGAGTATGTGTATGTGTGTGTGTTGTCACATCGTAATTGTATCCTCCATGCATTTGCTTAACGTGCGTTTTGAACCCTAAAATGGACTAAATGTCTATTGACAGGCATTAAGTCCAGTGAGATGTATGCCGCAAAGCAAATAAAAAATTTGAAAAAAAAGAATGACGTCAGGTTTCGACGTTAATGTTTGGTCGAAAAGGATATTGGAACCCATATTAACAGTGTTAACACACTAAAACTCAAGACTCCAATGGGCTGTTTTTCCTCTTTATCACCTGATTCATCATCATTCAATAGCTTTTCTCGTAATTTCTTGACGCACCCCTGTCTTTCACTGTGTTTAATACATCTGACTCTGTCGATAAAAAGTTTTGGAAAATGTGAGATGCTGCTAAATATACCCGTAAGCATTCTGTTTGCCTTAAAAAATGCGTGGTTTCATACAACATCCAACATCTTTAGAATGTTTGCAAATCCTTAAAAATTCCAAAGCTCTTTTTAAACTTCGCTTTGAATTTCCCAATAAAATAATAAAATTAAAATGTAAAAACAACCGGTTTACAAGCACAAATCATTGTTTACAACGCATGAACGGACAAAGAGTATTTTTAGCGGCGTTCCTAAGTACTCAAGGCCACGGCAAAAGCCAATGACGTAGTACGCCTTGCATCACCGAAGTACTGGATGATTGACAACATGGCACAGTGTCGATAGTTTTAAGCTGATGTGGCTATAACAAACACAAAACAATTGTGATACAATTAGAAAGATTACATGCATTTTTGTATATTGGTTAGCTCCACTGTATGCCGAAACGTTTACTTATTATATTTGTCATCCTACCACGTCGTACCAATCGAAGCTTAACTGCACTTAACAAACGCACTGTTCTCCCCTTCAGTCGTCATCAAAGCTCCAAAAATGGGGACAGAGAACTAACTGACATACAACGGTATTCCTTGACCCCACTTCCACGGCCTTTGTAATATAGCCTTTGCAATAGAAACATTGATTATTTTGGAAAATGTCGGAAAAGGACAACAGAATGAGGTTGGTTTCAGGTTATATACATCACGACCAAACCCGATATTTATTGGACTTCTAAAAAGTTCAAATTTGGTTGTATTGACGCTGTGACCAAATAACAACAATTTTACACCTCAAAAGACGTCAGATGTTTGCTGGGTAGAGAATCTCAACTTTCAATGAGAGCTTTTTGTTGGATATTGCACAATATGGCGCAATTTATCAAACATTTTGCAAAAACTTAGAAAGTGCTATAGCTTCTACAGTTTTAAACCAATTTCGATCATATTTAGTAGAACTGAGTCTTAGAATGTCTTTCTTTCAAATAATGTTTATTGTTGCTTATTACGCAATATTACGAAATTGACACAACTTTTTATGAAAACGTGACAAGTAATTAGCTCCTAATAAATTCTTAGGAATTTCCTCCGAATTTCTTTGGAATTTCTGTCGAAATGTCAGGGAAGAATCATTAGTTGTCCCAAAGAAATTCCCAGCAACTTCCATCGAATTTATCTAGCAGTTATTTCGAAATGTTCACGAATAATGAACTGGTTTTCCTATGCTGACTGCTTTTTTATTAATTTAGGTAAATGTTATTTTACAAAACGCAAAAAAATCACTATTCCACAAGTAAGATAATTACCTCGAGTTACAGGACAAACATTTGACAGAATTTGATACACACCAATTTGCACGCGAAATTCAAACGTTAATTTTAGGAACACCAATATAGCAATATTTAGACAATATATAACCCTTGCTCATAACAATCAGCGTCTGTGGTCACACAACTAAAATTTGTGGTACAACATCATAGCCTTTACACATAGCTGTTTTTAATAGCCACGGCTTGAAATTATATAGTTTTTAACACTAGACAAATATGGTTTAAGGCTCGATTTCACTGTCCAAATCTTCTTTTGTTATATGCAGCGAATACTTTGTACTTTAAGTCGCTCAAAAATTAGTAAAAAGACTACGACAGTGCTCTATAAATAAATTTCAGTGACTTCAAAAACTATGTCCAGGTACAAAACTACAATTTACTCTATCACTTTATAAAATTTAGACAATAGACAATAGACTTAACACGGACGACGGGTTGGTAGACACAAATATACCAGCACCCACCAAAGAAAAAAGAAGAGAAAAAGAAATGTGAAAGTATAGTACCCTATGTAAGGTTCTTGTTCAAAATAGACATGTAATTAATCTTTCAAAAATCAGCTCTAGAACACGTTTCAGATATAGACATAATGAACATGTCCACAATTTTTAATATAACTCCTATATTCATTTAAACCACATGGAAGTTTATGAAACAAGAATTTATTCTCGCTCAAAGATCCATTTGATACAAACTTTAGCCTGTAAATGCTTCTTACACAAAGCAATACTTACACACATAAATTACGTATCTGGCAGTCTTGTGCGATGAACGATAGGCTCCTTAAAGGCAACAAAGAAATTGTAAGAACCATTTTTGTGATTCTCTGTTTTCTTTTTAAGATGGTGGAAAATGTAAAGAAGCACTCGAAACAATAAACTGTTTACGTGGCAGACAAAATTGAAAAATAGGATACCAGCCGTTTTTTCCTTTGGATGCTTCTTCCAAATTCCTTGGAAGTTCTCTGGAAGAATAAATCACTTCTTCCATAGAATTTCGATGGAATGTCCTTTGAAGTTCGTGAGAAATTCTTAGAAATTCCAAGGAAGACTTCTCATAGAACTAGGCAGCGAAATGAGCCTTCCGGTCTTCTTTACATGAGGCTCTTGGATGCTTCCTTCGCTGGCCAAAACGTAAGCATTTTGGCCTCACTACTATATTCACGTTTCGGGTTTTGTATCTTAGCATGGGGGCAATTTATAGCCAGGCCTTTCATTATTTTCATAGACGATTAAATAAACATAGAATCTCGCTACACTTCAACTATATTTTATCTTACATCTTTTCAGCTAGCAAACAAAAACACGTCTAACTCTCCTTTTCAAAAACTAGAGCCCCACACTCCTGAATTCCAGCCTATTTCCCCCACCATCAAGGAAGTTAGGACACTGACAAGGCTGATTCTAAACGGTTAGATATTGAGGTTGAGTTTCTGTTTCCAGGCGGCGTACCTTGACCCGCACTTTTTAACTTCGTTGAGCAATTCTCATGGATTAAACACCCGGTGTATCAGGTTATTACTGCGAAGTGCATTTCACGTGCCAGGACCAAGAAATGTATCTTATCGGTTGTTTGGACACCATTGTACTAATATTGAGACACAGCTTAAATCAAAACATTTGCACCGAATTTTGTACCCAACACCTATTTGAACCCTTTTAAGATAACCAATTAAACAATAGCTTTTTCCAAATAATATATTAATACCACGCCGTCAGAAAGTCGAATCCTATTGCCAGAAAGAGTTACCTGTTCTCATCTTCCTCAAAGCTCAACTTTAAAAATTATTATTGGATAGTTTTCTTGACTCGAGCTTTAATTAAGTTATAGGTAATAAACTGCAGTTGGAAAAGGAATCAATGGCAGTGTAAGATACTGACATTTATTTATGTTAGTCCAATCTCTTCCCTCTCCTATCAGTTTATTCATATTTATTTGAAAAAAAGAGATAGATGAGCGTTCTAATATATCCTATCTGCCTCTAGTCATAATAAGGGACAGATAAATGGATAGATGGATAGATAAAACAGGGATCATTAACTGCACCAGTAAAAACCTATTATGGCAATGATTTTGCTGTATTAAGAAATGGGACTTCGATTATTCCTGTTGCAACCATCATGGAGTAAGGCGGTAACAATTGTAACATGCGAATCAATTTAGACAAATTCCAAGTAAAACTGTAAAGGTAAAAATACATTTGAAGATTACTCATGATCCCTGACTCAATCATACCTTTAGTTTCTCATCTCCGACCGATTTTAAATTCGAAAACAAAGAAGTTGCCCGGCCTAGTCTCAAAATTTCAAGAAAAATCATCTTCCGGTAGGCCTCGTGTACCAAATTAACAAATAGTAAAAATGAGTTGCAGGAAAGAGACTGGATGTTACCCAAGTTTTCAAAAATTGGGATGAGAAACAAGACTATTCTTTTTCTTGGCCTCAGTTTTTGAATAGATCTGCTTGGCTGAGAAAAGTATCACCTTTCTTCCTTGTCAACTTTTCTTTTATAAGGTTTATTTTCGTCATATGTGTGAAACAAAACTGGCATAGATCCAGGGAGATCGGTTCTCTTTTGGCTCTTCTGTTTCTTCATGAATTTTCCTGTAAATTCCAATAATTTTTTTCAATTGGAACAGGAGTTTTTTAATACGTTATTATTATGCTTAGACTTCTATCTCGCAATTTAAAAAAGTCAAAAGTATTTCCTCCAGAAGGGTGTCATTTTCTATTCAAAATTGTTTAAAGTGTTCTGTTTGATAGTCTGCCTCAACAGTCAAGAATGAAGGGCAAAATCCTTAATTGAATCATGTAGAAAAGATAAATTATGTAACCGGGGGTTATTCAAGAATTGGCGTTTGGTGATACGTATTAATGTGAATCGATAAGTTACCCGGAAATATCCTACGATCCTCAATCACCGCAGAATCAACATATAACGTTCGATTAATAAAAAAATAATTCTACAAAAATCAGTGATGAAAAAGGAGGTTATTTTTGGGTTGGCACTGAAAATATTTTCATCGAGCCTGCAAATTGTTTGCTTAGACATAGTTTAAATCATTTAAGCCCTCCATAGAGTGTTTCTTTGAGGTTATGATTTCTCCGTAAAACCTTCTGCTCGAGGCTTAAACTATTCTTATGTTATATTTGGCAAATATATTTTTCTAGTGCCCTATTCTGATGATTTTGTCAAATAGTTATATAGATCATCTAGTACAGTTTGTATATCAGACAAATCAATCAAATGACTAACTAACTTACTATTTCGTTGTCAAGAAAAATGCCAAACGCAGAGGTTATTTTTTATTTGAGTCCTTGGAGTTCATAGCAGCTTCCTCGATTTTGGAATATTCCACGATTCCTAAAATACACATTTTTCTGAGGTGAGCGGTTGTGTTTTTCGTAGAAGATTTGAGAATTAATGAGCAATTATCAGGCAAAGATCGCAATGCGATTTATGTTAAATCATTTCGGGATGTTCTAACAGCCACCGTGCTTTGATGACAAACAGGCGAGACTGAGCTATAATATCTTTTTATTACATCAAACAGTTTATATCTATACTTTTGCTATAGAAACAACCGCTGGAATGCTGATTCATACAATTAAAATCTCATTTGAAGCAGTTTAATCTTGTGTAAGAAACAGCTTTATAACAGCTCTAAGTTACATCTTTGTTACTTGTTTGATTCACAGAATTGGGCAAAATTGTCACAGCACAAGATGGAATAAATGGATAATGGTTACTGCGAATTCTAACCACAGCTTAATTATCACAATGAGCTTTAAACGTTTTATTCCAACATAAGATTCAGGATTTAAATTTAACATTTTCTTACTCTTTGTTTTCTAAATATTTTAGGAATGACTTAAGGCTCAAAGTAGTATAAAATTTTGTCAAACGACAGATATATATTCCGTGGAAATGACTAAGCAACACTGCGCATTTTGCGTTGAATTTTCCTCACAAATCTACATGTCTGAGCCATGCATGAAATGACGTAAAACATTGTTCGGTTATATTTGCGATCTAAAATATCTACAATAACAATGAAACTATTCATTGAAAAGTGGCCAAGTTGTCTGTGCTGGGAAGGACAAAAAATAAGGTTAAGTGTAGGAGAATAATTTCGAAGAAATTAAAGACTGATAGCTAAAACACTAATAACATTTTAATAGACCTAAATTACAGTAATGACATAATGGATGGTTATGGGATGATATGCACGGTATCTGCGTGTTTGCCCGCAATTTGAAACATCGATACATCAGTCTAGTTATAAAACATAAAGCCGATCTAAGGAGTTATTTAATTCCTTGAACGGGATAATGCACCACATCTTAGATGAGTCTAGGCCAAACCCCCCCCCCCCTCCCCGACCGAAACTCCCCCGGCCCTAACCCGACCGTCAAACCCCCCCGACTAAAACCCCCCGGCGGCCTAAACCCCCCGACCCCCCCCCCCCCCCGTTCTCAAAGAAAATGTGTAATGATAATTTGTTATGGCGCCTCTTTTCGCACTTGTACGAAACATAGCCATTTGCTAGATTTTTTTGCTTTGCGTGCAAATGCCCTTGGTACAATATCTTTGGATTCCCTTTAGCAGATGTGATGTATTCCATGATGGTAGCATGATTTTTCACAGCAATCTGGGTCACTAAATTACCCATTACCCATTACCCTAAATATGAGTCACATCTACCGCAAGAGAAACTGTAATTGGTAAACTCAACTGATCTCGCAACCGGCATATAAATTGAAATTTTTAATGTATACACACTCATCAATCGTAAGAGCAATTGCAATTTCAAAAACTGAGTGCTATCATCAATGGATGTATGAAGTTTCCTTTATAGTGATGATCAATTCCTTCAGTGGTTCGGAAATTGCAATTTTAAAAGCCATGTGGTCTCTTCAATGGGCATTTGAAGTGTAATTAACAACGTGGATGCATCGCAATTACAAAATATAAAATAGACCTGAGAACCGGGGGGTTTGGTCGGGGGGTTTAGGCCGCCGGGGGGTTTTAGTCGGGGTTATTGACGGAGGGGTTAGGGCCGGGGGGTTTCGGTCGGGAGGGGGGGTTGGGCCTGTTCCCATCTCAGGTAACCCAATGCCAGACAGTGATAATGCTTACGAATCAGCGAAATCATTTTCAAAACTATTTCCAAGAAAAAAATTAATCGTGCAAGAAACTAATAGGAACGGTGGTTTTACACATAATGCAGACCATGTAATGGAACCGCTAATATAGTTGTGAACTAGACTTGGTCCCCACAGTTGTTTTGTTAACGTATTTATTATGCGCTTACAATAGTAAAAACCGAACAATAAACTACAATAAGCTACAATAAGCTAAATCATACAATCAGAAATCGCTGCTAAATTAATCTACAACTGTATTGTTTAAAAGGATAATAATTGAATCTGTATAATGATTAATGACTGGAATAAATAATTACAAGTATAATAATTCCAATATTACGGGTGTCCAAAAACTTGATGTAGCATACATTACTCAAGACAATTCACATTTAATATTATATAGTAGCTAATGAATAAAATAACTCATAACATTTACATGTATATCTGTTAAAAATGCTCTTTTCTAAAACGATTTTAAAAGGTTTTTTTATAATTTCTTGAAAGTTAAAATATCATTTCAGTTCTTATTTCCACAGGCAATGAATTTAATAGCCTTGGTATGGTGCTTTGTTGGTTAGTTCTGTTCCTTAACAGCAGACTCTGGTTGGAAGACCTGAGGCGGCGATTGCGGCTATATGGCACGAGAATCTCTGTAATGTAAGAAAGGCCGTGGTTACTTAGGGTCTTGTGTGTAATGAGCGCAGCTTTGAACACTACACGTTGTTCAACAGGTAACCAATGGAGACCAATCATATTTTCTTCATTCGACCATCGCGCAACTCGAGATGGATGATTCAGTATTCCCTGAAGTCGATCTAGGAGTGGTTTTGGAACACTGAAGAAAAGCTGCCACAGTAGTCTATACGACTAGTGATTAATGTATGGACAAGTGTCTTTGCAGAAGTTTCGTTCACTCTCGACCTGACATCGCCTATCCAACGCAAAAGTAGAAGCATGTGCGGATAACGGAGTTAACATGCGCCTCCATAGTAAGTGCTGAATTAATTCAGACACAAAGAGAGCGTGCCAGAGCAGTGAACACTTTCATTATATCATGCATACTGATCACTGTGGATTTATTGCTCACTGTGTTTACTAACGAAGACACAAAATTCGTTTTTTGTTTAATTTTTTTTAGTTTGTTGGCACTCAACCGAGATTCGACATCCTTAAAAGCACTCGTCATATCTGCTAGATTTGTATTCTGATCCGATACGGAACGGGGGTAGAAATTTCTTTCCAGCCCAGAATCATTTGTATATTTGTCGTGCATGGACAAGCTTGTGAAGTGGTTTCTTATATTGGGCATATCCTTTTTGTCCATTTTCGGATCCTTGTGAGAGTGCATAGTCTAACTGTATGACAATAGACCGAAAACTAAAAAGTGTTCTGCTACCACACAGATATGATATGAACATTATAGACGAAGGAGATATATATATATCATGGTCAACAGTGTCGGAGACAGTAGACAAATTTTAAAATATCAGATAGATCGCTTAGATTAGAAGATTGTTGAACAGGCGAAGCAGAGCTGTGTCTATACTATGGTGTTTTTATGGGTAGATTGATATGTTTCTTCCAACTGTTGTGTATCTAATAGTTAAATTGTTGACAAATCACCTCCAGCACGACTTTTGAGATAAAGTTTTTGGGAATGATATTAAGACGGGCTTGTTCAACAGAGGGTTAATCAATGCTTCTTTAAATATGGCCGAAAAAGTAGTAGTAGTAATGAGAGATTGAGAATTTTTCAAATTATAAGAATTCATCATACGTTAATAACATGTCGTCACTATCACACGGCCTTGAGGGAGATGTCATCATAATCGTGCCAATGGTTTCACTTCGGAGTTAGCGGAGATTGCACAAGGGTGTTCCTTGATATGGACAATCAAATTCAATTTAAGGGATCGACGTCGTCTGACAGTTTTAGGTGCGAAATATTCATTGAAATTATTTCCTAAGGTAAGAATACAACCAGAGGCGGTTAACGGATTTTGTTGCTCTTTGTGAAAATATTGTGGACAGGTTTGTACAACTGCTTCTGATCAGGCCATTTTTCTATAAAGTCATTATAACAAGATTTACTACCAGAGAGATGTTGTCGATAAATGATCTAGTTTCGTGGTGAGTATGTGATCTAAATGTGTCCGCTTTGGTGCGCAGATTCATTAACGTATTATGTTAAGCCAAAAGCATATAATAATGAACAATAACCTCCATAAAACCGTTAATTTTGGAGTCCCAACGCATATTAAAATCATCAAAAAGGACAAAAGGGCCTCTAATTTGACTACACTTGGATGCCTGTAAATGCACAAAACTCGCACGGTGTTAGTATTAGAAGTAACAGATGCTACAATGTCCTTAAGCGTAGTATAATTCTTGCTGGATAAATGTTTTGCTTTAGACTCTTAAACCTGTTTAGAACTCCTCCCCATTTTGACTTGAATTGTGAATTTTGTCATTTAAGTATGCGAAAATGTTATAATTCAAGAAAGCAATTATGAAGCCATTACTGAAGAAGCCCTCGTTAGAACGCGTTTTAAAGAATTACCGTACTGTCCTTTTCTGAGTTAGATCATTGAAAAAGTATTTGGATTACAGAGGGTACTGACTGTAACGGTTGCGTTAAGAATTACTTGAAATATGACTCGGAAAAAAACGCCGGAAGAGAAAGCCTATTTCTTATTACAGCCGCGGAGAAAAATCTCCCCACTCCCCCCTCGATTTTTGCTAAATTCGGATAAAAAAACCATACATAAAAGCATGCAATCTACACAGAGATTTATCCCCCCCCCCCCCCAAGGAAATGTATTTTGTTGTTTAATGGAGTACTTGAAAAATTTGATTAACTTGTTACCCACTGTGAGTACATTTGCAAATCCAAATTCCAGTGAGATTTTGTTAATAACTGACTCCACCCATCTCTATTTAATCATTCAAACCACTTTGTTTCTGATCTACCCAATCGTGTCTCAAACAATGCCTAAAGCCCTTTTAATCCCCCTAACTCAATCATCACTTCAGAAAATATGCTTCTGACGATTCCACTCCTATTCTTTAAAAAAGGATTATACACGAAAAACTTTTTCCTGGAATGACAAACCTATGTGTCTTTTCTCCGTGGCAGCCAAAAAGGTTGGGAGATTTTCTCATGGGGTGTTTTTTCATGGGGGATTTTCTTCGGATACGTTCTTAATTTCTCACCTATTAGCAATGGCTTGTAATATTTCTGTCCAGATTTTGATGAAATCAACATGAACACGTGCTCCCTCAATCACAGCATGATAGAAATCTAATATTATTGCGTTTTCGAAATCTATCAAATCACTCATTACATGCCTTTAAATCGAGTCCCTAAATTGTATTAAAAATTCGTTTGCATTTTTTTCTGTAGGAGATGTCCCAAAAGATCTGCGTTATGACTCTTAACTGAATGCTGATCCTATAACAATTATACGATGTATGCATGCTGCGTCTGCTAACAGCAACAACACACATAGCTTGTTCGAGCAAACAAATTTCAGGGATTCATCTAAGGTGTTCAGTATATTAGGGCTTTTTTAATTGTATTTGGTACTACGCCGCGGGTCCAGTGTTCGGAATAGTGAGATGTCCGCTTTATGGAAGTTTTTATCATGGAAATGAATGAAAAATAAAAAAGAACTGAAAAAATCTGTTTGATATAGCGAGTTGTCCGTTTCATCGAGGGATTTCTGGCCTGAATTTAACTATACTTCTATCTGAACTGGGTTGTCAAGATTCGGCCCACACTTGATACGGATATGGCTAAAAGAATAGTTCCTTGTGAGTGGGCCTGCCTCAGTCAGATATACGCATGTGCTACGCAAAGGCATGAACCAAGAAGCACGGCTTGTGACAAAACAATTCAAGAACCGGGACCTGCGCGTAAGACTATTCTGAAGGACCTTCATTTGCTTCTGGTAGCACAGCGTGTTGAGTTCAAGATTCTGACGATTCAAGGCACTTCATGGTAAATCTCAGGCTGCATTACCGAGATGCGAACACCATACGCCCCAGCACGTTCTCTGCTCTCTCTGGAAGACAACCTCCTCTTAATTAGAAATTCAGTCGGAGGGCATTCAGTCTTGTAGGTCGAAGGTTTTGGAATGATCTCCCCAAAACTTTGTGTTCATTCAAAACCAAGCTGTTCTGAAAAAAAATCGCTTAAGACTCCTATCTATTTAAAATAGCCTTAGGAATATTTCATATTTATCAAGTATGTTTCCTCTTTAGTACATATGTCATTTTAAGCAAAAACTTAATAGATGTTATTTTAGCTTATATATGAATATTACCATTATATGGATATTATATAAATCCCTTAAATTGTACGGAAACAGCATGTATACTTTAATTAATGTAATACACTCAGCTGCTTGGACTCATTGAGTGCAATAGAAATTACTCAAATAAATGAAAGAACTCATTTTCTTTGTATTTCATTCTTTCGAAACACTGTTGGGTGATATTAATTTGCAGAATTGACAACTAACTATTGCTACAGTGTTATCATCGGTGAGCAATAGAGATGGAAGGCGCCTCCCTGTATATTTTGTACCTTTATTAGTATTTTCCAGTTCGAATTGCGAATTTTGACAAGATCATGTATATTTTCAACGTAGGAACAGGCAAACGTTCCTTTTATATATTCACAGAGTTGAAACAGAAGAGAGCAACACGTAGAAAATTATTACGGAAACAAACCAGCAGTATGTAGAATATCATTACAGAAACAGATTGAGATCATGACTGCAGAGACAGATCAGTAGTATGTAGAATATCATTACAGAAACAAACTGACATTATGTAGAACATGACTGCGGAGACAGACCAGCAGTATGTAGAACATCATTACAGAAACTGACTGGTATTGTGTAGAACATCATCGCGAAAACAAATCAGCAGTATGTAGAACATCATTACGGAAACAGACTGGCATAATATGTGAAACATGATTGCGGAAACAGATCAGGAGTCTGTGGAACATAATTACAGGAAACTTATCTTGTCTTTTTTCAGTTCCGCCAGACATTGCAGGGGTAGCTTAGACAGGTGGAAAGAATGGTGTCCTAGTATATGTCTCCTGTTCATATGTATGAAGAATCAGTATGTGTCTCGCATTTAGATATCCCGATGTTTCTTCAGCTCCTTCGTAAAGCCAACACTACTGCAAATGGATGAAACGATGTCTGTTATAGTCATAATAAATAGTCACACGTGTATTATTGGGCCCGAGTTAAATCAATATCAGATTAGGAGACTTCAAGGGTATAAATAACACCATTTTTATAGTTATGATTTATGTGAAAAATAGTAAACGGCATTTCATTTTGTTACAGACACAAAGAAAGTGTAATGTTACCGTTTTTTGTGATCAATTTCCCGCGGAGACGGGTTTAGCGCATAGAGAAAGGCTAATAGTTTAAAGAACATCGCTAATTCAGACAAGAACTGGGGATTTTGCCGAGAACAAAAAATGGATTTTTAAGATGTTCTTTTTGGTATCATACTTATATCTTTATTTGCAGCCAGTGACGTAAATGCAATTACAGGGACAATAGATCTACTCATCTACGTCACCGATGTAAAACGGGTCATTTATGTCACATTTCCTGTAATGGTCATTTGAACATTTCACAACCGAGTAACTGTTTGTCTAACAAGCAGTGGATTCTTTGTTAACCAAAATGGCAGATCATATAACTCAGACAATAAATGTCTGTTCATATAAGTTTCCTTCAAAATGACAAAAGAAACAACTCTATTTAGAGATTTTATTTTGATTTCTACACTTACACTTTTGCGATTCCCTTATCAACAGTCCCCACCAATAACAAGAAATCAGTTTTTAAAGTGCCCATTAAATGTACAACATGTACCATTGTTATGCATGCACTGGTACAAACCAGTAAATTCCTTTCTTTTGAGCTTTCACAAATGATTGCAAAATAGCTTTTATTTTATCATTGTCTAAATGCATGTGAGCGGATAACATTGTTGCGTTTTTACTTGTACATAACTGATTTCAATACACTTAAAGCTTCAACATAATATAAACAATATAAACAATATGAAATAGATCAAATGATATTGGAAAATATGGTGTTACCTTAATATTTGTTCTTACTTTCTGTGTAGATGTCTGTGAAATCCAAATTCACCTTGAACTCGAATGATACTATGTGCCAAAATGTTGTGTATCATACTGTACAACAGCTCATTGATTACATCATATTCTTAACCTTAGAAACGCAGTGTCATCTTGTCTCTGCTGTGCCGTTGTCATTAATACATTCAGGGCAACCTGCTTTTATCGAAAGTTTTTTATCTTGAGTCGTTTTCTAGCCATTTAAAGGCATTTTCCTCAGATGACTTTGTTACTGATTTTTTTAATTCTGCATTCAACCTACACGACAATTTTGTACGTGTGAACAGTAATGAAATCATGTGGTAATTCTAGATTTAATATTACTGACACACTGAGATGTAGATTTTATTGTCTTGCAGCAATGCAGATAATAACATTCTATTGAGAGAACACCCCCAATGATGAAATATTTGCCAAACTTGTTAGACTTATAAATAATGACTATGTGTTGAAATTCAACATTTTCTTCAGTATCATTGCTTCTTCGTAGTTTATACATTGATCAATATCTGTAAAATAGCCAAACGGTATTCATAAGCTGAAGGGTAACGTTAACGAATGGGCATTCAACACTAACTGATTTGATAAAAAGTATTACATTGCAAGGTAAAAATATGATTAAATTTAAAGAATCTATAGATTTCCTAACAAGGGAAAAATAATTTTGATGATTTCGTTCAAACTATGCTGCTAGTTCTGCGTCTACAGAGGTTGACGTAAGAAACACAGGTTTTAGGGGGCCCTTCGTGACAAGCTTTCAAGGAGAATATTAACGGAGATTTATCCTGTATACTGTAATTTAATAATATATAAGCAGCGTCAAAGGGCTTCTAAGTTTACAGCAGCTCAAACGAGCATGCTATTTTCCCCTGCTCCAAAATTACCAGACGTGTCTTGACCTTATTGGAATCGAATCAGACCATAAAACGATAACGTTGTTGTGGTTTGAAGTATTGCCATATTATTGTGCTGATTACGTCATTGGCACTGAAATCGGAACTGGCTATAATTTGTTTTTGAGCAGCACTAAAAATAATAATTTCGGAATAAAAAGATTTTACTGTACCCCAGAAAGTTTAAATTGGAAACAGTAAACCTTTGAACGAAAATCACCATAATGCTACACCGGTCTTGTTTGTGGGCCTCAGTAAATGCTATATTTATTGCCTAAAATTATGGGGCTTTTATAAATTATTTAAAAAGAATTTAGAGCATAGCCGTTCTATTAATTATTGTACTCCAGGTTAGAATGAAGTGGAATTCCTAAAAACTGCGACAGCAGTTCGTACCTATAATTGTCAGAGATTTAATAAACTAAATTAGGCCCGCGCCTCCTTTTTGACAAAAGAATACCAGATATTGCTTAATTTTGAAGGGAACAAGTCGCAAATATAGCATAAGCAAAAGCAAAAAAGTAAATAAATAACAGGAAATAAAAAATATACTGAAGAATATATCTTGCATGGAGTAAATCAATGTGCAGTTCCTGCCATGCAGTGTTGTGATTTGTTTTAGTAAAATATGCTGACATCCAAAAGAGATAATTTACTAAAGTAAAAAAATATGAATTCTAAACATATCAGTGTAAAAAAGGGTTCAACTAAGCTACTACCAAACTAGAAAAGACAGTGCACCTGAAGCATAAATGCATTACTTTCTATGCAAAATTAGATGTCTCCGCCGGCGTTGTCAGTGGCTGCTCGACCTGCACGTCATTGGGGGACTTAACGCCCTACGAAAAATATTAATAACACTTAATACATTGCTGGCTTTTGAATCAAGCATCTAAAACAGAGATTAATTGGCCTTTTATGACACTTTCATCTTGGTAGACTCATTTTGCTTTTGCAGAAATTGTGAAAATACAAAATCTAAAATCACAAAATGCCAGATGTTGAAAACGTTATATAGGAACTTCAAAATGATAAAATGTTATGTTTCAGTGAGTTGTCAAACTCTTTTCTTTCCAGAAATAGCATTATGAGATATGGTAACAGGATATGCAGTGCGTTAACATTATTTCAAGTACAACCGCTTGCTTCTTGAGCACATCGATTATAAATATATAAATAAAGCTGGAATACAAACATTTCACAAAAATACACCGTTATTTAAGAAATAAATAGAAAAAAGGTTTTGGCAATACCTTTCTATCGTGACTTTATGACATACTTTTTGCACCTCACTACATTTCCTTCTTCCTGCCATAAATCATTTTCACGCTTGAATAGAACAAATAAACCATTTATTTCCAAGTACAATGCAAGCGAAAACATTAGACATTAGAATAAATGTAGCAAGTTATTAAGAAAAATTAGGGATGAAGCTCCTTTAAGAATATGACCGGCGGCAATAAGATTTCCTGTCTACCAAATTAAAGAAACTGATTGCACTTTTGAACTTGAATTTTCTGGAAATGATATATCTCCATTGAGTTATATGAGTTTCAAGCAAAAGCTTCTATGCTTTCCTTCTTGTTTTAGGCTCCAGCAGCAGTAAATTTCTAATGTATGTTTTCCTAGACTGCTTGGGATATGCTACACAGCCGAGGTGCAAAATAGTGGATGCAATAAAGTGTTGTCTATTTAATATGTAGAATGTCAGCGTGAAAGATTATTATTTATGTATAAATTTCGCAAAGTGCAGCATTTATTTTCAAGCATCCCAGTCTAATGCATGGTTCGTTCTCGCAAGAACTGTTCCATTAAGTTGTATAAGCTGTCGTGCATGCTAAATATGTTTCGATTATGTTCTGTTTTAAGCCTCTAAAATCTATTGTATGTTGAATTATTCTCAACAAAACGTGTAAGTAAAAGCAAATATACATATAGTGTATACACATATAGCATATATACGTGATAGCAAATCTAAATATAAGACGATGAGTAAATTTTATAGCAACAAGCAATTGAAAATGAACCCTGGGCGAAAAGGGACTGCAACTAAAGAAACAGGTTCCAAGCTTTAGATGCGTCGGGGTTTTTTATTTCCTACCTTCAAATGATGTCAATATGTTGTCACTGTAGACGTGATCTGGTACCTCCCCTTGCATGTAAAAATCGAATTTAACATCAGTGATTTGTCACTTTAGCTTCAAATAAATGCAGTAATAAGATCTACCAAGGCATATAAGACTTTTTTATGTTGTGGCCTAAAACCTCATGAGGAATTTATCCCTCAATAACGATAGCTGGTTATTATCAAATACGCTGCTCTCATGAGAAAACTCTTATGAAAATATTACAAAACGGTTGCCACTTGTATTGCTAGCTTAAATGTTAACATCTTGACTGCTTATGATGCAAATTACGCAGCAAGCACAAAAGAAAATGGCTGCAATGAATCCTATGTCTCGACAAAACCATAAATCTGTGAAAATTTTAGAAGCCAAAAAATAATAATTTCAAGCCCGTTTGATTTATTTACAAAGCAATGATGAACAGAATGCTATTTACAAATGTTCTAGAAGGACGAATTTTTATAGAAAAAGAGGAAAAAAGTGAACACACATGAAATTTTCTATGAATAGACTGGCGTTTTTATTGTTTTATCAGATCTTTTTTTCCTGCTTTTATTTGGTAAAAATACGACGGGTTCGTTAAGTATCTCTATTATAGTTTCACGTTTCATGAATATCAAACAAACGATCGCATTTGTGAATTATGGTATTGATTATCGCCCAGATGCACTTGGATAACCATGTCATAAGAAAATAAGTAATTTTCCAAAGAGATGTATTGGATTTAAAGGCCCAGTTAAGAACTATGGTTTAAGTCATGGCATCTGGTCTGCCCATAGCCACTCTAGCTTTGAGAAAGCAATCAATCAGATTAATAGATGCTTTAAAAAGCTTGTATAACCGTTTTTAATGAAGTGCAAAAACATCAACGGAAGAACACAGTTAGTGATGTCATAATACACATATACATGGTATTAATCCACATGCAACAAACAGTCGAATAGAAATCGGACTGAGAGAGCGCCTGCAGTTCTGCCTTGTTGGTCACTTAATTTAAATGGTTCTAGGTTTTACTAGTGCCATTCAAGCAAACAGTTAGGTTATATGTCATACGTAGAAGTCACAAGAATATCAGACCAATATCAAATTTTGACAGGATATGATTTAAAATTAAAGTTATGCCATAGAATGTTTTAGATCTGTATATAATTATATAAATGAATTTCTGACAATCGCGTTTTGATTTTTCAAGATTCTTGTTGGGTTCCGTGTCTTTGCTGACTAATATATAATTACCGGCATGCTAAAATTCAACTTTTATTTAAGATGACAATGGCTTTTGTGTTATTTGTTTTAAATATTACGTTAAACAGGTTGTTGTTCTTTTAGTGACAGAGGTCTCAATGAATGTCACAAACGGGTACTACTCTCGTTTTAGTTAGTAATTACCGACTTACTATCCAGATTTTAGAATTTTCACTTCGTAATTATCAAATACTATACTATGTTTCTTCCCTGTCTTGTTCCTTTCAAGGAAGTTTTAATTTGTGAAAATGTCAGCTATGAGATACCTTTGTTTCAATTCACGATATCAAGAAAGAAAACTGGAAATAAAGATAGACATAAGTATTACTTTGGGGATAAATCTGAACTATAAACGAAAATAAAGAAAGACTGTAGAGGTAGAAATTTTAATGGTTATAAAATAAGGTAAGGACTGTAGACTGCAGTGAAACCTGATTAATTCTAACAACTTTGGGACTGACAAAATTTATCCGGATTAGCCAGGTGTCCGGATTACTCAAGTTATGCTACAATAACTGACAAAGGATGCCACTTTCCTAACAGTTTTCTGTGATTACTTCATCAATAAGCAAAAATCTCTAAGATTTAAATCGTTTGTGTTGTCCCCATTTTCAAACTCGCTTAACAGTATAATTCAGTTGAATTCTGTGATGATTTAAATGGCCAGCAAGCAGCCACGAAATACAATTTCAAACATGATACACGTTTCGGAATTAAAGCTGCAAACAGAAGGTGTCATATTTGTTGCGACACATTCTTGTTGACGTAATGGCTGACATATAGCAAACAGCACTAAAGACTGAGTAATACCTGGTCCGCATAAGGCTGGTTGCTCATCAGTAAAATCTGCAACTGGATAAAAAAAATTCTGCCGTTGTCTGAAACAGAGAGGTGTCCGAATTACCCAGGTTCTTACTGTGTAGAAATCAATGGAAAATTGAAAAATGGAAAGGACTGAACATTTTTCGATTTGTCAGGGCATTTTGTTCCATTCACTGCTCCATTACAGTAGCGAAATGAAAAAAAAAATATGTGCAATTGGAAAAAGAGCTATACTTAATATAGCGCCCACTAAACATTGCAAAGTTGAATCAGCGTTGGATAGACGTCGCACCCGATATCGGATCAACGTCATGTTTTGATTGCTTATGGAAGTCAAAACAACATCTACTTTTCGATGCTGGATAGGCCTTGATTATCCGGAAGTCGAAAAATGTCTGAAACGTTGTATAGACGTCAGGAAAGCGATGATGAATAGACTTCGGGGAGATATATCTTGAATTGCCACTTTGAATGTCACAGTCATAGTACGGCCATCTCTCCATCAGAGTACCCCCCCCCCCCCTCCCTTTGGTCATCCAGTTACGCAAGATATGTATGAAGTCGATTTCCATGAATATTCACATAATTTACAAAATTTACGTCCTTATTTTTGTCTATTTTGTCTATTTTCAAAGTGACCTGTCATGGCCACCATTTCCAGTGAGCGATAACTCAAGGAAGTTGCGTTTGGTTGTGAGTCCGACGTCTAATTTTCGGACTCTAGATAACGTCGATTTTGGTTGAGACCAAAAGCAACGTCTAAAACGTTGCTTTCCAAACGTCTATTTAATATTGTGTCAAAGACTTCGGTAAGACATAGGTCGTGGCGACGTGGCAACCTCAAATCGACGTTGTACGACTTTGAATGTTTACAGGGTGGTTACATTTTTATACCCCTAGCGGACAGGTGTGGCCTGTTATCGAACAATATGACGATGTATCCGTTGATAAGTTCTGTTATTTTCTTGAAGAATAATGCGGCGCTATGAAGTTTTCAACGTTACATTTTGTCGCCTCACTGCCAACAAGACTGCGGGATAAATGGTGTGCAACAGCCTACGAAAAAGAAGAGGAGAAATAGAATTTCTTCTATTGGATTCGTTTAAATACATGAATCATAAGTATCCATGCCATGAACTGGGTCAAATGCAATATAAAAACAAGAAAATGCTCTAGTGAGGGTGGTTGTTATTATTTTAAACGTATCGAAGGTCGAAGCTCAAACAACAAGGGGTGTAAACATTACAAGGAATTGAACTTTTTGCTATCAAAATTTGTATCAGATAAGTGATATCAATCGAACGCAAAAACTATGTTCCAAGATAATTGGAAAATAAATAAGTTAGGGTAAACAGGTTGAGCATAAACATCTTCTTTACGAAGCTTTTTTGTGGATAGAAGAATGTCTTAATCTTCCCCTGGAACAATATCTGATAAATATATGGCAAGACTGCCGCAACCTCTTTGTTGGTAATTCCCCTCAAGCCCTAGAATATTAAATATAAACTTGAAAGAAAGCACAAATTTTCTATTGCGTATCTTATTTAATCACCAGACACGATTTGTCAAATCTTTTTTGTCATATGCATCAGTTGCAAACAAGACCAGATAACCTGTCTCTTGTGGTATTTCACTTGACAAAACATGAATTGGGTCAATAGATCAATGTCAAGCTAACATTACTTGACTTTTAAGCCAAGAAACCCTCAAACGAAACGTTAAAGATGTATCAGAAGTATAAGAGACAAGTAGTATGTCTATGAGAGAAAGCCATACTGGGGCAGGAGTCGGGATTGGGCGGGCGGGGGGGGGGGAGGGGTAAGCTAGACAGTTACACCAGAAACTACGTTTAATTGCTATTTTTGTTCTCGCTACCTAAACGGATTTTGCCGCAGATTTCGACCAAATTTACTTTACTACCACAGTTGACGTAAATTTCTTTGACATCACTTACCCACGTAGAAAAGCAAGCCCTTCCCCCTTTTACTGAGAAACAGGTAACGTGAAGAATGTGCCAGATAATACCAATTGGTAGCCAGCACAACGACCAACTCGAAACCATTGCCATTGTAACAAATTCGGGTTATGTGTGGGTTCGCGTTGAGCCAAGATCAAGCAACTCTCCGGAGTCAATTTGACTCGTAAACAGGTCGCAACGCCATGACTTTTACTGTGTGTGATTGCGCTGGTATTATTTGATCTGAAGGTCTGGATTTGCGTATGAGTATGCCAAAAATGTGCGAGTTAAATTTGCTCTGGAAATTATCATAAGTAATGATTTTTATACAATCAACAAAATTTAGCGAATATTTCATTATCGGATTGAGAGATGTTTTGCTGTCAGATATGTTGGTGATGGCCTGCTGCAAGATACATTTCTGGCTATCCGGGTTTTTATTTTATTTATTCATTTACTTTTTATTGCTGTTGTTTTTGTAGACGTCCTTTGAACGTCGTAACGAGCTATGATACAAGTTTTCGAGAAGACATTGTTATGTCTAGAATTGTTTGTTTTATGCCAAAAGGTGTGATTATTTCCAAGAATTTTTGTTGTTGTAACCAAACTCTGAATTTGTATCTCTTTTCTGGAGCACGCTGAAGCAATAAAGCATGCAAATACAATAACTTTGTTTAAAGGAAAAAACCACAGTATAAAGGCCACAAGGTAAATTCAATTTTTCTGTGAAAGAAATTCTTCCGAAAGAACGCACCGCCCGCATGCGAGATAAGAATTCAACAATAAGGTGTCAGGAATACGTGTCATTATGGGGTATGATCCAGTCTCGCTCTATCGTCTTTGTTCCAGTATCTAAAGGTCAACTGGGGCCGGGTCAAGACAAAAACATTGCAGTCGTTGCTGTGTCCCATCACATGTGGGCATTGTATCAAGTCAGGTTTAAAACTAGACCGTTTTCGCTACCGAGTAGCGAAAATTACACTTGGGGGCCACAGAAAATACGACTCTGAACTCTTAATAATCAGAATTAAACAAGAACGAGGAGGTGAAGGTCACCAAGGCACCTCTTCCCTTACAGCTTTTCTTTTAGGCCAAAGTGGTGGATAATAAGCTTAAAATCGCACTACCTCTAACCGTTTTTTGGAACTTCCGGTTTTCGGCATTGACCATGAGCGAGGAGGTCAAGGTCACCTAGGTACCTCTTACGTATCGTCTTTTAGACCTGAGGGTCAAAGATAAGCTCAAAATCGCTCTTTATCTAGCCGTTTTCGAGATAATGGTCAACTTTCTTTTTTTTTACTTTGACCATGGCCGAGAGGGTCAAGGTTACCCAGGTACCTCTTTCATATCGTCTTTAAGCCCACAGGTTAAAAAATGAGCTAAAAATAGTTCAATCTCTAACCGTTTTCGAGATAATGGCCCACTTCCGGTTTTTTACATTGACCATGACCGAGGTGGTCAAGGTCACCGAGGTACCTCTTATTTAACGTCTTTTATCGGGGTATCTCTAACCGTTTTCGGGATAATGTTCAATCGTTCTCTAAGGTCGTGGTTAAAAAATTGCGGATTTGACGACTAATCACCCTCTATCAGTGAGCAAAATTTTATCACTCTTTAGCAATTGGGAAAAAACCCAAACGCTGCAGCCAACTTCAGCTTACACACGCATGCTGCGATGGCTCTCATTGTAGACAGTTGGGCGATCAATACGCATAGGCTGCTATGCCAGTTCCTTTAACTGCGAAAGCAAAGCGTTTGCCTGCCTTTTAATGGGCGTAAGTTGAAAAAATATCAATGTCCATTTGTTACACATTAAATGTTAATGAATGTCTTTTAAAAAAATTAGGCTGGACCAACTACACATCCTACATTATGTCTCTGCCAAATTTGGTCGTCCTAGCCCCAGCAGTCTCAGAGCAGTTCGCGTGACAAGGTTTTCAAATTTTAAATTTCAATGTCCATTTTTGCATATAAAATATTAATGAATTTCCTTAAAAAACTAAACGGAACCAACTAGACATGCTATACTATGTCTGTGCCAAATTTGGTCGTCCTATCCCCAGCGTGACAAGGTTTTGGCGGGAAAAAAAGAAACATACGGAACGACTTTTCCGAATCGTACGAAAGCAATAAACTAGCGAATTGAAAATCCCCAAGTGTAAAAAATGTTTTGATGCAAGAATTTCTTTTTTATTTTGAGAAATCTAAGTGCACTTCGTCTCTGGTAACAAGAGAGCATTAGAATAGATTTTAAGTTGATTGTGTTATAGATCAAAATGAAAGATTGCCTGGTTCGTTTTCAGTGCCGTGTAGTCAGGAATAACGATTGCACCTTTTTAAAGCCTGTTGAATAGAGGAGAGCTGGGTGCTCTAAAATCCAAGTACACGTGCATTGGAGGTTATCATGCTTCTGTTTTCGCTCAGATTGAAATATATGACTGCAAATATCAACCGAGAGGTGTTGAAATGTCTCTTTCTGTGGATAAACATGCCATAAAATTGTTGCGCTCTCCTCTGCTGTGTTTGTACTGTCACGTCAGAAATACTTGAAGTTCCAGAATTAACAGCCAATTAATCATTGATATTAAGTTGTATAAACGATTTATTTAAGCAATTGCGGGTCAACGAAATGTAAGAAAAAAAAAGACTAACAAGAATGTCCAGGGACATTGTGACCAGCTGAGATCTAGTAAGTCATCTATAAACAGGCTTGCATGGTCGCCAAAAAGTGGTTGCCATATTATTAAGCCCAGCTGATTCGTACAAATTTATAAAGGAATCCGGTCAAACTATGGGAGAAGAAGCGTTTTGAAATTTGGCTACTAAATATTTTTAAATGTTCGCCATTAGCCAATTTTTGGCGGATCGCCAGAAAAGTAACTTTTCAAAAGAGGACCGCCTAATGAACATTTGTGAAAAATTTGAAGACAGTCCGATCAAAATCGTGGAATAAGGGCTTTGAAAGTTGCCCGCTCCCCCTCCATTTGGCCAATTTTTGGTGGATCACCAGAAACGTCACTTTTCAAGAGATGGCAGGCTAGTGAATATTTATGCAACATTTGATAGCATTTCAATTAAATTTTGGAAGAAAACAAGTGTGTCCAAGGACAAACTCCCAGCTTACGAAAAGTGATAAGACCAATTCCAGCGTGAATGAGCAAGAAAATTTCCCTGAAAAATTGGGCTTCAAAAGACGGGATGGCAAAGAGCTAGCCAGATAATTAATTTAGCAACGGACCCGAACATTGACCGATAAATATACACAACGATTTGTTTTGAGAAAAATGGGAAACAGAGCTTGTGTATCTCTGGTACCCTGGATAGTCTACCAGAGATACCTTTGAACAACGTATCGAAATTGTGTCCACACGCGTGTGCTGCTGGTCGGACATAAACAATTATTTCAACACTGCGCATGTTTATTTAACACTTGCCAAGCCTTTGGCTTGCAAGGGTTATATGAATTTGTGCGAGTAAAATTCGTCCTTTTTTTTCTTCTTGACAGTTTTTCCGATTTTTTGTGTCTTCTTCTTCTCTGACACTATGGGCCCTACGACCATGAAACTTGGGATTTATGAAGAGCTTGATCTGAACATGTGCATGTCACTTTTTATTTTCGTCTTTGGTTTCGTTTTCTTTGTTAAAACGCCATGTGAAAAGAGTGTATTTTTGCAAGTAAATGCGTAGCATTTAACGACAGCACAGAATACACATTTGCTCTATGAGCTTTGTGTGAGCTCTCACTGCGTAAATAGATAACAAGGCGTATGCCTGACCAGTCAATAAAACCTTAAGTCAACAACAACCAAACACTACTCGGCTTATAAGACGTATTCAAGCTGTGTTGTTTGCAATATATTATTCAAGAAACAACCCATTGAAGGAAGTATTTTTGCGTTTTAATTTTTGTCAAGTGTTTAACATTTCGCTAGCGGAATGAGCTTCTAGTTTAATCTGCGTTGATGCGCGGTTCATATTATAAACCGGGGCGCATGTTTATTCAACTTGCGTTCGCATTTTGGACCAGTGCGCATTTTAAGGTTAATGTGCGTCGATGTGCAGTTCTCATTTTGGACCACTGCTCATGCTTATTTAACATGCGTTGATTCGCGTTTCTTATTTTAGACAAGTGTGCATGTTTATTTAACTTGCGCTGATGCGAGTTCCGCATTTCGGACCAGTGGGCACGTTTATGTAGCTTCGGTCTGTGTTGTGCGGAACCGACAAAAGCGGTTCCTAGGATAGCAATCACATCCGTTTTTGCGGTGTTGGCAGTGACTTGTCCGGCGACACGAAATTCTGGGCAAGCTGTGTCAAGATGACCCCTGCTTTTGACACGTCAGACATGACTTGCAGTAACGTCGATTCACGACTTTTTTGATAGCGGCCGATCTGCACTGCCACCTCCTTATTGCACATCGGAACCTGTAACCACGGGCAATTTTCGGGAATTTGATAAGTATCTTTTCGTTCTTTAAGCTTGTCCAACGCCAGTTTATTTTTGAACTGCTTATTCACGATCGAAGCCAAAGTGTCTGAAACCGGCGGCCTGGTGTTGGAGTCCTCTAACTCTCTTTCGAGGACATGGAGGAAATTATCCTCTTCCTCACCTTGCAATGCTTGTTGTGGTGTTGTGGTTGCCGGAAATAATTTATTGACGTCGTCATCGTCATCGCTGTCGCCAGGTACTTTGGGCGCCTTCCGGGCCTGCGAGCCTTGCTAGTAGTAGAAGAACACCGTTTCTGCCCCATCAATCATCGTGACGTCATCAATCACGTGATCAATTAAGTCAATTAAATCAATTAAGCCAATTAAGTCAACACCTGTCAATCATTGTGACGCCATAATGACGTCATGGGCGACGTAACCATAGCAACAGGCAGACAGGGTAAAGAAAAAAAAGTGAGGGCCCCCCCTAGCCGGCAGTCGGGACCCCCCCCCCCCAGGCGGCAGTCTAGACAGACCCTATGGTAAAAAGTGTGGACCCCCCCCCCCAGGATCGTGATATGGCTAACTTCAAGAATGTATAACTTCAAAACTACTTGGTTGATTTATATGAAAATTTTACTATTTGATTCAGTTTTATGTAAAGTCTTGTCATAAAGTGGTCACAGGCTATTTTCGCAGCTGGCTGTATGCATAATGTGACATGCCGCCATTTTAACTGTGTAAAAAGTGAAAACGTGTGATAACTTTCGTCATAGTTGGTCGATTTCAATGAAAATTTCACCATTTGATTCAGATTTATGTAAACTTTTGTTATAAAGTGATCATGGGCTAGTTGCACAGGTGGCTGTATGCATAATATGACATGCCGCCATTTTAATTTTGTAAAAAGTGAAAAAGTGGGATAACTTTCGCT
Organism: Protula sp. h YS-2021; assembly: GCA_949752745.1. NCBI lineage: Eukaryota > Metazoa > Annelida > Polychaeta > Sabellida > Serpulidae > Protula > Protula sp. h YS-2021. The sequence goes on from OX457024.1 coordinate 43,861,885, forward strand.
ATAGTCGGTCGATTTGCATGAAAATTTCACTGTTTGATTCAGTTTTATATCTAGTTTTAACATTAAGTAACATAGGCTATTTACGCCGTTGGCTGTATGCATAATGTGACATGCTGCCATTTTAATTTTGTAAAAAGTGAAAAAGTGGGATAACTTTCGCTATAGTTGATCGATTTGCATGAAAATTTCACTGTTTGATTCAGTTTTATATCTAGTTTTAACATTAAGTAGACATAGGCTATTTACGCCATTGGCTGTATGCATAATGTGCTTAGCCGCCATTTTAACTTTGTTGAACATGTTGAACATGTTCAACAACATGTTGAACAACAGCTCGTTGAACAATTGTTGTACAATTGCTAAACAACTTGTTGAACAATAGTTTGGCGTAAAAATAATTCAAACACATGTTTGAATGGTGGGCGCGCGCCATTCTAACAACCCACCTATGCAAACTACTGTAAACTTAGACATCAAGCTGAATCCAATGGTGAAATTTTCATTCAAATCGGCCAACCATAACGAAAGTTATCTCACTTTTCACTTTTTACAAAGTTAAAATGGCGGCTTAGCACATTATGCATACAGCCAATGGCGTAAATAGCCTATGTCTACTTAATATTAAAACTAGATATAAAACTGAATCAAACAGTGAAATTTTCATGCAAATCGATCAACTATAGCGAAAGTTATCCCACTTTTTCACTTTTTACAAAATTAAAATGGCGGCATGTCACATTATGCATACAGCCAACGGCGTAAATAGCCTATGTCTACTTAATGTTAAAACTAGATATAAAACTGAATGAAACAGTGAAATTTTCATGCAAATCGACCGACAATAGAGAAAGTTATCCCACTTTTTCACTTTTTACAAAATTAAAATGGCGGCATGTCACATTATGCATACAGCCACCTGTGCAACTAGCCCATGATCACTTTATAACAAAAGTTTACATAAACCTGAATCAAATATTGAAATTTTCATTGAAATCGACCAACTATGACGAAAGCTATCACACGTTTTCACTTTTTACACAGTTAAAATGGCGGCATGTAACATTATGCATACAGCCAGCTGCGAAAATAGCCTGTGACCACTTTATGACAAGACTTTACATAAAACTGAATCAAACAGTAAAATTTTCATATAAATCAACCAAGTAGTTTTGAAGTTATACATTCTTGAAGTTAGCCATATCACGATCCTGGGGGGGGGGGGTCCACACTTTTTACCATAGGGTCTGTCTAGACTGCCGCCTGGGGAGGGGGGGGGTCCCGACTGCCGGCTGGGGGGGGGGGGGTCCCGACTGCCGGCTAGGGGGGGGTCCTCACTTTTTTTCTTTACCCTGTCTGCCTGTTGCTATGGTTACGTCGCCCATGACGTCATTATGGCGTCACAATGATTGACAGGTGTTGACTTAATTGGCTTAATTGATTTAATTGACTTAATTGATCACGTGATTGATGACGTCACGATGATTGATGGGGCAGAAACGGTGTTTTCCTACTACTCTTGCTCGTCATCACTCTCGTCCGCATCAGACATTTCATGCGCCTTGCGCTTCGAGTGCTCCGTGAGCGATATTAGGCTAGCCTGGAGTGCTAGCATTGTGTCCAACAATGACGGCAGTTGTGGATCAGAAACCGCTGTCGACTGGTCACCGTCGATGCTGGTGGCAAGATTATCCGTAGCCATTTTTTTTTCGTTTTGTGAAGTCTGGATGTTAGGCTGTCTATCTCCTGGGAATCTGCTTGTCACGTGACATGACAAGCGAGGAGAAACTTTGCTATTGTGTTGATGTTAATAAGCATTTTAACGAATCTCAGACTGAAACGCGACATCTCATATCAAAGCCATTCTCATCAGTGTTAAGGAAACTGCTCACCGCATGCACTTCTCTTCGTCTTACAGTGCACAGAAAATTTCTCACATTCGCCCATTTCACATGCCGGGATAGAGAATATTTCCAATAGCTGTGCAACATACAATGTACCCCACAAAATACAGAGTTTTGAACACTCTCAACAAATAGATGATGTGGGGGTTAGCACCACTTTGGAATGGGGCAGGGGGTAAACGACGTTGTATAGGCATCGAGGTCACAACCGAACTAATTTTTTCCTGCACGGGGGTGGCCCCAGGCTGTGGGGTGCTTTGACGGAAGGAAACTACAGCCGAAAAAGGCGACCTCCGAGCGTCATTCAGTCATTGGTTGACAGACGTTCAGACTTTCGCATCGAACCAAATCCTAGCATTGATGTAAAGTCTATAGTACCTCACAATGATTTATTATAGGGGGACAATTCACCAAGCAAAATGAAGCTTTTTTTATCAATCTGTATGCAGTTAGTATGTAATCTTTTAATTGATATGAATAAATCTTTGCTTGTTTACATCACTCTGCACCAGCAGATCGCTCGTTGCGCCTGACCGATGAGCAGCGACTCCTGGCAAAGTTGATGGAGAATTATGATCACAATACGCGACCAGTTCTGAACGCATCCCATGCGGTTGTTATACGCCTTGGAATTACGCTGAATCAAATCTTTGATTTGGTAAGTATTTAATTACATTGTACTGCAAAAAAAAAAAAAACTCGTCAAGTACAACTAAAACTAGAGTGGTCGAACACCGGAACCCCCCCCCCCCCCATCGTCTATGAAGAAACCTAAAATGAGAACTGTCTGTCTGGTGAAAAGAGAAACCTACCAGTTCTGATAAAAAGCAATCAGACCGGATCTATGGGACGAATAGTACGGTGTGTTTCTAGCTATCCATTTTTGGCAATATTTGGCCAGTTTTTTTCCGAACCGATAGCAAAAATACTACAATAAACACTCAAGATTTAAGTATGTGAATAAATGAGTGAGTGAGTGAGTGAGTGAGTGAGTGAGTGAGTAATTGGGTCAGTAAGTAAGTGAGTAAGAAAATATCAAGTGAATAAGTCAATAAATGAGTGATTAAGTAAGCAAGTGAGTAAGTACGTATTACTAAGTAAGTCAAAGTTAGTAAATAAAAGAAACAAAGAAAGAAGCAAGAATTAAAGAATGAAAGAAAGGATGAAAGAGAGAAAAACTTTTCATTTACCGATATATTTTTTTTTAATTATGCTTAAGCCCATATATAGTGACCTTACTGATTATTTTAAACCCGGAATGATTATAATTTAGAGTATAGACCTTAAAATTTTGACCACTAACAGATGAACTAATATACTATAGGCCTATGTGTACATGGATTACTTGTGTGGGAAGCAAAAATATAAATAAATGTAGTCTGCAAAACCTATAAAGGAAAACACAGAGGTATTGCGACCTGAGTGGCCTTGAACTCATGACCTTTTGCTTCGGAAGCGGCAATGGTAACTGCCAAACTAAACAAATCTACACAACTTAAGATTGTTGAAGCAGCAAATGGTAGCATTTCCTAATTTTCATAACATTTTGGTATTTTGAGCTTATATTTCGGGCAGTTTTGTCAGAGAACTTCAGAGAACATCCTGCCATATTTCAACGCAATCGAGCCAGATTTGTAGGAAGAGTAGCATTTTTGTGTTTTCTTAAATTTGGCCAATATTTCGGTCAATTTTGGCCAAATTGCAAAAAATATGATAATATTAATAAAAATGAAATAAAATAAAAATTTGCGGAGGATTGTTCAGGGAATAACTGTAAGAAATGTAGAAACAGTAACACTTTGAAAAATAGTTCACACACACACAGACAAATAACAGACGGCGGCTACCCTACAAGTACCGAGTATAGTCCACCAATGTAAGTCGGTTGGGATGAAAACTACATTATTTCAAATAATGTTTGGAAAAAAGGAACAACTTGTTTTTTCAATTTAAAGGATGAGAGAAACCAGGTGTTGACTACGCATATCTGGCTGGACCAAGAATGGAAGGATGAAAAGATAAGATGGGATCCAGCCGATTACAACGGCTTATCTACCATGCGCATTCCTTGCCATTTGATTTGGAAGCCAGATGTTGTTCTTTACAACAGGTAAAAACTTTACCGGAAGATTATATGGCTTACGCTTTTTGTATTCAAAAATTCACCTGATGACATCAATAATTTTAAACTCCTGTAGGTTGGTAGACAGCTTGATTAATTTTTGGCATGTTAGTATTTTATTAATAAAAATTCAAAATTCATATCAGCATTTCAGTTAATAAATTAGTGTACTAATTTCATTGTAGCAATATCAATATTTCCTATTGAAAACGGAAATTCACAGAAAAACCCCAACCCACGCCACCACAACATCTCTTTTTTATTTTTTTTTTTCTTGCCAAAGAATGCAGTGTATTTCTCTCTACAACTGAAGAATATCCCTGTATAATGTTTCACTGCATATGTCGAAAAAGAGAATGCGCTTCTCTGTTGCCAGCGCGGATGACTACACCGAAGGCTACATGTCTGCCCTGGCTATGGTCTCCAACGACGGAAGTGTGTTTTGGCCGCCAATTGTGAAACTGAGGAGCACCTGCAAGATCGATATAACGTACTTCCCCTTCGATGATCAAATCTGCCATCTGAAATTAGGATCATGGGCTTATGACGGTCTCCAGGTTAGTCACAGCGAATAGAACTAAGAAAAGGGCAACAGCAGTCAAGGACGTTTACAGAAGTTTTATACATTTCTGAAGTTTCTGCGGCTGATTGTTTGTCTAATCGAGCGGAAAGAGAGGTTGCTCCACACAAGTATGTCCGGCGACATTAGACCCAGACTTGGGAGATGAAAAAAATAATAGTTTCTCCTCTGATCGGGTCACTAAAATCGTAAATTGAAAAGTAACCCGTCAGGTCTTAAACATTTCGAGTAAAAGAGAAAATAAATCAACAGGCCAGCCAGGTGTATAAAAAGCTAAAACAATATTATCCAGAAGGCAGAAAAAATGCTAAAAAAGGCTTTTCGAATGGTCAACCAGGGAACATTCCCACCAAATTTCACAGCATTTGTAGAAGGCTAGCATTTAAGGTCAAGTCCAGATCATTAAAAAATTGGTACGAGAAAGTCTGAGAAAGGAGGTATCGATCGGCCAATTGTAGGAGGAGTAGCATTTAAAAAATAATAATAAAATTATTTGGAATAGTTTAGCCAGTTTTAGCTGCAAAAATAAAAGACAGTCTATTGAAAGATATAAAGGAAATAGCAACGTACAAGGATTCTATGCGGCGTAGCATTTTGAAAGTTAGTCAATTATCGATCGCCGGTCATTTTGGCCAAATTGAAGAAACACCTGAAGGCACATTCTTCCACAAATTTTTGAAAGCGATCGGACAATAATTATAGGATGCGTATTTTCAATAGTTGTCAAATACTGGCCATAATTTAGTTAATTTTCAGGTCACAAAAAATTATACTCTTAAACACAATATCTTTAAGAATAAAGAATTCAGTGGCAAAATAAGATCACTTCACGTTGACCAAGAACACACCTTGTGATGAAATTGGTATCGTATCACAAAATTTTCTTAAAACAGTGACTCTGATATTTTTACCATAATTATATGATGTATTTAGTTTCGAGATGTTTCATACTTTATAAATATTGAAATAATCACAAGTGGTGTGTTAAACGATTTTTCTTTGATGAGCTTCTTTCTTTTCTTTTTTTTTTTTTTTTTTTACAAAGACAAGTCTCTGACTGCCTTAAGGGTTATTTTTGGCATCAGCAGTCTGACCATCGGAGACTAGTCAACCTGACGACAATTAAACGAGGTTTAAAATGGTGAAAAGCTTTACTGCACCAAAATTATGAGACTGGAATTGTGGGAGTGGCATTTTTTAAATTGTATTTACGAACCGTAAATTTATCAGTTGCTGACAATTATATAGCCAAATTCTCACCCCCTTCCCGGCACCTTCCCAAAAAAAAAACACCATTTGCAAAGAACAACCTGGGAAAGATTCTAACCAGATTCTTGCCTTGGGATTGGCCTGGCCTCCGTTGTACAAAAACTTTTTTTGGAAAATCTTTACACAAGGGTGCTACACACATACTGGATCCGGATAAGTAATCGGACTAGCACGCAAATCGGTTGGGCTAAAATATATTGTTTTGGTGCAAAAATATTAGTGTAAGTAAGTTTTTCAATTTCAACTTCATAAACAATGTGTCGCATTTGTCTACAGGTTGATGTCTTACAAAGAGAGCAGTCCATAGACCTGGAGAATTACGTCAGCAATGGAGAATGGGAGCTGATCAATGTCAAAGTCATACGTAACGTCGAATATTACAGGTGTTTGTTCTTGTCTTTGTCAACAAGCCTTCCATGATTTGATGAGGGCTTGATGATAGATGAGGTGGGGGGAGGAGGGGATGGGGTTTGTTTGGAGATGCGGCGTAAATACTGTCCTTTGCACTGCAAGAAAAAAATCCGTTTACATTAAAAACACCACATGAAAATTTTCAAGGGGCTCTTTTAAGGAAACCGTCCTTGGAGATGAGGCGTAAAGGGTGTCCTCTGCACTGCACGAAAAATTTGGCTTAGATTAAAAAACATGACATGAAAAAGTTTCAAGGGGCTGTTTTGGGGAAAATGTCCTTGCATATGGAAAATTATGTAAATATGATTATACAGAGTGGTAAAAGCTAGTTCTTGCTTGACTCGCGATTCTAAAACAGGGTTTCTACACATTTTGAATGAAATATGCACGACCACGAGCATACGTCAATGCGTCATACTTTAAGCCTTTTGATCTTTATTTGTCTGCAAATTTCCTGTAGTATGGAATTTTTCAAAGAACAAGTGCTGCTTTTACTGAAACAAACGAAATCAATAAAAAGTTTTTTCGCTGAATAACAAACCCTGGTCTCCTTTCGCAAAGCAAAAAGCTTCAATCCGAGATTATAATCTGATCTGCCATTTTAAAATTATTTGACCTGAACTTGGCTTATTGGTTTAGCTAATCAATGTATATTTTTATGTCTTTTTTTGATTACCCCAGTAAAGTAATCAATGATTATTTTTGTACCTTTTTTCGATTACCCCAATAAAGAACAAAAAAATGTATTTAGTCAAGAGGAAATTATATGCTCTTGTTTGCTTTTAGCCACTTTTGTTTCCTTTCCATCACGTGTCTGCAAGAGACTTGTGTCCACAAATCGAAACAATAAACCCGGCCGCCATGATCTCATCATACAATAACCCTGTAAATAATATTTATATCTGCACCAGGTGTCTTTGAGGATTTCGGGATGGTCTTAACTTTACTTCTGACTTGGTGCGCAACCTGTTCACTGTTTTCTGGACAGTCCGTCACACAGCGTTTTTTTTTTTTTTTTTTTTACTTTTCAGCTGTTGTCCTGAGCCATATCCAGACGTGACCTTCACCCTCCATATTCGGCGGCGTACGTTTTACTACACCTACAACGTCATCATACCATGCGTCATGTTATCGTCATTGAGTTTGATGGGGTTCTGGGTGCCACCGGAAGGAGGTGAAAAAGTTGCCCTCGGCATGACCGTCCTCTTGTCTTTCTCCGTATTTATGCTGCTTATTGCTGAAAAAATGCCTGCTACATCTTTCTATGTTCCTTTAATAGGTAAGACTAACTCAAGTAATTAGATTTTGTTGCAGTTTGTGAAGGTATGACTGAATAAGGGTTGAATTTTCCCGATTCCCAGCCTCACCCGCCCTAGCCCTTGTCCCAGTGAAGAGTGACCAGGGTTATTCTTAAGTGGCATCGCAAAAATGAACTCGCCAAGACGATATTGTGCTAAAGTAACAATAATGTCTAATCAACGTCTGTTATACAACGTTGAATAGTCTGGTACCAAAAGTGCTTATACATCGAAACCCCACATTTTCCGACGCCCAATCAATGCCTTTGGAGCAGGATTGAATAAACGTTGTTTAAACTTCCATATGCGACCTTTTTTGGAATGTTATAATAATGAACGTCTATCCCACGTTGGCAGGCAGACGTTGTTTAGATATCTATAATCAACCAAAACCGACGTCGGGTGCGACTTCTGTTCAAATTTGATCAAATATATACGTTCACAAAATTCAAATATATGCGTTCACAAAATGCAAGCTAATGTCGATTCGAAATTGAAAATCCGGCTACCTGGATATCTCAAAAAGAAGACTGCAAAAGTGTCCATAAAAGTGGCACTGTCATGTCACGAAAGTGGCACCATTATGTTATAAAACGATGCAGTCATGTCGAAGAAGCGACGCCGTCATGTAACAAAAAGCGATGACGTTACGTTACATTAAATTTTACATTTGCCAGTATTTTTTTTTCAAAATATTTGGGATTGTGAGCTGTGGCGTTTCCTACCTTATTCCACATGGAAAGTGCACTCGTATAAATTTTGCAACAGCAACTGACATCATTTAATTACTTAAAACATTACACGCCATCGCGCATGCCAACCTTAATTACGCGGGGGAGGGGGGAAACAATCGTGGTTCTCACCCCCAGTCGGGCCAATAAAGAAGCAGAAAATGTTCTGAAAATGGCATTTCGCAGGATAAATCTAGCTGGACATTTTGAGCTTGTGACGACTCGCTCGGGTCCAGTTTGGTTCAACTTCAGTTCTCGATAAAATGTCCCGTTTAAGGGTAAAAGGCAATTTTTTGCCAAAAGAAACTTTCTTGGTAGTACTTGGGCTAACTGAGAATAAAATGTGGTCCCTTCAAAGAATACAGAACCAAGACTGACAACAAAATGCCACCCAACTGAATATCCTCACATCTGACCATCAAGCTTTGGGGACGAATGACAAGATAAAGTTTCATTATTTAAGACCAGATATTGTTTCGACATCGATGAATCTCGATGTAAGCAACAACTAACAATCTTGTGTTCATAGAAGAATGGGCACAGCTGCTTTGTACGAAGTTATCTGCACAAATAAATAAATAAAACAAAATAACAAGATTGTCTATGGACCATGCCGTTAACCAAACATTCAAGACAGCAAGATCACATCCCCTGTCGTAAGTCAAGATTTTAATATAAAAATGGGTTATCAATATCTCTGCCAGTTACAGCAAATCGCAAAAAAAAAACAAAAACAACAGAAATAGCGAATAGTCAGGTGAAAGGAGGTAAGGAAGGAAAGGAAGAAAAGCTTCTTTTTTTTTTTTTGATTTGGAGATGTTTTAATATATATTAACATGTATTTAATTAGGTTAATTAATTGTGCGTTGCCTGAATGCACCCGGCTGGTTCGTGTGTTGCCTGAAATGCCCGACAAATACGTGTATTGCTTAAAATGTTAGGTTAATTCATGAATTAACCTGGCATTTGTTGTTATAAATACAACGATTTGCCAAACTTGAACCACGTAATATCTGAACATGCATCAGTGATCTGCTCAAGAGGTACTATTAACTATTTTACAGACTCCCGACATGTATAGAATAGGCCAGAAACATTTTGACCATGCGTGACCTTGTTAATGAAAGTTATCTCACCAAAGGTCTCGTAGGCTCAGTCTTTCAAGAAAAAAATTTCCGCCCAATGTTGTCGTAGGGCCAAAAAAAAGCCTGGTAGGGGACAATCTAGTGAATTATCTAGTTCTCCAGTTACGCAAATTTTTGGAGGAAAATAATAACAATAAAAAATAAAGATAATTTGTTGGACGATACCTACCCAGGAAAGAATCTTATTCAATTATACAGTATACTGAACCAAGCCCAGGCATTTTAAAATCTGAATCTAAATTTTTAAAATTCCGTTAGTGCACGAATTTTTGTGACGCGTCGCTTTAAATGTAACAGACTGATGGTTACCGCCGTGTCTGTGTGTTACTTTTATAACAAGAAGGTGCTTTTGAAAATCCGTGATTTGCGTTTGAAGGTAATTTTTCCAAATAAATAATGCCAACTAAAACCGACATTTCAAATGTCAACTTTAACCAAAATTTCAAAACACTATGCAAGAAATAGCCAGCCCAGCAAACAACCGACGTCTTTTTTTGTTGAAAAAAGGTTGTGTTTTGGTCGCGACGACCATATTCTGACCTATTACCCCAAAACCCGACTTTATTCCGACGTCGAGGCGACGTCGGTTTTCTGACGTCATTCCGACGTTGCAAAAGCGACCAAAAAAGCGATGAACGTTATAATCGCTCACCGGAAATGGAAGTCATTTTGAAAATGAGGAAGAAAAACCGTAATTTTTACATGAAAACTTTAGAATTTCGATGGCGCGTCGGTATTTTTCTTCCTAGGTTGTAAAAATGTACATGGAAAATGCTTTCGTATGTATATCACAACAGCAGTTGAATTATTAATTATCTATTAATTATATAACTCTAGTCAGTTTCAGGTCGGAATCCGACGTCGGTTCCAATTTCATATACAACCTAAAACCGACTTAACTCCGACGTCGAATTTAGGTCGGAACCCGACGTCATTCTGACGTTGAAAACCCGACGTCGGTTCCATTTCATATACAACCAAAACCGGCACGCCAGTCCGACGTCGGAAAAGTCGGATCACGACGTCCACCCGACGTCATTCTGACGTTTTAATGTTTGCTGGGAGGTAGGTACTGATGTCGGCTGGCATTAATCAAAATTTCTTGCGAGCAAGGATTCAGTTAAAATTCCAAAAAGAAATCGGTTTCTCGGCTGGTCACAAAAAGTTGTATAATTCAAGGTAGCCACAACGTTGGACTACGCCTAAAACTTGATAACTGAAACTTCCAAATTTAGAATAAATAAAAGCAAACTGCAGTTGGATCCGCAACGCCTCACAAAACAGTAATTTTTCAAGAGAGAAGTACCTGGGAACCATTCGTACAATGTTTGAAAGGGTTTTAAAAGTAAAGTGACAAATCATTTTTAAATGGCGTTATTTAGCGAATTTTTGGTGAATCATCAAACGAAATATTCTTTCAAGAGAGGACCACATGGGGAGCATCCATACAAAATTTGAAAAAAAAAATCCAATCAAAATTGAGAGGACTACTTAGGGAACTTTAGTGGGAGAAGTATTTTAAGTACAATCAAAATTGAGAGGACTACTTAGGGAACTTTAGTGGGAGAAGTATTTTAAGTACAAGTTTACGTACGCACACAGAAACGACGGATTCCCCCCCCCCCCCCCTCCATCCCCATTGGTGTGACAAAATCACTCGGGTGAAGACGACGGGTTTAAAAAAAAGTAATTTAAGTGGCCTTCCTTAGCGTTGGCTATGATTTCAAAAGAATAAGCCCATTTATCTGGCTCCGTTGAGATTTCAAGAAGAAATTTATTTTCCGCCAATATTTATGCCACTTTTTCGCGAGTTGTAACAAATAATAGGTAGGTGCTGTGTCCGCTACCGTCAATCTAATCTTCAAGACATTCGGGCCAAAAACCTGGGACATAATATTATATTATAATATATTATAATATTTATCACTCTTGTCTTACTCTTGTCTTGGCAGTGAGACTTGGAGGGGTCCAAAATGAAATTTTGATTGAATGGTCGAACCATTAATGTTCCAACAATTTTAGGGAAGAAAGGATAAAATCAATTCAAAGCAAAATTTAGCTGGGATAGGATGAGGGGGCGTTAAAGACTGTTTTTTTTTTTGTTTTTTTTTTTTTTGGGGGGGGGGGGATCTACATGGCAACCTTTCAGACCTTTCATTTTGAACGTGTTTTTTAAATTTATATTTACAGGTGTGTATATCATAGTCGCAATGGGCATAACGGGACTCTCGGTTGTATGTTCAGTGTGGACGTCTTATATTTACCACCAGAGCACAGGCAATAGAGAAGTCCCCGATTATATGCGTAAACTGGCCTACTATCTCAACCGAGTCATCAAAGTCCATAAAAAGATGGCAAAGCCCGAGCTTCGTGTGTGGCGCATGGAAAATGCTACTTCAAAAGGCCAACCCAACAACAGGGATAAAATGGCAGCAGTGAAGACTCCACTACGTTCTTCCTTTGCGAAGTACGATTCTTCCAACCACACACTGTCATGTAACGCTGGGTCTTCCATAAACGGCAGCATTGAGTTTCAAAATATTCACTTCCAGCATCGTTCTCCAACTCACACGATTAAAGAGCCAAAAGCAAGCAATAGGAAGAAATGCGGCACAGGACCCTCCCATACAGACCGCTGCGTGCAGTGGTCAGATGAACTCATACACAGGCTCGACACTCTTCTGGCAAAACATGAAGAAATGCTCAGCTATTATAAACAACACACTCATATTAATGAAATTAATATGGAGTGGCGGCAGGTGTCCCAAGTTTTAGACAGATCGCTATTTTGGATGTTTTTGGTGTTGACGCTAACTGTCACAATTGTAATACTTATATTAGTTCCACTTACAAAAGTAGATCCATTTAACAAAGAACAATAACCAATGTCGCAACCAAGTTTCGCTCTATTCACGTTGTTGCTTGCTGCTGCCACTCATCATATGTTGAAGAGGTGGTCTGGAAATTTCATCACACCACTGGGATATATGAAACCATCACTCAACAAGGATGTCCGTGGACAGTGCCCAGCCGTAAAATAGGAATAACACATATGGTCAAAAGGGAAGTACAGGGAAATACCTCCCGAAGTCAAAAGTGAGTATTGACTTAACTTGCAGGGTGACGTTGTACGCTTTTGACCGAGGGACGTATTTCTATAGTTCTCTTTTGAACGTGTATTCCTTTTATTGTATAGATTTTTTTGTGCCGTTTAGGTCCATTTGAAATCACTTTAAATTAAAAACTAATCACGCATTTTTTGTTATTGTTATTAAAAGTGAAAATTTGAAGTGAGGACAAAAATGATATGAAAATGGCGCACAAAATATTAAGGAAAAATGAAAATGGCGCACAAAATATTAAGGAAAAATGAAAATGGCGCACAAAATATTAAGGAAAAATGAAAATGGCGCACAAAATATTAAGGAAAAATGAACTAAAGAAAACTAAAGAAATATATATAATTGGCTGTAATAAGTCAGTCTCTGAGGATTTCATAACTGAAAAAGAAACCCAGATATAAACTAGACTGGCCAGTGTTTTTGTTAAAACAAAAACAGGTAAGTCTCCCCCGCCCCCAATCAGTCATATGGAAAAAATTCCTTGCTTAAAAGTACAACATTGGCGAGCCCAAAAAATTGAAAAAAAAAAAAAAACCGCCAAAAATACATTTTTACAGTAAATGAAGAAAAACTCCGCAGTAAACAGTTGCACTATATGTGGGTTCTTCTTGCCACGTTTTAGCCTAACGTAACAAACTGTTTCGGAGATATCGCAACAATATGGCCAAAAAACTTAAAATCAAAAATGTAAAAAATCGCCAAAAATACATTTTCAACGGAAATGAAGAAAAACTTCGCAGTAAACATTTGCGCTATATGTGTGTTCTTCTTGCGACATCTGAGCCTTATCCAACGAAATGTTTTGGAGATAGCCTGCCCAAGTGAAAAAAATGCACGACCCCCCCCCCCCTCCTATGTTCCAAAATTTGCCAAAGATATAATTTTTGAAGGAACGAAAAAAAAAACACGGGCATCATCTAGACATGTACCAATATGCATGTATGCTTTGAGAAAAGTCGACTCATTAATTTCATAAGAACTCACTGCGTACAGACGGACGGACACACCAAATGCTACATATGTCTCCTTTAGGGGAAGGCATATAATAAAGATAGTTTAAAAATGGGAATTATTGCTAGAATTCATTGTCGCAGTTTTCACCTACAAGTTTAACATCGGTGACCTCCTCTGTCATGGTGAAGATAAAAAAAACCGTAACATCGGTGACCTCCTCTGTCATGGTGAAGATAAAAAAAAACCGAAGTTGACCACTATCTCGAAAACAGTTAGACATAAAGCGATTTTCACTTATTTTCGACTCTTTGGGCTTGAAAGACGTTATATAAGATTTATCTCGGTGACCTAGACCTGCTTGGTCATGGTCAAGGTAAAAAAACCGAGAGTTGACCACTATCTCGCAAACAGTAGAGACAACGATTCTGAGCTTACTTCGGACCTTCGGGCATAAGATACGTTATATAGGCGGTACATCGGTGACACTGATCACGGTCATGGTCAAGATAAAGAAAATCGAAAGTTCGCCATAATCTGGAAAACAGTTAGAGATTTATTTTCAGTTTATTTTCGCGCTTTGCACATAAAATGTGTTGTATAAGCGGTACATCGTGACCTTGACCTCTTTGGTCACAGTCAAGGTAAAAAACCCGAAGTTGACCATAATCTCTAAAACGGAGATTGAGCGATTTTGATAAAAGACGTTATCTAAGAGGTGCCGCAGAGACCTTGACCTCGGTCACAGTCAAAGTTGAAATCGGTCGGAAATTGGTCATTAACTCGAAAACGAAACTGAGCGATTTTGAGGTTTTTTTCGATTTTGGCTTAAAAGACGCTATATAACAGGAGCCTCGGTGAGTGATTTGGGCTTATATTTGACCCGTTGGCACCTTGACCTCCTCGGTCATTGTCAAGATAAAAACTCGGAAATTGACCCTAATTTCAAAAATGATTATGCATAGTCCAATTTTGTAGTTTATTGTCGACCCTTTGCGCACATGATACGTTATATAAGCGATGCATCGGTGACCTTGACCTCCACCATAGTCACGGTCAAAAGCCGGAAGTTCACCACTATCTCGACTGCGTTTTGCGAATGAACAAATTTTAGTTTATCGTCGAACTTTTGGGCTTATGTTTCGTTATATAAAAGGTGCATCAGTGGCCTTGACCTCGGTCATGGTCAATGTCAAAAACCGGAGCTTTACCATTATCTCGAAATCGATTAGAGATTGCCCGATTTTAAGCGTATTTTTTAACTTTAGGCATAATATAATATACGTCATATAAATGGAACATCGGTGACCTTGACCTTGGTCATGGTCATTCATGGTCAGGATCAAAATCCGGAAGTTGACCATTATCTCGAAAATGATTAGTGATTAAGCGTTGTTGATCTTATTTTGGCATGAGATACGCTACATAAGTCATGGTCATAAGTCATGGTCAAAGTAACAAAACCGGAAGTTGACAGTCATCTCGAAAGCGATCAGAGACTGAGCATTTTTGAGCTAATTTTTTACCTTTAAGCATAAGATAGGCTATATAAGCGGTGCATCGGTGACCATGACCATGACCTCGGTGACCGTGACGTCGGTCATGGTCACAGTCAGAGATAGATTATATAAGCAGTCATCCCAAAAGCGTTCAGAGATTGAGCAATTTTGAGGTAATTTTTGACCTTGCATCAGTGACCTTGACCTCGATCATGGTCGCGGTCAAACATCATGTTAACCATTATCTCGAGAAGAGTTCGGGATCGAGCGATTGTACGCTTATTAGCTCTCAGCCAATATTGGCTGTCCGTCCGTCTGTCTGTCCATGAACTTTGTCCGGGCGGTATCTCAAAAGCCATTTATCGGAGCTTCACAAAACCTCACAGGAAGAAAGTATATACAGTGTAGATGTGCAACGGGGGTTCAATTTGTCCCATGTTCGGGCGATCTCTCAAAAAGTAGTCTTGGGATCTTCATCAAACCTAATAGGAAGGAAGTATATATAGTGTAGATGTGCAAGGAGGGTTCAATTTGTCCCTTGTCCGTCCGCCTGTACGTCCGTCGCACTTAAGTTCAGATGTGCAAAGGGGGGTTCAATTTGTCCCGTGTCCGTTCGTCTGTCCGCCCGTCGCACTTAAAACTTTTTCTTGCCCGGGCGATATCTCAAAAACTATTCATCGGATCTTCACCAAACCTTACAGGAAGAAAATATATATAGTGTAGATGTGCAAGGACCCGTCCGTCGCTCCATCCGTTGCACCTTGTATATACTTTAAGCATAATATACGTTATATAAATGGTACATCGGTGACCTTAGATCATGGTCATTCATGGTCAAGATAGAAATAAGGAAGTTCACCATCCCGAAAATACAGACGTTGACCATAATGTCGAAAACGTTTAGACATTTAGCCATAAAATACGTTAAATGAGGCACCTCGGTGACCGTTACCTTATTCATGGTCACAGTAAAAAATCGAAATTAACCATAATCTCAAACATGGTTAAGAGATGTAGTGATTTTCAGCTTATTTGAGCATAACGTACGTTGTATATCTAAGTGGCGATTTTGAGCTTATTTGAGCATAACGTACGTTGTATATCTAAGTGGCGATTTTGAGCTTATGTATATCTAAGTGGCGATTTTGAGCTTATTTGAGCATAACGTACGTTGTATATCTAAGTGGCGATTTTGAGCTTATTTGAGCATAACGTACGTTGTATATCTAAGTGGCGATTTTGAGCTTAGATATTTGAGCATAACGTACGTTGTATAAGCTCAAAATCGCCACTTAGATATTTGAGCATAACGTACGTTGTATATCTAAGTGGTACTTCGGTGGCCTTAACCTGGGTCATGGTCATTCAGGGTCAAAAACGATTAGCGATTGAGCGATGTTGAGCTTATTTCTGCCCTTTCGGCATAAGATACGCTATGCATCGATGAACTTAACCTCGGGCATGGTCATTCATGATCATGGTCATTCATGGTCAAAGTAAAAAAACGTTTTCTCGAGTAAGGTTCGAGATTGAGCGGTTTTGAGCTTATTATGACCCTTTGGGCACAAGATACGCTATAAAAGCGGTACATCAGTTATCCTGACCTCGCTCATGGTCAATCATGGTCAAAGCAAAACAAGCGGAAGTTGACCGTTATCTCGTAAACGATTAGAGATTCAGCGATTTGATGCTTATTGTAGCCCTTTGGGCATAAGATATGCTATATAACCATCATTAACCTTGACCTCGGTCATGGTCATTCATGACCAAAGTGATTTTAAGTTTTTTTGTTTTTTTTTGCTTCAAGCAAAATACTTTTTCGAGCTAATCTGACGTTGGCCAAAATCTCGAAAACGGTTAGAGATCATAAAATACGTTATATAAGAGGCGCCTCAGTGATCGCGACTAGGTCAAGGTCAGAGTCAAAAATCGAAATTGAGCGAAATCTCAAACATTGCAAGAGATGTAGGGATAAGACACGATGTATAAGCGGTACTTCTGTGACCTTGACCTCGGTCATGGTCATTCGCAGTCAAGACAAAAAGGCGGAAATTAACCATCATCTCGAAAACGATTAGCGATGTTGAGCTTATTTCTGCCCTTTCGGCATAAAATACGCTATATAACCGATGCATCGATGACCTTAACCTCGATCATGGTCATTCATGGTCAAGCTAAAAACCAAAAGTTGCCTGTTATCTCGGAAACGATCAGAGATTCAGCGATCTTGAGCGTATTGAGGCGCTTTGGCCATAACATACGCTATATAAGTGGTACATCAGTAACCTTGACCTCGGTCATGGTCATTTTTTTTTTTGCTTTAACCATAATATACGTTTTTCGAGATAATCTGACGTTGACCATAATCTGGATAACGGTTAGAGATCAGAAAATACGTTATATAAGAGGCACCTCGGTGACCGTGACCTGGTCGCAGTCAAAAATCGAAATTGACCATAATCTCAAATATGGTAAAAGATTTAGCCATTTTCACCTCATATAGGATATTTGGACATAAGATACGTTGTATAAGCGGTACTTCGGTGACCTTGACCTCGGTCATGGTCATTCACGGTCAAGATAAAAATCCAGAAGTTGACCATCTCGAAAACGATTAGCGATTGAGCGATGTTGAGCTAATTTTGGTCCTTTCGGCAGAAGATACGCTATATAAGCGATGCCTCGATGACGTTATCCTCGGTCATGTTCATTCACGGCCAAAGTCAAAAACCGGGGTTGTCCATTTTCTCGAGATCGTTATCTCGTGAACGATTAGAGATTCAGCGATTTGGAGCGTATTGTGGCCCTTTGGGCACAAGATATGCTAAAGCGGTACATCAGTAACCTTGACCTCGGTCATGGTCATTTATTGCTAAAACGATTTTAAGTTCTTTTCTTTTATAATTTGAGCATAATATATGTTTTTCGAGCTAATCTGACGTTAACCATGATATTTGGGCATAAGGCACGTTGCATAAGCGGTACATCGGTGACCTTGACATCGGTGAAGATAAAAATCCGGAAGTTGACCATCGTCTCAAAAACAATTAGCGATTGAGCGATGCTGAGTTTATTTTGGCCCTTTCGGCATGAAACGCTTTATGAGAGAGCCTCGATGACCTTGACCTCGGTCATGGTCATTCATGGTCAAGCTAAAAATCCGGAAGTTGACTTAACTCGGAAACGATTAGAGATTGAGCGATTTGGGGCTTATTGTGACCCTTTGGGCATAGGATATGCTAAAGCGGTACATCAGTAACCTTGACCTCGGTCATGGTCATTTATTACCAAAGCGATTTGGAGCTTATTGTGACCCTTTGGGCATAGGATATGCTAAAGCGGTACATCAGTAACCTTGACCTCGGTCATGGTCATTTATTACCAAAGCGATTTTAAGTTCTTTTCTTTTTTTTACTTTGAGCATAACATACGTTTTTCGAGCTAATCTGACGTTGACCATTACCTCGAAAGCGGTTAGATCATGAAATACGTTATATAAGAGGCACCTCGGTGACCGTGACCTCCGTCATGGTCACAGAAAAAAATCGAAATTGACCATAATCTCAAACATCACAAGATATGTAGCGATCTTGAGCAGTATAGGATATTTGGGCATAAGGTACGTTGTATAAGCGGTACTTCGGTGACCTGGACCTAGGTCATGGTCATTCAAGATAAAAATCCGGAAGTTGACCATCGTCTCGAAAACGATTAGTGATTGAGCGATGTTGGACTTATTTTGCCCCTTTCGGCATAAGATCCGCTATGTAAGCGATGCATCGATGACGTTATCCTCGGTCATGGTCATTCATGGTCAAAGTCAAAAAACCAGAGTTGTCCATTTTCTCGAGAAATGCTCAAGATTGAGCGGTTTTGAGCTTATTATGACCCTTTAGGCACAAGTTACGCTATATAAGTGGTACATCAGTAATCTCGACCTCGCTCATTTTCATTCATGATCGAAGTTAAAAAAAAACAAGTTGACCGTTATCTCGTAAACGATTAGATTCAGCGATTTTGAGCTTATTGTGGCCCTTTGGGCATAAGATATGTTATATAACCATAGTAACCTTGACCTCGCTCATGGTCATTCAGGGCCAAAGCGATTTTAAGTTATTTTTTACTTTAGGCATATCTAATCTGACGTTAACCATAATCTCGATAAAGTCTAGGGATCATAAAATACGTTATATAAGAGGCACCTCGGTGACCGCAACCTCCGTTATGTCAAAATTGACCATAATCTTAAACATGGTAAGAGATGTAGCGATTTTGAGCTTAAATAGGATATTTGGGCAAATCACGAAGTTGACCATCATCTCGAAAACGATTAGTGATTCAGCGATGTTGAATTGGCCCTTTCGGCATAAGATACGCTATATAAGCGATGCATCGATGACCTTGAACTCGGTTATGGTCAGTCAAAAACTGGAAGTTGATCATTATCTCGAGAAATGCTCGAGGCTTGAGCGATATTGCGCTTATTGTGACCCTTTGGGCATAAGGTGCGCTATATAAGCGGTACCTCAGTAATCTTGACCTCGCTCATGGTCAGTCACGGTCAAAGCGATTTCAAGTTATTTTTTTAACTTTAAGCATAATACACGTTTTTCGAGCTTATCTGACGTTGATATGGGATATTTGGGCATAAGATACGTTGTATAAGCGGTACTTCGGTGACCTCGACCTCGACCATGGCCATTCACGGTCAAGATTAAAATCCGAAAAGTTAACCATCATTTCGAAAGCGATTGAACGGTGTTGAGCTTATTTCGGCATAAGATACGCTATATATGTGGTGCATCGGTGACCTTGACCTCGGCCATGGTCAAAGTAAAAAAAATCAAAGTAAAAAAAAAGCTGACCATTATCTCGAGAAAAGTTCGAGATTTAGTCATTGCAAGGTTGTTTCGTTCAAAAGGAAACGCGAGGGAAGGTCATAATAAAAGGCACAAAACTTGCAATATTTATTAACTCTTCAACTTTTAAAATTAATATTTACTGACCCTTTAACTTTTAAAATTAATATTTACTGACCCTTTAACTTTCAAAATTAATGTCTATTTTAAAACGACATTTTTTTCTATTCTTTGCGAACGTTTACAGAAAAATTCCAGGACGATTCAATCATAAATGTAAATAAGACACAAAGCTTCAGGCGGCTAAGGATTCACTTTCATACAACTGTCCATGGACAATAACCCAACTTGCAAATACTGTTAAGCTTTACTCCGCCGAAAATGGTTTTAGTGAGGCAAAGTACTAATGACCGCTATGCTCAACCCGATTTTTCAAAGCTACTTGCACCGGCGTTCCGAGCATCAATTAATACTCATCGCCATATACAGTGGATAGTTTTAGGAAGTTTTAGGACGTTTCCACTAAAATTCGTGCAGGAGATACTTTCGGTCAATACTTCGGCCAACTTTCGGTGAATGGCTAAAAAAAGTAATGGCAAGGTGGGAACTAATGTAGCCTAAATTCAACCAAAATTTAAAGAAATTCCGGCAAAAATGTCGCAAAAGATAGATTTTACAACTTAAAAGTGTACCTACGCACATGCTTTTAACTGCTCCCTTAAACAAGACCGTCAAGTGACGGTACCCAGGTGCTGTCAGAGTAACAAAACACGAAATGGCCCTGATGTACTATCAAAATACAGCGGACAGCAGCTGCTGGTGAAAATTTTAATTCTATTATTCAATTTTTTTTGTATCCTTGACATTAATTTCGTTCTGAACTGCAAATTCCAGCTTGCGTTCGTTCCGATAACGACACCAGAGCTGAACACTTTTAAATCAAGAACTAATTTTTGATCTCAAAAATTTATTTTTTTGATATCAAGAATGAATTTGTGTTCTTTGCAATTATATTTTTGCTATCAAGCAATGTATGTTTGCTCTTTAAATATTTATTAATATTAAGGATTATTTTTGAGCTATCACTGTAGATCCCATTAATGTATATTTTGCTCATTAAATTACTTTCTTTCTACTGATATCAAGAATTTATTTATCCCGCGTGAAAACGACGGATATAGGTATGAGCGTGTCCATCCGTCCGTCTGTCAGCTGGAAACACATGGGTTTTGTCCGCGCAAGTTTTCAAAAACCATTTAAGGTACGGTTCTGATTTTTTACAGTGAAAATATATATAGGCCTACTGTAGGGGGGGGGGGTATCATTCGGGCGGGGGGGGGGGGGGGGAGGGGTACTGTCTGAGGGGGGTATGTTCCGGAAGCCCTACCGTAGATGTGCAACGTCATGTTATTTTTCAAATCGGTGAAAATTATTGACAAAATGACAACTTGTCAAAAATTGCCCAAAATTACGTTGGGCTTAGCAATTGTGTGATATTTTGTCCGTACCAGTTCCCATATCATGATGATGATTTGAAATGATTTTTTACATCATAAATTAATTTTTGATACCAAAATATCAGTCTATATTTACATCTAAAATTCAGAAGCAAACAGCTGCGAATAAAATAACGCTGGCCCCTGAATACAGAATCGTTCTTTTATTTTTTTTTACTATGCCAAACAAGAAACAAATGTTGAGCTCAAAAACCTATGTTGTTATTGTTCAGTTTTTTTTTTCATCTCCAAACTTTAATTGATGATTCGTTGAACTTCATATAAGTGGGCCTCCCTCAAGCTTTTTTAAGTTTTTAAAATTGATTTTTTTAATCTCAAAAAATAACTTTTTGCCGTCTAAAATTCAACTATGATAGCAAAATATACATTAATGAGATCTACACTGATTTATTACTGTCAAAAATTAGCATTGTTGAAATGGCATTCCATCGTCTGCAGTGTATTGACTGTGGTCCCAACAGTTATAGTTTATAGGAACTTGTCTGCAGTGTTGTTCCGTTCTTTGGGACGGACGGACAGACGACAGAGATCCCACATGGTGGGTACATAGCCCATATCACCAATGTCAACCTGGGCTGCAATTGGGGCTAACAAGGTCACTTCCCCCCAAGCCGTGATTGCCCGTTTGTTTAAAGAAATGGCACGGCACTGACGAGAAATTGCATGTAATTAGTCAGCATTTTATCAGGACTCTCCATCACTGATCATCTCAGCACCTGCTTCCACCATTACGATAGTTACGCTGACCTGCAACAAAAAACATCTACAGGAAGCAACATTTTAAATAAGAAATTCTACATAACAACAGCGTACTTCTTTCCCTCTTTTCAATTCTAATTTTGCACATACTGATGCGCTCTACATCACCACAATCGCTCGAGTTTTCCTGCCATGAATTTCGTTTACCACAATCGCTCGAGTTTTCCTGCCATGAATTTCGTTTAACTGACCGCCGAACCGATTCAATGACTGTTCATTTTAAATACGCCTAATCACACTTTGGGTGTTTCGAATAAAATTCGCAAGAATTCTACATTTCGACTGCATGGGAACCGGGTAAAAATGAAGGAAATTAAAGAAAAAGAAGAAAAAAAAAGACAGTTTATACTCGAAAGATAAAAGAAACTGAAACTTCAAACCACTTGTTAAAACTTTTAGTAAGTTTTAAAAAAGGATATCGAGTGTTAAAAAAAAAAAAAAGATTGCTCTTTGATGCAGAGAAATTTTACATAATGGCGAAATTTCATTTCTTTTCACCTGGTAAGTTTGTCATCAAAACGCAGAATTTTTATGCATTTTATTCAGAACCCCCAATGTCATCTTGATTTTCTTTATTCACCTGAAAAGCAGTCCCGATTGATTTTAGATAGAGATTATAGGAAAAATTCAAGATGGCCGCTGGCTGACATTTTGAATCTAGGGATCCGTCATAAAATCAACGCCGAACGTGCTTCTGCAATGGCTAAACCGTGTCTGACAGTGGTGATCAAGTAGTGTTTATATCTGACCTCGTGTTAACAATAATTTATGGGTAAAAATCCAAATCTGGCGGCCATTTAAAATTTACTGCGACAAAGAACATCTCCCCCGATTGTCATTTTAACTGCTTAAGCCTTGTTTAAAATTTGGCAATGACTGGTCACGTGGTTTTTGTTTTGTCGATGGTAACAATAAATTTCGAGTGAAAATCTAAGATGGAGGCCACTGTGACCTTGAAATTAGGTCAAGGTCAAAATAAAAATAACGAGTACCTAATATCACAGGAAATGGATCATCAGGGTGGGAGTAACGGACGGACGGGCAGACAACACTTAAAACTAGATTGGCCAGTGTTTTGATTAAAACAAAAAACGGATAGGTCTCTCCCCCCCCCCCAATCAGTCACGTGGAAAAAAAATTCCTTGCTTAAAAGGATAACAATGACGAGGCAAAAAAAAAAAAATTTAAATCGCCAAAAATACAATTTTACAGAAAACGAAGAAAAACTTCGTAGTAAATATTTGCACTATATGTGGGTTCTTCTTGCCACGTTTCAGCCTAATCCAACAAACTGTTTCGGAGATATCGCAACAATATGGCCCAAAAAATTTGAATATCAGAAAATAAAGAAATCGCTAAAAATACATTTTCAACGGAAATGAAGAAAAACTTTGCAGTATATATTTGCGCTATATGTGTGTTCTTCTTCCGACGTCTGAGCCTTATCAAACGAACTGTTTTGGAGTATAGCCTACCGAAGTGGAAAAAATGCACGAACCACCCCCCCCCCCCCCCCAATGTTAAAAAATTTGCCAAACATAGAATTTTTACAGGAACGAAAAAAAAAAAAATAACACGGGCATCATCTAGACATATACCTCAATATGTATGTTTTGAGAAAAATCGACTCATTAATTTCATAAGAACTCACTGCGGACACACGAAATACTATATATGTCTCCCTTAGGGGTGACATATAACTACAGCCCCCCCCCCCACCCCCCAACGCTCCGGGGGCTACAGCCCCGGCTTGTGGCCAACACAGGTGCTCCGGCAAACGAAAGCATGTGTTTTTAGTGAGCAACAACGCATGGTTGCTTTAGTATACAAAACCACTTCAGCACACAATTAGTACCGGAACACAAAAGAACCGACTTCCAGGAGTATTACGGCACACAAAATAACACAGAAAAAATTGTAAAGCATGACAAAGGAAAGTTTTTTTTAATAATGCATGCAAAAGAAGTTTTTTAGCAAATCAAAAAAAAAAAAAAACCGCAAAAAAAAAAAAAAGAAAAAAAAAAAGAAAACGGTTATTAACCCTAGAAACCGATTATCAACCTCACGAAAGTATTTTGTTAAAATCAGAAGTGTTAAAATACAGGAAACAAATTAATTGAAAAAAAAAACAGGCCGTGCATATATCACGACACCCTTTCAGACTCCCCAATCGTCTAAATACAGCAGATCTTCCACTTACGAGATGACTACAACCTGGCCTACCGCGGAGGGCTGCCTGCGGGGGAAGTTAGAGATGTTTCACCCACACCGGGCGTGGTCGACGAGCAATCCAGCGAAGCACGGGGTTCATCCATAAAGTTCGCATGCACTCACCAGTCCAGCGCGGTCGCTGGTCAAGTGGGCGGACGAACACGAACTTTATGGATGGCCCCTGACGTCGCTGAAAGGGAATCCGACCCCTCTAGCGCAGGATAATATATAATTAGAGACGGCAGGAAATTGCGAATACGTACGCTGTAACACGGTTTGAAAAGGTTACTGTATCTGGAAGGACTCCAGAAAGAGCTCTGAAACCAGGAAGGCCTGCTCAGAGGGAGGGCACCCCTTTCTTGAATGTATTTCAGCTTGTCCTCAAATCCCTATTTTCGTCTGTCTCAGTAGGACTTGGTTATTATTAATGTAAAAAAATCTGGACTCTCCCTCATAACACATTTACTCTTTTCAACTTTTTTGCTTAATAATGTGACCTTAAACGGCTTTGGACCTGAGCCTATCTCAATTTTTTTTCCACTTGGGGATTGAAACACAGATTATGGAATTCGTTCGATTCAGCAAGGTGTTGCCGTATTTATTCTTTCTTTTTTTCGTCCTTGATGTACGAACTCCTCTGAGACGGTTGGGGTTAGGACGACCAGATTTAGCTGATATACTGTAGCGTATCCAATCGATCCAACTTAAGTGTTTTTTTTTTTTTAAGAAATTCAGTAACACTTTACATGCAAAGACGGATACTGATTTTTTCACTAAGCCCACATATAAGGCTATGATAGCTATCAGTCGAGTATATCGACCTCTCCAAAGTAAGTGAGCAAAATATTTGGAGCATGCTCACCTCCACACTTGCTAGTAAGTTGTATTAACATTGTAAACGATTGAAAGTTATGATATTTTGCTTGCCAGTTATCTGCCTTTTGTCGTTTATTTACTTATTTTTAATTAATTTATTTGTTTTATTGTTATTATTAAATAATTTTATTTCCAACTGTCTAAAGGAAAAAAACGTTCCGTACACTGATCCGTTCATTTGTTACAATAATGTTACAATATGACGTAACATTAATTTTTATGACGTTATTCTGATTTAAACATCTTTTCTCTGCAGCTGCCAAAATTTTACGACGTCTGCTCAAATTATCGACTTTCCCCAATTTATTCAATGCTGCATCAAAGACGTTAATTAAGCGTCGAAAAACCCTCAAATCGACGTTTTGTTGACGTCAAAATGTTTACTGGGATACAGCATGCCAAAAGCTGTGTTACGTAGAGGTTTGATACAACTGACAATTTGTCATGACTTTTAACAAAGATTTCTTTAAATAATTCTGAAATTTTGAATATTCACAATCCTATTTTTTTTTTAAATATTTTTTACTGGGCGCAGATCGCAACTTATTTTAACTTGGCTGGTAGTCTCTTTAATGTTATATCTCGAAACTGGCTGTCAGATTTAGCACACCACAACACAGTTCTATTTCTTCAGAAAGACGATTTTTGCTATCGGTTTGACCACAGTTTCCCTGATTTCTTTCCTATTCAGCCCATCCGATAGTAGTTGAGTGCGTTGAAAAGAACCTGCCCCCCCCCCCCCCCCCACTCCCCCAGTTGCGATCAAGTGCCTTGAAATAGTAAAACACGCAGGACAGAAAGATGAGCAAGGCTTTACTCATGTTTACACTATCTTCCATTGGGAATGGGATTTTGGGCACAACCACCCACTTTTTCTTGGTTATCACATTTCCACTGAATGTCAGCCAGTGTGAAGCACGGGTCAAGTGTAAACACTGCCCTTTCCGAAAACATTTTTTTTCAACAACATTTGGATGCCGTTATCGGTACGTACTTGTAAGCCATCTTCCACGTTAAACTGCCAAATATAGGAAGGCACAAAAGCTATAATCTCATTCAACTATATCTGACCGAAGCCATGAAAAGATCTCGCTGAAGATAAAATTGCAACACTCGACCAAAATTATAATGTAAATTCTTAAATCTTTATAAAAATTTGCCCCTTGTTATGAGTAAATTGTGTTGATTGGTATTCTTACATGTATATTATGTGCGTCAACTTTTGGTTTTACAGTTCGTACTAGAAGTTCCTATTTCTGTCCCGAACAAAAACAATTGCCTTTCAGTTCATGAAGGCGCTTACACTGTAGCTGATGACGTAAGCACGACTTTCCCTTTCTTACTATCTCACTGCTTTTTATTTTTACAATATTAATAACTATGTTTAGAGGTTGCAACCCCTGAAGTATTTTTCACCAATTACTAACTAGAAGCTATTACACTACGTAAAATATAATACAGAAGTAACTTTTTTTTTTAAATTTCGGAACACTTTTGTACAATTTACTGTCTACAGCAAGAATCCAAGTTAATCTAACATAAAAATATACGACTTGTTGATGTGGATATTTTTCAACCTATTTAATCACTTAACAGTGCTAAAAAGTTTGATTTTCTTAACATTACATTTATGAATGAAGTAACGGATAAAAACGATGCCTGCATATGATGTCGCTATAGATGTACGGTACAAAGCTTTTTATCGCTCAATAAATTTATGCATTCACATTTTATAACACCATGGTGTTGTACATCTTTGGGTTACATTTTAAGTCATAAATCGCAAGCGGCTCCTTGGCCCAAACCTGGTCATCAACACTTACACACCATAAACAAAGGCAGATCGATCAATCTGTAATCGGAAATTGTAATTTGAAAAACGAGTCGTATCCTCATTTGAAAATCCACGTCAGAATTTTTTTTTTTTTTTTTTTTTTGGAAATGGGAATTGCGTCGTCTCGTCTCACCAGATTCGGTGTTGTCTGCGGTCACTTCTCATGTGAGTACAATTAAGTTTCTAAGTTAAACCTATAAATCTGAACAGTGGTATATAATTAAGTTTCATGTGCACACAACTTACATTCTTAAAAGTGTAAATTAATTTCTAGCCACAGGAATAGGACGAAATTTGAAAAAAAAAGAAAATAAACAAACCATATACACAAGCAAGAAGGACTTGAAATTCAATTTTTACCAGAAAAAGGAGAAAAAAAATTAATTTGGCACCAAAAAATCGTGAAAACTGTGCATCAGGACTTTGAATGTAAAGATTGATAAATGAGCGTCAATGCAAATTTACGTTTATGGACAAACTCAACCTGGGTTCGAATTGTAATTCACGACTGAGCTATTCGACAAATTCACCTTTTTTCAATTGACAGTGACTGGCCATGCAGACACTCCGTGAACACAGTTTCTCATTTCCCACTCGTTTTCAATAAGTGCCTGCAAGCGCGACCCGTTACTACGTTCAATGCTGTCGTCGTCCGTCTCGACTGACAGCTCATAACTGCTGATTATGTGGCTTATTCTATGAATGTGGTGAACAACGACGGTAGGTTGTGAAATGGCTGTGAGGCTACCGTCCGCTCCCAATAGCTTGCAGGCATATCAGCCACAGCAGGGACTATTGGCGAGGTGGTGTGAGCATGAAGGACGCATGACAGGCCGAGGCAGCAGTGAGTGACGTCCTGAGTGCCTGCCTGACCTCTATCCAATAGTTTACGGGTTTTTTACGACCACGCCAGTGACTATTGGAATGCGGATGAGTTTCGCTTTAAAACAACGAACCAAGACACATACTCCAAAATTCTTCCTCTCCTTGGCTTCACGGGTTGTCGCGCGCTAATGGCAAACACAGTAGTATTTCTAAGCTGAGGGCCAAAATTATAACCGCCCAGCTTCATCATCTTGAGAGGGAAATGAGTGCTTGTGTTCACGAAAGCTTTTTCCTTCTCAGCTAAGAGCAATTATGCAGATTAACGATTAGCTCAGTCGACTTGTTTCGATTTCTGGACCCTGGACAGAATAAGCCGAGAGACGGGTATCTACCTCCAAACGTAATTTCAAATGGAATGCCCACTGAAAATTTCGGTTGCTCCTTTATCACAAAAAAAAAAAAAAACCAAAATTTGCTAAAATATGAAAAACTTAGACAACAGGTTTTGCGTTGCACACTAAGCCTGCTCTTCTTTATCAAAAAAAAATTGTAGCTCATATTATAATTAGCACTGCGATAAAAATTTAGTACTTACCTTCGGACATTTTCAGTTTCATACCTATTCCTGTTCCTAGAGACTAAATAAACACCATGAGAAGTGTAAGCTATCTGCACGAGAAACCGAATTGTAAACCACAGTTTCCTATTATAGATTAACTTAAGAACCGAACTGCAAACCAATGAATAGGCCCTTATTTGAAACCTGAAACGACTGTGACGCAACATATTTAAAAAGCAAGAAATATTCTTTCACGAAACAGAGTATTTTTTATATCTGAAGAGAAGGGGGCTATGCTGTTACAGTATGCGTTATACTTGAAAAGATAATCACAGGTACTGAAACTAACAAGACCGCCAAAGGACAATGGCTCAGGAATCGTCAGAGTAGAAAACGATGAAACTTAAAATTCACAAGGAATTCACATTACATCCTAAGTTGCTTACCCAAAAGGTCTACATGTGATTTTAGTTTTACAAAAAACTATATTTTGCCGTGTGTTTTATTAAATTTCACTCAATTACATTCACGTGAGAAAACTGCTAGCTAACAGGATTTCTGGGTCTCTACTACTGCCCTTGTGGTTCTTGTTGCTACTGTTGTCATTACTTTCCCTATTCTTCGTTCCTATTTTTCTAGAGTTCACTGTTTGAGTAGTTCTCGTCTATGCTCAAATTCCTGTTACTTGTCCTGCTTTGGTTGCCACTTTCTTCCAGTTGTTCTTCTTCGTTTCTAGTTTACTATGTGTTTATGTGTTGATTCTGGAGCAGTTGCTTTTTTTCCCCTTGCCGTTATTGATCTTATTCTTCTTGGCGTCACTATCACTGTTCTTGTTGTAATTTTGCTGACTCTTCTTGGTGTTCCTGTCGCAGTTCTTCCAGTTTTTGTTCTTCTTGATGTTACTCTTGTTCTTGCCGTCATTGTTCGTATTCTTTTTTGTGCTTCGCTGTTATTATTCTTCTTGCTGTCTATGTCTTGCACTTCATGCAAAGTTGTTTTATTTGCTTTTCGCCTATGTTTTTATTTGTATTGTCAAAATACAAAACAAAACTGTTAACTTGCAGCAGTAAATTCGCACTGCAGCGGTCACCACAGCATTGCTACCAAAGCCTCGATATACGTCATCAGCTACACTGCCAGCTACATTCACGATATGCACTACAAAGATACAACAGCTAAGGCCGAGTATAGCGAAACCCTGACAGTGAGTTTATACAAAAATCTAACCGGGTTACATTTGATGTACTCATGTGTGCATATAAATTATCTTCGGAGTTTTGAATGCGGTAAATTAACCCGATGCTCATGGCGTGAGGCTGGAGGTATTTTTTTCTTATTACAAAGCCATATTCTGTTTTTTTTATCTTATTTCGAAAGAAAAATCAATATCCCTCTCCAAGAAAAAAGGCAATTTGTTCGAAGAGAGAAATATATTTTGTTGAACAAAAATTAACTTTGGTCGAGTGTTTAAATTTGATTCTGGCATGCAACACAAAAATTGTTCTATCTTGAAATTACAAAGATTTTATACTCAAGAGCTTTCGCAACCTCGGTCACATCACTACCTCTAATATCACTTCTCGCTGTTTTTAATACTTTATCGAAATCATTGAAAGCTTCTGAAATCTTTCAAACTGTCGATAGTGTGCATGTATGACTAAGAACCAATTACAACCTCTCTCGAATTTTTTTGCATCGTAATACTATATTGTCACATCTTTATCGGGAAAAGTTTAGTGTGCCCCGGATTAAAACACCGCGTGAACAGCTCTTTCTCAGTCAGAACGTCTATCCCTGAATCAGAGCTTCATATTCAGCACCGCCCCCTGCCCCCTCCCCCCTGCCCCCACCTTCGTTGATCGATTTCAGCAACATTTAGGGGAGGTCTGATTTACGACATAAAATTTAATACACGTATTCTCTTGTCGATTATCCCCTTTTTCTTTTTTCATTATTCGTTTGTTTGCCGTTTTTGAGGTGTGGACAATTTGCGAAAAATATCGCCAAAACCTGGCGAACTGCATTGACTTTCATTTTCATTTATTGATTTGTTTATTGTTTTACAAACCGTAGACAGTTTCATAATATCGATAAATTGTGAATTTCTTTCTTTTTTTAACTTTTTTTATTTAATTCTTCATGTGTTTTTTTTTTTTTTTTTTGTTTTTTGTTTTTTTGTTCTTCTGTTTTTTTTTGTTTGTTTTTTTCTGTTTTTTTTGTTTTTGTTTTTGTTTTTGTTTTTTTTTTTTTTTGCTCGACCCACCAAGCGAAGTGGGTTATTTTAAAATTGCACTAGAGTGTCAGAATCGCGACAGATTCTAAAGAAAAAATGGGTACATCGGGAAAATCAGAACCCAGCACTTGTTTTATATATGCTTAAGATCAGGAGTGTCCTGTTTACAATAATCTCATTCTGTAACACGGTCCCCCTTTCAAACCACTCCTTAGTTACTTTTTAGACGACTTCTACACATTTCAAAATAACAGGGTGGCCACCTGAAATCCGAAACGAAATTCACTGAGTTCTCCAGAGGTTTTCCATGCAATGAATTTTGACAGCGCAGGATTTCAGAATTCTAAAACTTAAATGTTTTGGTTTAAAAACAATAGTCATCGACTCCACTATTTCTCTTGAACACTTAGAAAAAGACAACATTCAACAAATTCTTACTAAACCCATCCAATTTCGCAGAAGAAAAATTTACGTGGAAATACCCTGGAAAATCTGGAATTTTACAAAAATTAAATTCCCTGAGTTTTCCCTGACTCGAAAAATGTTGATTCATTTTCACCTGAATTCCCTGACTTCCAGGGTTGATGGCCACCCTGAAATAGGTGCACTTCCAAAAGGAGACTTTCTGGTGTCCTGACAAACCGCTACAGCGTACGTATCAGCTAATTTCACAACCGCTTCCTGCAGTAGAGAGAGTCGGGGACCCTTTGACAGCGGCGCCGCTTCACTGGATCGGTCACCGGCCGCGCCGGATGTGAGTGAAGCATCCCCCTTCCCCCACAAACAACCCCCTCGCGGTGACCAGGTGGCAGTCAGCCCGTAGGTAGATAATCTGCTGTATTCAAACGACGAGGCGAATCTGAAAGGTCATGCCATGATTCTGCACGGGCGTGTTAGTCCCAAACACAAGAGGGAGGTTAGAACCACACAGAAGCGAAACGAAACTGAGCAAAACAAGCCACGGACACAGCGGGGGTAACAGGTGCCCCATTCCCACCCATCCCATCCATACTGCACCAGAATTTTTAATAAATAACCAGAAAATGGGGAAAAAAATAAGCCCTGCCCAAAGTACCCGCGAGCACCCTGTTAACACGCCGGCTGGGTACGCACATGCAGGCTATCACCGATGCATAAGTTTCACACATCGCAAAAGTATTAAAATACAGACAAACTCACAAGTATGTTGGAGAGAAAAAGCAATCACTAGAGGATGTAAAAACTCTTCCACGTGGGCGAATGACCGACAAAAATCATCTTCACCAACATTAACTATGACGTATATATTCGATAACTGAACTCGATAAATCAAAGCATGCAAAAATTCAATGCATTTCGCTTCGCGACAAGTTCAATACTAGTTTTTTTTTTTCTTTCTTTTTTTTTTTTTGTTCGAGTTATCGAAAATCTACTGTAGATGACGACGTAGACATTACCGTAACTTCCGCTGGCCTGGAACGAAGTCGCCACAGCAGCACAAGGCAAATCTCCAAGAAAAAGGCGCCCATACTCTAAACTCCACATGAGGCGATTTCTGAAAACAGCAGAAAAATAGCAAGGCTTAAATAAAAGAACGGAAGCAACCGAAACACCATGCAAACCTATGCTAACTACTGATAATTCATTTAAATAAATGATTATTTGCATATCTGCTACATATTATCTTCCTATTCAGGAGCCCAGCACACCCCGCCCCCACACCAGCAAAAAAATGTTACGAACGCTACAAACTCGTTATTTTGACTAGTTAACACAAATGGACACATACTAGTATAATTATCACTGTGTCATATTCTTACAACCTCTCAACGATTTTACACGAATCTACTTATTTATTATTTTTAAACGCATTTCTCGAAGAAAAGATAAAAGACTACCTAGGTTTCGAGCGAAACTTTGTTGGGAAAATTCTTTTCTTGGTGTCCCCCAAGTCATTTTTTCTGGATGTTCATAATCGAACCCAGAGGAACTGATGTCAGGTCAAGCTGAAACAAAAACTCAAACGGGCAGAACGAAAGTGAAACAAAAAATTTGTTTTTAAAAATTAAAGTCTCTAAATGAAATGTTTCTGACGCATTTTTCCATGTTAAACTTCATGGTTTTAAGTTTGCAAGACTGCATTTGTAACTGCAATTGTACCAGATGATAAATTTCTTGTTTTCGCTCAAATGGCCGGACAGATCAAAGAATGTATGCTATATTTTTTAATTCATTCGACTAACTGCTTAACTGACAATATATTTTTAATTTAATCTAACAAATGGTTAACTGGTTATAGTTTTAATTAACTTGTTAATTGGTTAATATTTTTTAATTTAATCGCGTGATTATTATTTGTTAGTTACATAATTATTATTTGTAACCACACAGACAAACACTCTTCCGTTTATACGTATCACATGAAACATTCTGACTTTGCAATCAAACTTACTTTTTTGGACACTATTTATAGATTTTTTAATTTATTTATTTGTTGTTTTTATCTCAGGCACTCATATGGTGGTTGTAAGTTGTATCGTGTTTTAAGTTAAAATGCCTTTAGGTTTTCAAAACCTCCTATCAGAACATTGCTCTAAACTTTTATGTATATTAATATGTTGTATTTTGTTATTTTCTGCAAAAAATCCCGCGTGCGTGTGTTGTGTGTTTCATGGATTCGGCATTAAAATACATTAAAGCTCGTCGATACAGCGCAGACTGGAGCATCAACCATTCCGTCATGAATACCTGCAGGGCTGCACAGTGAACACAAGAGGACCTTTTTCTAACACTTAAATGATATCAGTGATTTATTTTTGCACCCTCTCTCTCTCTCTCTCTCTCTCTCTCTCTCTCTCTCTCTCTCTTACTATTTTCTTTGTTTTTTTTTTTAAATTATTTATTTTTTTGTCTGCACACTTTTGAAATCTAGCCTCCCATTCTGTTGCGCGTATGAATTCGGCGAATCGACAGTAACAATATCAACTGTTAACCAAATCCAGCCGACCTATTTGGTATTGGATATCTCGCCCATACCAAACCAGGCAACCCTATGAAAAAATTCAGAACGATTGGATTACAGCGCTATGATACACTATTATTACGTGGAATGTAGAAACTTCTGGAGGTTCCAGGGCCCTGTAGTACACTTCTTAATTGAATGTACAAATCTGAAATTTAACTTATCACTGCATCCAGTAAACAAGATGTGTTTACAACCGATTCAGTACCGGTTATGTGCAAAGAAATAAGACATATTTACGCACGGATCATTTGATATCACAAGTCGCGACTTTGCAATTCTCACAGTTACGCAAACAAGATGAACTGCAGAAACTGACAGATGCCTTTGTGACGATACGAAATGCGAATATCATGGCATCAGTAACAAGTGGGCATCAAGATCACTGCCTGCTCTGATGTGCCTTCTGTTCAAAGAACGGGCTGCATCAACAAGCCTTATTACACAATAATTGTTTTCCAGTGGTTTCTAGGAAACTAAATCTTCACCCAATGATTTCAACATAATATATCTCACACCTTCTACCACGTTACTAAATGAATTCTAATCTACGTCAGGCGTTTGTCAAAATTGCTCTGCAATTCACAAACATAAAGTTTTCATGTAGAAAATAGATAAGTGCTCAAAATGCATTCAGCGCAGAACATCCGCAGCTGCGCTCATTTTCGAGCAAGTTAACAGCCAAGCATTTGAGTAATTGGTGTTCAAGAGTTTTTCTTTCCCGCAAGAATGCTCTCCGAATCCATTCTTCTTACCTTTCATATCAAAAACTGCTTCGCCAATGAACAGCCCTCGAAGCCTCCAAACAAAATTTGAGTGAACAAAAATCTGTTTTTTACCAAATTACCTCCACAGACAAATCTACAACAATCTCAAAAATGTCCATATCGAGGAAAAGTCATATGGTCAATGTTTACAAGTTGCTTGTTTCGGTGGCGAGGAAAAGTTGCCATCTAATCATTCCTCTTCAATTATTTCAGATACTCACTCTGCTACTGACGAGTGTTAAGTACACACAAATGTGCAAATTATAATCTGTTCAAAATGCAAAGGAAATACTGATTTTATCTCATGTGCATGAGCTCTTGTGAGATGACAGGCAAATTACAATCTTTCATCTCTTCTGCCTCATGGCAAGATTCCCTTCTCTCTTCAATATCATCTGCGATCACAGTGAACTTCATCGCTTCCATAACTTGTGTAACTACAATAAACAGATGTGTTCAAAATACTTCAGAGCCGAACAGTAGTTGAAAACTTATCTGCGTCAGAATCACCGGACGTATCATGCTTTGCCTTTTTGTCGTATGATCTGGAGTTTGGCAGACTCCCTCGCAATTCCGATATTTAACATTATTGCAAAGTCAGTGTCATAAACGTTTATTTTGCGAATTTTAATATCAGTGTTGGTTGCTGCGATACAAGTCTGATTCTTTGGTCTTGCGCACAAAAAGTAGTCATAATTGATCTATCATATGTCAAAAACAGCCCTTTACCAGGTAAAGCCGACGCTTGATCTTTGTCAAAAAAACAGACCACCAAGTGCGTCGGCTACATTATCCGCCATGGTTTACACAGGCCAGCTTTATGGCCAGAATGCCACTCAGTATCAAGTATAAACAGCTAAAAAATCAACTAAAAGGCATATACAGAGTCAACTGCCAGGTCTCAGAAAGACGTGATTTACACCTGATTCTGATTTCTTTCCTGACTCACCTATGTAAAAGAATCAGAAAATCAGACAAAAAAAAACTGTTATTATCTTTTTAAACATAAAATAGCATCACCATCATAGTGATGTGATGTTTTGTGAGGTCATCACCAAGAGTTTTCTTTCCCGCAAGAATGCTCTCCGAATTCATACTTCTAGTCTTTCATATCAAAAACTGCTTCGCCATTAAACAGCCCTCGAAACACAATTGAGTAATCGAATTCTGTTTTAACTGCTTTACCAAATTATCTACACAGCCAAATCTACAATAGTTGCATATCAAAAATGTCCATATCGAGGCAAAGTCTTACGGTCAATGTTGACAAGTTGCTGGTTTCGGTATGGAGGAACAGTTACAGGCACACCCATGCCATATATCATTCCTCTTCAATTTTTTTCACGTGCTCACGCTGATACCAACGAGTGTAAAGCACACACCAATGTGTAAATTACAATGCATACACAATGCAAAAATTTTTAGCGAAGTCTAGCATCAAATACGCAGACAGACGCCAATCCATCACCAAAATATGGTCATAATTCTGACCGACAATCTTTTTTTCTCCATTTTCTATACTTGTTCAACAAGAATAGCATCGAATATTCGACAATGAAGACTATTACAGCCCATGTCTTACACAATCAATGTACGATCAGTTGCATAAAGCATGCTGAAAACAGTAACACATTTGCACAATAACTTGCCGAGAAATACAATTATATGACCTATGTATGAGCTTTTGTAAGATAACAGACAAACTTCTGTCTTTCATCTCTTCTGCCCGACGGAAAGAGTCTCTCTCTCTTCAATATCTTCTACGAGATCACAGTAAACTTTTTTCTGCCAGTTCTCAGAAAACTTTTCTTTCATCGTTTCCATACTATGACAATCAGTGCAGTGAATTTTTCAAGCTAACAAAATGCACACGCCTTGTAAAAGACTTACCCAAACTGTCTCTGAAACCGAACACGAAATGCGAGAACACAACAGAGACAACCGAGACCGAAAGACAAAAGACCAAAAGACACCGAAAGAAAGGACCACAATGCAAACCGCAAACCAAACCAAAAACCGGAACGCGAACTCTGCTCAGACATCTGAGATACCACCCTCCCTCCCCCCACACCCCCAACCTCTCCCCCGCCCTCCCTTGCACGCTTTCTACACCTCCTTCCGACTTGCTAGACAGTTTGGGTAAGTATTTTCCAAGATATGGCAAATTATAAGCCCAAAAAATTTATTCTGAGGCTCATCTTGCTTAGTTGTTTAGTGCCGATGCCACCCATGTGCATGGAATTGGCTCCAGCAGAAGACCTATTCAGGCGTCTTAAACAGATCTTCCAAATTATACATCTTTGATATCCTTTCTCTGATCGTACTAAGCACTTTAAACATTAAAGCTGATCTTCAGCAGTCTCAGCTATTTAGAACATGCAAACCCGCTACTGTGTACTGGTTTCCTCAGAGTCAACTAGCACGTCATGTGCACTCATTTTACGCATCAGCATGTTCTATAGCAGGTTGTATTAACAAGTCAAGGCTCATTTTCAGGAATGAAACGTTTCCCGCATTCTCCATTCCGAGGAGAATAAAACAAATCGAGAATTTTTCATCCCACCTTCTCGGCGAGGAAGCAAAATATGTCTGAGCATATTTATCTCCCACGTGGCTTTAACTTGAAGATTTTTCATGTTTGTATGTTTTTCTTCTTTTGAATACTTGGATTGTGTTTGTGTTTCTTTCAATTACAGCAATTCCTCGCCTGACTGAGAGGATTGTCCAGATTCCTCGACCATTTTTACGTATTCTATTTAGTCGTGAGCACAAGACAACCCGATTTGGTATTTCTCGGTCTGAGAAAGTTGTTTAACCATAACCTGCGGGAAAATGCCATGCATTCTCTCAAAGACATTTCAGTTTGATTTCAGTTTTATTACGTAAAAGATTTCTTCGTAATCTTGTATGTAGTGCGGTTAAAATGCTTTAAATTAGTTTCAAAATACTCAGGCCTCTAACGTTTATACGGTCGTTCTATTAAGCATTATTTATCTGCTGTTGCGTCGTTTCATTTACACAATCACATATTTCGGCATGTATTGTGCACCATAAACATCACCACAACCAGTATTTCATAATCATCTCTCTGACAACACTGCCAGCTCAAAAAGCTTTCATTTTCCAAAGCCTACTAATATTTAAAAAATGTTGCTGAGGTGCCGTGAACAATAGTCGCCAGACGGCAAAGCAGACGCTTTCTTTTAAGTTCAACATCAGGAGTATCCATCTTAAGCACCGCAATAAAAACTGCATCAAACAACGTGAAGACCATGATTTCATAAGATTCAATTGGAGTCCATATTCCATATCTCTGATACCAGAATGCACTCCGACATCGGTTTTGGAATCTCTAGGAATCTCTTGAAAAGTATCTGCGGTGTACATCCACATATGTGCGCGTCCTTCACAAAAGGAA
The DNA here is from genome assembly GCA_949752745.1 of Protula sp. h YS-2021. NCBI lineage: Eukaryota > Metazoa > Annelida > Polychaeta > Sabellida > Serpulidae > Protula > Protula sp. h YS-2021. Next base: position 43,899,773 of record OX457024.1, read on the forward strand.
CCCTGAGGCAAACATTCTATTTCGCCATCGCTATATAACATCCGTTTTAAGAGATGTTAGTAACAAAATACAGTTGTAAAAAACATGCAATTGTTAATTAAGTACATTCTGTTGAGGACAATTCGCGGGAGGACTAAAATACAAATCCGCATGTAATTTTATCACACATTTAAAAATTCTACCACACATCCATGTCCTATTGATCACATTCCTCGCATTGCACATGCGCATAAATACATATGATTGCACGACTTCTTATACAGCCGCTGCCTCATTTAATGGCATTCAGTTTGTTCTATCCAAACCTGTAACACGTGGATCAATGCGCACAATAAACTGTTGATGCGCCATAAAACTAGGATGACAAGAAAGACACCGCTTTCTGTGTCATAACAAAGCGCTTTCAGTCATGACGCATGATATCGGTAGTTACATACTGTTATACTCAGCCCAAGTCGTGTCAATATATTCAGATTTTTTCATACCAGTACATCTTTATCTCAGTGGGTTCTCAGTCTCACTTTTCAGCACAAGAATATAATATAAAGGCGTGTATGCGCTTTAAAAAAAACTAACAATGAAAGTCCAGGAAAACTCACAGATTAAAATCTTTCTGGTTAACCAGTCTTCATTACTGACACTGCTCAGATTCAAACTACTATTTTGAACCATTGCCTACAATAATTGCTTGCTAATAGCCTTACTATGCATTCAGCCCTTTAATTAAACCAGTGAAATACTCTCTCTGTCATTTAAATACGGCACATGAATCATTATCACCCATAATGATCATTCATATCAAACTTGGAACACCTAGATCAACGCGCACAATCAAATGTTGATGCGCTGCAGGATTCTGATGACGAAACCACTTTCTGTGACGTGAAAAAGCGTTTTAGTCATGATGCATCATTTCGGCAGTTATGCAATCTAAATGCAATATTTATTTCAAACCTTCTTTTTGAGAATTTAACCAGAATCTAGATTTTTCAAAAGTGAAGCAGTTTCACAGATGGGTTTACCATAACGAACTGGTGTATCTCACCTCACGAGACAATTCGCACATAAACAGTGACTACACTCATCTATTGTGTGGTCCCTATCTGCTGCAATGACGTTTATTTCGTTTTCTTTTAGTATCAAGCTCGGTTTCGTTTTAAGGCAGTCAAAGAACCACATTAACTTTCTATTTAAACTCTTCTTTCTCACTCGGGTGAAATGTGAAATTCTTCGAGATCTTAAAAGGAATCTTCGGCAAATCAAATGCCAGGTCTTTTTCAACCGGAAAGCAGATTTTGTTGAAAAACACAAATTCAAGACAGCAGTGTGGTGTCACATAAATCTGACTGATAGAGTATAAGCACATTCCTTCTGACTTTCATGCCTTTATTGCAAAATAAACCAACAGGCTATTATTTTGCCGTTTTCAACCGATTTCCTATAACAATCTCACCTGATTGTACAAGATAGGTTTACAAGATAGGATAAGAGCACAACTTATATCTATAGAATCTAAATGCAAAAGAATATCAAATATCAAAGTGTCTGTCTGTAGCTAAACAGCTACAAAGTCATTAAATATTGAAGATTTACTTGATCATAAACTGCGACATCGCCACTGGTCAGGAGCTGTATCGCAATGGCAGCATCTGAGATGCATTTTCAGCATTAACTTCTCGCGCGTCGACCATTCTAGGACATTACTACATATTCGTACAAAACAGACACTAACAAATGCGTCATTTTTTGGCTTACTTTCCTTTCAACAATACGCGGAAAGTCGAGTTTATCCAGATATTTATGGCCTGACACAAAATTACAGCACCCAAGTCTTGAGCCCGACACACATGCAAAACAAACACTCTTGTGAGTAAATTCAACAGCTTTTTCTTTCCATTACTTGCATCCCGGGGTACCTTGGTTGGATGAACGGATGCCCGTGGACTCTGTTGTGGCCTTCGACCACCGAAAGCCATGCCTCCCCAGACAATTCTAATGGGGACTGAATTACTGAAAGCTTTCTTTAAAATATTCTAAAAGGAATGCTCGGCAGACCAAATGCCAAGTCGTTTTCAACCGAAACATAGATTTAAATCACAGTCAACTCAGCAGTGTGGTATCACATAAATCTGACTGATAACAGAAGTATGCTCATCCCTTCTGATTTCCATACTGCTATTGCAAAATAAAACAAACGGCTATTATTTTGCCGCTCTCAATAAATTTCCCATAACAGCCTCAACTGATTTTCAGTTTGCAAGATAAAAACACAACTTCGCCTTACATCTATGGGTGCTAACTGCAACAGGAAATCAAGGTATCTGTCGTTATAACGTATTAGACTGCAACTCTATCATACTTGTGTGTAGGTATGTAGCTACAACACCATTAAATATTGAAGATTTCCTTCCATTTCTTTCAGCATTAATTTCTCGCGTGTCGACCATTTACTTTCGAGATAATTAAATATTCGCACAAAAAAAAACAATAACGGCTCCATCATTTTCGCCCTAATTTACTTTCTAGCAATATAGGAGTGGTCGTGTTTATCCAGACAGTTAAGGCTTGACACCATGACAATAATATTCTTTGTCACAGCCTGACACACATGCAAAACATGCCACGTCTGGATTAAAGTATTTGCCAGCTTTACACACTGGTTTGAGAAATATCAACAGTTTTTTTTTCTTTCCATTAGTTGCATCTTGGGGCACCCTGGTTGACAAATGGATGCCCCAGGGCTCAGTTGTGGCCTTGGACCATCGAAAGCCATGCATCCCCCCACAATTTATAAAGAAACACTGTACAAATTCATCTATTGCACGCCCATGTTTAAAGTGGAGGCGTATAGGTTTCACTATCTGCATGTTTGGTTGCCCGACTGTTCAAGAGTAAAAAAAAAAAACTTTTCCACTCAAGCTGTCTCATCTAATTTTGGTGAAAAGCTTTTCCAATTAAGCTGCCTCATCTTATTTTGGTGGGGAGTGAGCTGTTCAAAACTTTCTTTAACCGTCCAGGTCTTAAAATATCCCCACATAGAACCTACGCAGTTCAGATCTTTCTTCGTAGGTGAATACAGCAACGTACATTTTATTGTACTGAAGACAGATTCAAGTAAGCAGTGCGGTTTCACACATCCGCAAGACAGTATTTTTGCCTTTTCAACCCATTACCCAACTAGAGCAGTATGCATAGCCCACATATTCCCCACAGGCCCCCCATCAGTTAAAACACGGCCATCGATAGTCAATCAAGAGCTGAAATTCCAGCTGGTCCATTTTACTTGGACGAACCTGGCCCATTTACAATACCAATCTGTGTTTGTTCCCATAGAAGCTTCATACCAAGTTTCATTAAAATCCTTTCTGTTAACAAGCTCTTGATGACAGACCGACAGACAGACTGACACGCGGTAAGGAATAAATGACACCTTCACTTGTTTGAACAACTTTCAGTTTCTATCGCTGGATAAAACCACAAAAAGTTACATCTATAGGCATGCTCAACCCATTTTATTGATTTAAAAGTAGTACAAAAAAAATCCACTTCTGTAATCGCAGTTTAAAAATGGATAAATCCACTTAATCCCATTATAAAGACATTGGGACTTGTTAATTTGGCAAACCATACTGAACCATACAGTAAATTCTTAATCTCAATCTTAGAACAAGCACCAAAATAACGGCACTAATATATCAGTATTCCACACAAATACAGAACAGTAATACTAAACGAAACCGATCAATTATGTTTCATCATATGACGTCCGCCTTCCGCTGGTAAGAAATCTGGTAAAAATCAAAGAACGGCTTGATGATAACTTTAATTTGAACTCCATCTTGCAAAAACCTTGGATGACAACCCAGTGCATACCTGAAATGTTTGGCAATTCAACAATGCTGTACATTACTGCAAAACTGCAGAAAGGTATTGCTTAAGGTAATGTTGTTCAAATTAAAGGGTTTATTTAAGGATACAACTAACCCTTTTCACGCTAAAAAATCATATAGCTGCAGATATCATAAACGAATAAATTAAACATGGAGTTTATGAAATAGAATGTGTAAACTGGATGGAACAGATCGTGATTTACTACTGTGAACTACTTTCTACACAAGTATATAAAGCTGCAAGTTTGTGTATTTGTGCTTTTTTTTTTTTTTGCTCTTTATAACACATTTACTGTTTCTGGTCATCCGTTTTGGTTTTGTTTTATTTTATTATTGTCATCATTTATCGTTTCAGTTGACAATAAATTTTGGTAAACATTTATAAATAACTACATTATGTAATTTCAATTGCTTCTTGCAAGTACACTTTTCAGATTTAATTTTGCAAAAAGTTGCGCATTCACTCACTCACTTATGCCACGTCAATAACAGCACCACACAATAGACAAACAGCAAGCGCAATCAAAGTCAGCGTTTAGTCAAACCTCGAAAAACTATTAATGACAAACAGATAACAGATTAGTAAAATTAACCTACCTAGAGGGTCTGAAAATTCCCTGACCCCCCCCCCCCTTCCCCCGCGTAACTGCACGTAAACTTGCAAACCCGAACACCAAACACAGCCTGAGATCCGCCCTCTCTCGAAAAAAAAGTAACATACTTAACTTCAAGTAAACTTCAACTCTCATTTCTACTTCAGCATTTCTTCTAAGTACATCAAAACATTAGATGCTCCAGCAAAACACCCACAGCGTCTGAAAGCAACCACCAACATTAAATCGGCGTGTCTGAGCACTGCGAGTAGAAAGATGTGGCCCAAATCATAAGCCAAATCACACTTTGGGCATTCCCAATAAAAATGCGCAAAAATTTTGCGTTTCGAATAAAAATAACCGGGTAAAAAATGAAAGAAATAACAGAGATTTCGTCCAAATGTCAAATTTTGTTGAAACCCGATTGCACCAAAGAGCAATCGGGTTTCAACAACCCGTAAGCTATTTTAAAAAGTGATTGAAAGTTCTAACAAATAGTTTCAAGTTTCAGTGCTTTTTATGTTCCAAGTAGGAGTTGTTTTGCGATATTTCTTCTATATTTTCTATCATTTTATTCGAAACTCCCAGTGTGATTTGATTTATTACCAAGTGAACAGAGAGACAATTTTCACCAAGCTTTCTCATTTAATTTAAAGACCGACGGCAACTGCACGTACGAGTAATTAGGGTTCGCGTTGGCAGGGTTTTTCCATTTTTTGGGCATTTTTTACGAATTGTCTCACTGTTTCGGAACCCACCGAGTTTTTCTGGACCCAACTGAGTCACACTTTCCTGTTTTGACTCACTTTCCTGAGAACCCAGCGCGAACCCTGAGTAATGCTCGTTGGTCAAATGACATTTTATGTGGGAAATCAGCAGTGTTTTGCCCAGGATGGAAGGACAGGGGGCTTAATACCCCCTTTGTAAAAAAATCAGGGCTTTTTTTCCCATGGTAGGGGATGTCGTAGAAATCCTACTCAAGATACAAAAGTACTAATGTTCAATTAATCTATTCTAAACCGTCGCCATTTTGTTTTCACCAGAAAGGAAGGTTTTAGGGATTGTTCTAGTAAATATGAAACGATTCCATACAAATTGTGTTGTGCAAAATGACCAGTGGTCACTTATTAAATTGTAATGTTCATACGACCATCGAACAAAAATCCCCCTCGGTAGAACAAGAAGGGCCTTTTTCAAATTCAGTGGGAATTTTTTTAGCCCCCTCGTGTTCCAAAAAGGGGGCTAAAATGGTGAGAGAGGGGGAGAAATTCCCTAAATCACCCTCTGGGAAAAACACTGGGTCAGATATACCTTGCATTTCATTTTCACAGATACTGCACTATTTCTAGCATTATTTTTTTCTTGCTCTTCTGCATACACCCTGTAATAATTTTCTCTGGGCGCAATGTGTGCCCGCCAGAATTTGTTGCCTGAACAGTTTCTTGTTAAGCAGGGTTCCTGTCCAAAATGAGTCTATTGTTTTTGATTCAAATACACTATGTGCGTACTTTTCCAGGCCTCAGTGCGCGTACTTTTCCAGGTCTTTCTGTATCTACACTCGTAACTAGTATTAAAACTCTACGAGCAGGCTAGCTCCAAGAACCGGTACGCTAAAAGATTTCAGGCATCGCTTCAAAGCCTCGCTATATAACGATTAACAAGTCAACTGCGCTCGCTTTGAGGCACCCCTGTGGCTACTTTGTGCGAGATTCAACGACCTCAAAGTACAATGGTAATCATATACAACTTCTGTGTTACGCTTCCTTAAAAGAAAACAATACGGAAATAACCCCAAATCTCCAGCAATAATTGACATAATTGAATTTATTTGTATACAGGGAGCAAAAAGTAACAATAATTTTTGCAATTATCCACCAAGAAACTTTTAATTGATATTTCAAAAAGAACGTACCAGTAACAAATAAAAAGTCAAATATTGTTGATGTACAAAATAAATTTATACGTAATTCTGCATGTATCAACTATTTTAGCAAGGTTCGCGTTGGCCGGGTTTTTGTCCGCTTTTTGGGCATTTTTTACGAAATGACTCTTTTTCGGAACTCGTCTAGTCTTTCTAGACCAAACGGAGTCACACTTTCCTTTTTTGACTCACTTTCCTGAGGACCCAGCGCGAACCCTGTTTAGTATATATTATTCACAAATAAACTATAACCCCTTTATTTAAATTTTCCGTCCCTTGACTTTTGCCACGTGACATTTAAAGGCAAGAATGTAAACAAACATTTGACAGGAAGCTAACTTTTCTGCACTTAATGAACAAATAAAAGATATACAGCTCACTACAAAATGTGCCTGTTTTACAAAAAGGGAATGTTGGGCATGAACTTCCTGTAAATGTGTAAATAATAGCGGCTGGTATGCAGGATTTGTAGCTCAGAACATATGAAGTCGATCCCTATTTAGTGGAGCAATTGAAGGCTTCGTAGTTCTGACAGAGAGATATGCGGTATTACTCAAGTCAGAGCTGACTCGGAGCTACGAGGAGGCCAACTTGGTGCATGATAACACACAACACAAATGGATGCGCATGCTTGAGTGATAATAGAATAGTTTACAAAAAGTACTAAATGTACACGAGTACACTAGCGTAAGCATTAGAAAGCGAAAATAATACCTTCATGATTGAGGAAACTCAATTATTTTTTCAATTTCTATCGGAATAACATTGTAATATTTGCTTCGTTGCTTCACCATACGCTCTCTTTTCGCGCCTCTTTTCAAATTCAATCCAAAGACCGAAAAACATCGGAATAGCAGTTTTATAGGGAAACCGGATACCTTTACATCGTTGTTATAAAACAGTCTACCTCTGAGGGAATCTATTCTGCTACGTATGCGTTGCTATAAAACAGCTGATCCCCGATGAGTTCTATCTGTTATGTATAAACACAGAGCGGATGGGTGTTTTAAAAAGTAGTTTCGCACTTTTATTAGTACTATTTTCGCGGAATCCCAGTGGATCTGAAGAGTAAACAGGTGTAATTCAAAAGCGTCTGAATCGCCGGAGAAGATGGTTGTTTTACATATTTTAAGAAGTAGTGACTCCCTTTTATAAGTGCCATTTTCGCAGAATCCCCAGTGGGTCAGAAGAGTTAAAAAGGTGCTATGCACAACAGACCGAACTGCCGTAGTGGTTGGCTGTTGGACAACAGCGCCTTTTATAGAAATGTATCATATTAAAGGCTGAGCTTTGTGCTTTTAGTGCACACAATGTTTTTACTAGACATAAAAGATATATCTCCGACCCGTACTCAATAACTTTGCTCAAACTCATACTCAAATTAAGTCTGAAAATCGAGTTTCAAACTCACCAAAGCCTTTGCTAAAATATGAGTTCAAGCTTTTCAGCGTTGAATCTAGGCCTAACATTATACCCTTTCTGTCCTAAGCGGGAGAAATATTTCTTTGTATACTTTAAAACGACTGAAACAAAATACGTTAGACATTTTATGGTGAGAAAAAAGTTTATTCGCTCTCTTATTTAACTTTATTTATTTTTAAGCCACCTTCTAGTCTAGACTCACTTTGAGCTGAAGTTGTACTTACTATATGACTGAAGTTCATACTTTGCCCAAATTCAGAGTGTGAACATAAATTCAAATATTTCAGTCTCAAAAATATAATATTTTTACCTGTTTCCCTAAAACATCTTGCCCTCAAAACTGTTTGGCCATAGCCAACCGCCCTGAATTCTGTTTCAATTAAGCGTTCATATTTCAGTAAAAATATTTGAAAGAAATTTATAAGGGCTCCAAAAGAAATAATTGCAATTCAAATAGCGACTATCTGCAAACTGGCATCTATGTCAATACAATTGTGAGAATGTAAGCGATGCCAAAAACCTAACAGCAATCGTTTTAAGACAGAATTAATCGCGTTGTGCACACGTGTCCGAGTGTCACTTTGTAACAAATTTACTGATGCTGAATTTACATTGTGACGGATTTGGTTTGGAGATCAAACTATCATGACACCTCTGTTCTCGACGAAACTGTTACCTTCCCATCTACATCAGTCCATGAGCTCCTCAGATTTGCTACATTGTTCATATTTGGTAAAAATAAAATGGGCAAATGTGCTTTCTGATATTTTTTACTAGTTTGTTCATTGAATGAATTTTACTCCGTATCTTTAATGACAACTTTTGAAAAAGTCATATATATGTTTTATCTATTACGGGTTATGAAGTACATTTTAATTTAAAAAACTACTACCGTCTAAATACCGCTCAAATAATTACTACAGCTTTTGACTGTCCAGACAGTGCAGTTTTTGAATAAGTTTGGTCTTTTTTTATTACCTCTTAAAATATAATTCATACCTGTCTGGTATAGTTACATATTCAGTCTAAAACTTTGAGATCTTTTTTCTTTCTGGTTAAGAGTTCTGAAAAGATAAATCTTAAAGCTTCTAACCGTTATTATATTTTAGTGGTGATTTCATAGTTTACAAATGGAAACACTGAAATAACTAACTCTTAATAATTATTTCTGAACGAGCAACGTGTCTTTCACACATAGATGCTGTTGACACTGACTCAGTAGTTACTAATAATTTGTTGCAAATGGCCTAACTACGCTTTGGGATTGGATATCCGAATAGTTTACTGAATTAGTACGAATTCCGAATTTCCACGTGACTCCATAGAGTTTCAGTCAATTTTCTATCCTATTTGGCTAAAAATATAATTTTACATTTAATATTAACATTTTAATGTGATGTTCCAACATTTCCCTAAGATTTATTTACATCCTAGGTTTACAAAAAAGGATTTTACGTATTTTTAAATATGCACATTATTAAATTATCCAATCGACCTTTTAGCTTTCCATAAAAATTTGTTTATCCATTTACTCCTGAATTAGATAAAATCTTCAAGAACGTAAGCAGCATGAATGCCACTGAGATCTGACACCCCATCCCCCACTGAATTACTAATCAGTCTCTTAATAAAGCTAAAGTGCAGTAGAACATGTTTTCAAAGTTTTTAAGCGAAAAAAGCAAAATATAATGGGCAATAGAAAATCAACGATTTGAATATTCGTGGGTTCAAATCCATTACATTTGCTAAATGTAAAAAGGGAATACTTATACACATGAGCTGTCGACAACATGAACTCTTCGAAAAGGGTAAACGAATTGTAAGAACATTTGGTATATTAAGTATACTGGTGAAATGATTTTTTTTACCGAAGATTGAAAGAGACTGATAGATATTTTAAGTGCCGTGATCTAAATAGTGAATTTTCACTGATGCACGGTTCTTATTCTGGACCAGTGCGCATGTTTATTTAAGTTGTGCTGATGCGCAGTTTTTATTTTGAATAGTTCGCATTTTGGACCAGTGTGCACGTTTATTTAACTTGCCTCGATGTGCGGTTCGCATTTCGGACCAGTGCGCATGTTTCTTTAGGTTGCGTTGATGCACGATTAGCATTTCGGCCACTGCGCATGTATATTCAATTTGCGTCGATCTTTTTTCGAACCAGTGCGCATGTTTATTTAACTTGAGTTGATGCGCGGTGCTTATTTCGGACCAGTTTGCTTGTTTATTTATCTTCCTTCGATGCGCGGTTCACATTTCGAACCAATGCGCATGTTTATTTAACTTGCATCGATGCACGGTGCTAATTTTGGACCATTACGCATGTTTATTTAACTTGCGTCGACGCGCGGTTGTTCAATCTGACTACTGCGCAAGTTCATTTAGCTTACGTTTATGCGCTGTAGGAGGAGATTCATTTATTGTTTTTTTTTCAAAAATTCCGAAAAAGTTTTCCAATTCACTCAAAAATGGTCCGATCGACTGAAAACGCACAAACGTATGCACGACCCTTTAGTGGTGCCTCAGACCAAAAATAAATGATATCGGATCGAAAATGTAGGAGATACATTTTAGAACTTTTTCATACAAAATTCCCCAAAAATTCAAGAATCACCCGATCGACTAAAAAAGCACAAGCCGCATGACCGCTTAGGCATGACTCACACCAATATTAAATGACATCGAATCAAAATTGTTGGAGTAGATGCATTTTGAATTATGTTCGAAATTTTTGCTTAAAAAATTCCCCAAAATTACAAAAATTGTCCGATCGACTAAAAAAGCACAAGCCGTATGCAAGACCCTTTAGTGGTGCCTCATATCAAAAATAAATGAAATCGGATAAAAAATGTAGGAGGAGATACGTTTTAAATTTTTTCTTAAAAAATTCGCCTAAAATTAAAAAATAACCCGATCGACTTAAAAAGCACAAGCCGTATGCATGACCCCTTAGGGATGCATAACACCAAAAATAAATGACATCGGATCAAAATTGTAGAAGGACATGCATTTTGAAATATTTTCGAAATTTTTGCTTAAAAAATTCCCCAAAAATTATTCGATCGACTAAAAAACCACAAGCCGTATGCGCGACTCTTTAGGGGTGCCTCATACCAAAAATAAACGAAATCGGATAAAAAATGTAGGAGATACGTTTGAAATTTTTTTCTTCAAAAATTCGTCAAAAATAACCCGATCGATTTAAAAAGCACAAGCCGTATGCACGACCCCTTAGGGATGCCTCATACCAAAAATAAATGACATCGGATCAAAACTGTAGGAGGAGATGCATTTTGAACCAAAGTTTACTAAATAAACAACTAACTAATGGACGCCACCCGCAAACCGATAGGAATACCCCAGCTTACGTGTAACGTAAGCTGGGCTAATAACTAACGGACGCCGTCTGCGAGCCGATAGGTATAGCCCAAATCGCCCATATCGCCCAAAAAAAGTAATAATTCAAGACAGGCCTACCTAAAGAACATTCGTACACAATCTAAAGAAAGTCTGATCAAAATCGTGTGAAAAGAAGCAATTTGAAAATTGGCAACCATGAAATTATAAATATCCAATTTTTGGCGGATCACCAATAAAGTAATTTTTCAAGTGAAGCCTACCTACAGAACAATCGTGCAAAATTAGAAACGAATTCAATCAATATTGTGAAAGAAGAAGCATTCTGAAAATCTGACGCCAAAAATGTAAAAAAAAAATGCCTTCCATTTGGCCAACTTTTGGCGGATCGCAAAAACAAGCGAACCTTTTTCTGGAGAGGCCTCTGTAAGAACATTCGTACAAATTTAAAGAAAATCTGATCAAACTTGTTCGAGAAGCATTTTCAAAATTAGCAACAAAAATTTTAAATGCTCCCCATTTAGCAATTTTTTGCCGCATCTCTAGAAAATAAGTAATTTTTCAAAAGAGGCCTACCTGGAGAACAATTGTACAAAATTGGAAAGGAATCCGATCAAAATTGTGGGAGAAGCACTATGAAAATTAGACGAAAATTGTTAAAAATGCCCCCCATTTGGCCAATTTTTGGCGGCTCAACAATATTCATAAATGTCAAACCCAGGAAAATGTAAATAACATGTAAATAGCTGAAAATCTATTCTTTTACTTTGTAAAGTTACAGAGCTGTGGGATGAAAACGTAAAAGCAGAGGCACAAACAAAGTTCCCCAAATGGAAGTCAATATACATTTTAAAGTGCTGCCATTCCGACAATTTTTGTCGCCGCTGATGACACCTGGTATAGGCACAACTTAAATATATTTTCTTTCTATGTTAAGCTACACAACTATAGGGTGAAAATTTAATGACAAAGAGGCGCGGAAAAAGTAAGGTAGGTAATTAGTTACGGACGGACGGCGGGACACGGCGACAGCAATAGCCCTTAGCGAATTTTCGCTTAGGGCTAACAATTCTACTTGAAGGGAGAAACTGATGTACTAATTTCATTTCTGTTCAAATGTTTAGTATTTCCCTTTTGAGATATTAGTTTTCGTCTTTCTGTTAAGAGGGTATTGTCACTGGTGTGTGTTATAATCGCTGCAATGGACATCGCCAGTTATCCAAAAGATGCACAGTGCATTGCTGCGAACCCTTCCAGCACATAAACACGTAACGCAACTGCTGTGGCACAGCAGCTGTTACAAAACGAATGGTTTTAAGCCCTTTATTTATTTCAATTTCTGGTTAAATCTGAGCACAGAATGAAAGCAGAACAGTCATATGACAGCTAAATATCAACTTTATATTTTTGTACGTTCTTTGTGAAATGAAATCAGTATAAAAGCAACCGGTGTCGTAACTTTGAAGAAGATATAACATAATACTTTAGGCACTGTTTACAGTGAACAAATCTGAATGTTGCATTCACACTTGTATATATTTCTGAGTGTCAATCATCATGGACCGTGTTTAGAACTAGGTCGGCTTTAAATTACTACCGTAACAAGGGGGGGGGGGGGGCAGACAGTGTGACTCCATGACGTTTTCGTCTACGCCGTCTTTTCTTTTCTGGCATGTTCTGGTGTATGTAAACACAGGTGTGAATGCAACATGAACAATTGTAATATAACAGACTCCATAACCCCGTCAAGCCAGTGCTATTTTGAAAGAAAATATTATTAAGAAAAATGAGAAGACAAGCGTTATTGCTTATGATATTTACCATACAACAGTATTCAAATACACAAGTGTGTACAACTTTGCTATAAACTGTATACTCAATTCAACTGTAATTTAATTGGAGTACTTTCATCTTATTAAACAGCGAACGCGATGGCAACTGATTTAAAACTTAAAATATCACAGATCTTTTGCAAAGGAAACAAGTATATCTTGTAAAACATTCCAAAGGACCGTTTATTTAGCACACACAGGGAGGGAGTGATTCCACACCATATTGATCTCGTTTGCGCAGATATTTGTGATTGATTGAGCATGTTTCAAAGGAAGGGGTAACTCTTTCGTTCGAGATGCGTTAATTACTTGCAGCAAAAATCAGTAGGGTTCAATCCACGGGTAATTTGAAGTTTCTCAAACCAACTCTATTTAATAATATATTTGCTGCAAAAATGAAGAAGAAAAAAAAAGCCGCACGTTCGGTGCATGGGATCCAGACATTTACCCACTGAGCACATGGCAACAGACAATTCCCGTCTGGACATTTTCCAATCGAGGAAAGTTTTGTTCAAATGTTAACACGACTGTTCATGACTTTGGCATCCTCTACTGGAAATACAGCTAGTAAATCCTAAACCTTGATTTGCTTGCCTTCACGAAATGATACTGCGCACCTGGACCACAATAAACGAATAACAAAATGGGGGAATAAGATGTAACAAAACGTGCAACTAGCAAGTCATACATACACACAATTTTTTGTAATCTATGACATATAAAGAACTTGAATAGAACATTAGGTAGCGGTATGGATCGACTCAGGAGGGTTACGAGTACTTTAGCTAGTGACACTGTTGATGCACATTTGAATACTCGATTCTGCCAGTAAAGAAGGGAGATATCACGACAATTGTGCCACATTTTAAATAATTACAAAATTAATGCGGGTTGAAAAATGGTCGGTTGGCCAAATGTTATGGAAATGGGCGATTGAAAAACGCACAGTTGGTAACTGGTGGTTGGTATGTATGGATGTGATCGTGAACTAATAACATGCAACTATTTCGATTCTGTCTTCAACAGTACGCTTAAAGTGTGGCTATTGTTTGAAGGTAAACATCCGAAGGGTCACACTCTTTGAAACTAAGTACATAAAACTAAACAACACCATTTCGTTTTGCAATAGCAACGCGTCTCTAGGCAGGTCTGCGTGAAGGCTGAAAAGGGGACTAACATTTTGGAAACGATCTTTTTTTCTCCCCATCGTCTAACAAGGAGAATTATAAGATCCACTTTACGGCTTATCACTTATCACAAAATTATCACAGAAATCATTCACACGGTGTTTTCCCCTCGCCAACCATCCGTCATTATTAACGGTACTATTGCACTTTAAGTACTTTGCAAGTTAAATAGTTATAAACGAGTATTGAAAAACCCTCAGGAATATTCTGCATACAGAAAGATACATATACACGCGTAAACATCAACACAGATTTGAGAAGAATCGTTTTGGTAAATAACTGAAACAAATGTAATATCTACCCCAATTGAATCAGAACCTGTCGAAAGCAGCATCTTACTTTGACATAAGTGGAGGAGCCCTGTTTCAATTAGCTTTCAAAAACACTGTTCGACGCATTCCAATTTCTGCTGTCATTATGCTTGATGTTCACCAGAATTTAATGGTTAGACTGTGCACACATACATTTGCCCAGTGAATGTAACATTTTTTTTTATTTTTAACACAAAATAAGGAGTTATCCTTAAAAGTACGTACTAAGTAACACGGACGCATAAATCTGTACAGTGACATACAAACAATAAATTGGCGTACGCAAACCTGCGAACTCGCTCCATCCGCAGAACAAGCAATCAGTTCGTGAAACCTTTCACTCATTTTCGATGTATTTCTTTCTAAATAACGAAATCCAACCCAGTATACGGATGGCAACTTTTAATTTATGAAGAGTTTTTATTCCGCCCACAGCCACCCCCCCCCCTTTTTTTCTTTCTTTTTTTTTTTTTTTTTTTGGTGTGTGACGTGTGTGTGTGGGGGGGGGGGGGTAACATTAGAATATATACTTGTCAAAGCGTACATGCTTCTTTTCTTTTTTTTTTTTGCATTTATAAGGGATAGGTGAAATCTCATACAGTGCGGATGTCGCACGGGCTGTAGTGGCCTGGTGGTGCATTATACGCGCCAGTCATCATCCCGCACATACAGCACTCCACGGGCAATTTCACCAAATTCTCAACACTGCAAAACGTTCCCACACAAAACCAACGCACCCAAGACAATGTTAGGCCAGGTAAAAAATATCCTTGTTTCACATCCCAATTTAAAAAAAAACAAGAACAACTAGGGCCTCAGAGAGCCACAATCCCCCGTGTAGCGTGGGTGGCCTACGCAAATCGGTGCTATGGTGGGTTTATAAAGTGTCATACCACTGTAACTTCATCACATTTTTTTATAATTCTAACAGTTTTACATTTTTAAATTTCAACAAAAGTTATGTTTTTAAAATAAAAATGAAAGGAATATTTTGGCAATGCCCTATCTTTTGAGAGTGAAATTTTAAAATAATCCAACAAATAGTTTTTGAGACAGCCTGGACGACACGTACTATTACGCGGACAAAATTATATCAAAAGGTCAAGTTTTACCAGATTTCAAAATACTGTCATCTTCACAAAATTTTTTGAATCAGAACAAACAATATGAGGTTGCTTTATGCGTATTTTAAATATGTGCTTTAGGCATGTGTGAGATTTTAACACAATTCAACGAATAGTTTTGGAGATCTAACCTGGACTTGACGACGAAAACAGGTCAAGTACCAATAACAACAAAGTTCTATCATTTTGACAATTTCATAAAATTTTTCATGGATCTCAACAAAAGTACAACGCTGCGCATCTCCAGTGTTGGTTTTATCCGTGTAAGAAATTTTATAATAACGCGACAATTATGTTTGGAGACAGCCTGGGTACGACGCTTAATTAGGCAGACTAACTTCTATAAACGCCTTACCGAATTTCAAAATACTGTCATTTTGACTTTTTTTTCCGTGTGCGAAATTTAAAACAATTCGATTAAGTTTTGGCAATCCCTATTGGACACGATGTCGAAGATACGCAAGTTCGAATAACTGAAATTATTTGACATTTCCCCAAGAATCCAAATGAAAACCTGCACATTGCACGCCTTGCATATGTGCTCTATCCGTGTGCAAAATATCGAAAATAAACAATCCGACCTATAGTTTCGGAGATAGTTCGGACGCCTTCGGATAGACGGACAACATGATGACTATATCCCTCCGTTACACAGTGGATTGGCCCTACCGACGACTTTGTTTTTCAAAACTTTTTCTCTCGAAAAATTAGACCCGGCCGGTGCTGATTTTTTTTTTACTTGTCGAAAAATTCGGTGCTCTGAATTGGCCTGAATTCTTGTCTCTCTTTTTTTTTCGGCAAAACATGCTTTGTTTTAGTTTTTGGGACATTTTCCGCCTTCCAGATAAATCTTTTTTTACTTTAGTTTTTCTTCAAACCCAGCCGACCGGCCGATTTCTTTTGCTTTTTTTATTCGAAACTTTTATACCCAGCCGGGTCACTTTTTTTTTATTTTTCGAAACTGGTGACCCAGACGGGGAATGAGAGGCAAGGTTAATTTTTTTGTTGATGATGGAAAAATACACATACACACAAAACCTAACGTTCGCTGTCTACCAGTCTTTCACGTTTCTACAGCCTTAAAAAAGGACGTGCTAAAAATGACAGCTCCAGAAGCAGGCCATAGGGATTGGGTTGGAAGGTTAGTATTGTTATTTTTTTCATTTTTGTTAACACTTTATTGTTTAAAATATAAATGCTGGAGCAGATAAGATTTTTAGCACGCTACCCCGCAACAGACCACCGATAAATCGAATATAAGATCGAAAGACTTTCATCATTTCATTACTTTTGGTTGCAAACTACATAAGCAATTCATTTTCTTGTTTTCAAAATAAAAATCAAACTTTAGTAGGATATTCAACACTGAACTACCGATATTAAAAAAAATCGAAACAGTTTCGTCATTTCATTACTTTTGGTTGTAAACTACATAAACAATTCGTTGTCTTACCTTAAAGAAAAATCAAACTTCAGTAGGATATTCAACACTGAACTACCGATATTAAAAATAAACCGAATATGAATTAAATTTTCAAATATTTGGTGTTTTCCACGTGCCCATCGAATTAACATTGTTCAACCTTTTTTTCTTTTTTTACTCTTTTTTGATAGGAAAAGTAAGTAAAATCGATTTCTGCGGCATTCGGTTTATCGGTAGTCTATCGATAGCTAGCTTACCAAAAAAATGTGTGGTTTCTTATTTACTTCAAAGTTAAAACATTTTAAACAATGCGATGTTGATGTTGAAAATACAGAAAAGCCACGCAAAGATTATCCGTCGGTTTTTTTACGACAGTACTTCGAGAAAATAATCAGAGCAAATGAGCAAAAAATGTTATATCCACACAAACAATATTTAGCCTTTAGCGTTCAAGAACATAACAGGGCAAATATTAGACATTTCCCAAATTGACACAAAATCTACCAAGCAAAAAACTGCATAAAATGGAAAAAACAAAACCGTGATGTGAGGCTCCATAGTCATTACAGTTCATCAAACTAAGCCGACATCCAAGGGAGGCGTTGTGACTAATCATGTGAAATTTGGCAAATGTTGAAACTACAGAGGCCAGTGCACACAAAGCAACCATGTACAGGGATACATATACACTTTCAGTTGAGACCTACTTAATTTCTTCATATGTCTCAAAGACCAAATCTTTCGTTCTATAATATCTATTTCTCCTTTTGCAGAAAAAAAAGAACATTTTTCCTTTTTCTGCTAATATACTCAAAACTCACAATGAACAATTCATAGAAAACGCAATATCATCCGCAGGAATGACAGTTAAAATACTAAAAAAAACTTGAATATGTAACTGCGTACATTTTTTCTTCATGGTATACACACAACCCCCCCCCCCCCCCCCTTCTTCCAAAAAGACACATATGTCTGTCATCGCTTGTCTCGTCATGGCGGCCCAGAAGTGTAAATTTAACCTAGCACACCTTATAAGTACAGTACTTCACAACCCCTTAAATAAAAATGCACACCATGCACAGTCAGCTGATAAATTGTCTACGTAAAGAAATTGATGTACTGTACTTTTAGGGCAATTTTAGACCGTTATTTTCTCTACCGTTTCCCAAGAATCAGTTGAATCACATTTCTCTGTATAGACCTATCGCTGAAGTTCCCCATAACACAGTCAGTTACAGCTGATTATGACCTACATAATGCAAACCAACTGGAATTGACCTCCTGAGAATATGGTTCAACTAAAATAGCAACAGGATATCCAGTCCTAGGCATAATTCCACCAAGTTTGAAGAGGGTCCCACTTGTCGTTCGAGAGTTATCGTGTTAACAAAATCATGTGTCTTCAACAGACGCACACACTATATACACATACACACAGAAAGTACAAAACTAAAAAGCTTCCCCTTTACGAGGCACACATAACAATCCCATTCTTGCGGTCAGCTTCGTGCAATGCATTGTGGGTAACTGAGGGCGAAATTAGCGATATTTGGAGTTTTTTGCACTGTTTATACCAACACAAATTCTTCAATATTTCAGTTTAGTAATAAAATTTTTCTAAACGGTAAAATATATTTAAAGAACTAACTTCCTGGCATGTGACAAGTAGGCCAAAATGCATGCAATCGGCCCAGAACAAGAGAAATGCCCTGTTATATTTGGTATAAAAGAGTGAGAAAATATGCTTTTTGCCCTGACGCAGGCACTGGTACTTTTTGATCACGTGATGAAAATGTCAATTATCATTGGTGGATGTAGGGTTGTGACGTGAACTTGTCCGCAAGAATCGCGTTTGAATTTTCTCCATTGTTCACCGGTTGAGACATTTGACATACCAGATTTTAGCGTACTGACGTCATACGCGATTTACAAAATAAAGGAATCTACTCAATCTCACAAGCCAAAAAATTGGCATAAAACCGTACTAGGTGGAGAGACTCTGTATAGAAACGTATAGAGCTTTGCTCTGAAAGTGTACAACGATGACGTGACGTCATACGCCTTTCTCAGTTTCGTCATACGCGCCATAAGTTACCCAGGGAATACCTATACACAGTTTGACGTCGATACGACTCCGTTATTGAGACATTGTGTGCAGAAGATCTTGTTCTAAATATATAGTAGTTTACGTAATGACGTCACATGCCGTACTTATTCGTTCTACTCGCGACAAAATTTGGCAGAATCTTTCGGACTTACGAAGCAACAATCCAGTCACATTTGAATTTTCTCCGCTGTTCAGCAGATGAGAATCACACAAAACCTATGCGTCTCCCCTCGGTCCGATCTCAAAATGAAAACGTGCAAATATACCTGTGACTACTCAGTCATTAAAAAAAATAAATAAAATAACAAAAACTTCACACCTTGGTATATATTACCCTACTATGAAATAATTTTGAGAGGATAATCTTTTAATTTATGACTTTAGAACGTTTGGAAAAAATTTGCCCAAAAATATATCTGAAGTTGTTAAATTTGAGACACACGCCTGCCCCTTACACACAAAGGACAGAACAATGATCTTTCAGATGATTCGCTCAATGTTGCACGAGATACACATTTCATGTTCATTTTGTGCTGAAAATGAATCGCACTTTCACTGTTGCCATGGCAGCCAACCATCACGGTTTTGTTAATTCCTTGCAAATTAAAACAACACACCATAAAGCGCAAATTAAAAAAAAAAACAGAAAAAAAAGAAAGAAACCTCCACAAACTATAGTACAAAATTTAGACTGTTCTTAACAGAGTTTTTCTTGACACGCCTTCAATAACAAACTTTACAGATCTGTTCAAACACAGAGATAAGCTTTGCTTTTTGAAAGCTGTTTGCAATAATTTAAAGTGACAACAAAACGAAACACACCAGACACACACCTTTATATTTCATACAATTTAATATTTTTTTGTCTTAACAATATGTTAGCCGTTTGCTCCCATACAAGAGGGAACGAATTCCTTCTGTTTTCCTTTCCCCACAGCTCCACAAATGCCCACCCAACAGGGCTTCCACCCTGTGTGTTTCAATGTATGCCAACCTCGAACAAGCAGAAAATAAAACGTTTCTTAAAAATAATCAAAGGAGCCATTGTTAAGCATTACTTTATATGTTACTCTACAGTTTAATATTCTGTATTCTTTAATACTCTTTAATATTTGGTTGTTTCTTTCCTAGTACAGGACTTGAGCGTTGCATTCAAAACTATGCCCCCCCCACCCCCACCCCACCCCCGAAAAAAATAAAACGAAGTCAGCACGTACAATGGGTGAACACCCGAGCCCCTTTCCTTTTGCTACCAGTGTGGGAGGAAAAAAAACCAGAAGCCCTCAACCTTATCATTATTCCTACATTTATGATTACTTTACACATTCTGTACATCCCCAGTCCTACACAAACACCACCCCAAGCATTCATAACTAACCATTTTCAATTATTTCACCTATAAATTAGACCATGCCAATTATTTTGCATAAGCGACTTCAAGCACTGGATCAAACTTTTTAAGTTTGAGTAATTTCTGAAAGCACAAAAGTAATACTTATTGCTAGCAAACAAAACTGAAGCAGCAAAAACCTATCCACATACAAAATTACATGTAAAAATATATCTCACTTAATAATCAAAAATACGCTCTACAACAATGAACTTTGTTCAATAAATTTAATATATACATACTGTAATACAAAACACTTACGAAAGTGCCCAGAGCGTCAGCCATAAACTCCATAACAATATTAAAAAAACAGTCACATTCCATATCAGTTAAACGAACAGTTCTTCAACACTCCCGAACATCTAAAATTATTCAAAAATAAAACTAAACAACCAACCTCACGTGACCGACTATTTTTGTTTTTATGATACAATTAGTAAGGGACGTTCCAGAATCTGTCTTCAGAAGTTTTAGCATGCTCCATGTGGAGTGTAAAATAAAACTGTTCTTGGTGTACAGAAGGTAAGATCGAAAACAAACCGGCCCCAGATCATGATATTCCACGGGCCTCTACACCAGCTACGATCTTGATAATATATCCGATATTGACAGTTATGCACAGTAGTGGGAAAACATTGCTCAGTCCCGGATCACGCACTGAAAATTCATGCAACCAGCCGAACTGATCTGACAAAGGTAAAATATCCATTACTTTCATTCATTTATCTATTTTCCAATTCGACAGTACATGCAAGAATGGCCAGGGGCCTCGTATGCCAGCTGAGATCTTATGAACCAAGTATCAATAGGCTTGTATGGTGGCCAAAAAAGTTGCAGTAGCATTTAAAAATCGGCTACTGAAAATTTTTCACAGGCCAATATTTGCTTAAAACATAGTTCATCTCAGAAAATTCAATTTCAAAGCAGCCCTGATGTTGGACTTACAAAATGAAAGAACTTGATCCCTAAAACGATGGCATGCGGACAATTTTCGAAAGCGCGCCAAAAAAAAAATAACATTACATGAAGAGCATTATTCTAAAATTTTGAATAAATCCTACCAAACTGCAGCAAGCAACGCATTTTGGAAAACAAAATGATTTAAAATGCCGCTAATTGGCAAATTTTTGGAGGATCGCTAAAAAAAGTAACTAACAGAACCATCTAGGGAACATCCGTATAAAATTTTAAAAGAATCCGATCAAAATTGTTGGACAAAATGAATTTTGAAATCGGCTGAAAAAAATGGCACCATTTAGCCAATATTTGACGAACCACCAAACAAGTAATTTTTTAAGAGACAACTATGAATAGAACATTCGTACAAAATTGGAAAACAATACAATCAAAATTGTGGGAAAAGAAGCATTTTAAAGACTGGTTTAAAAAAGATCAAAATGACGCCATAAAATAAAAACTTTTAAAGAGAGGACCACCTACGAAACATTTACAAAAAATTCGAAGGCAATCTATAATGTGGAATCACGAGCGATTGGAAAAGTGGCAAGTAAAACATCAAAATATGCCCCCGTTTGGTCAATCCTAGCGCGCATTTTTGCAAAACTTGAAGACAGTAACAATCAAAAAAATTGTGGCAGAAGATGCATTTGAAAACTGGCAACGAAAACAATTTAAATGTCCCCACCCCCACCAATTTTTGGCGGATTGCCAAAAAGGTTATTTTTCAAAAGAGGCCTGCCTCAAAACATACTCTAAAGAAATGTGAAAGGAATCCGACCAAAACTGAGAGACAGGAAGCCTTTGAAGTAGAAGTTCGTTTTGTACATGCGTGCACAAGTGCATACAGACCTACTGATGTCATAAGACCAGCCCGACCAAGTCGGCTCGTCTAAAAACCAAGACTACAGACACAGATTATTCTGAAACAGTTTAAGAGCCAATACACACAATCCTACAGACCGCTGTTCCACAAAGCTGTGAGTTTTCCCTACAAAAAAAAAGGAGAGTTTCTGAATAAGCCCTCACTAATCGGCCTTAAGATCAGTATTTTCCTGGACTCTCAAAAAGAAAAATGCAATGAAAGAAAAACGCAGCGTCGGAAAATACCGCTGGAGAGTCGCGACCGTTCTGTTTTCCAGAATTAAAATTCTGGTTTAGTGTGAATACAACCAAATTTCGGTAGAAAATATCTCTGGGCATTGAATTTGATTCTGTATTACATACATATTTCCCTTTTTGGCTGTCATGAACACTGGTATGCTGAGCTCATCTTGTGCCGTGGATTTTTTAAATTCACAAACAAGCTGCCCTACTGATCATTAACTTCACACTATACAGTTCGACATCTTTAATATAATAATATTAAAATGCCAATGCTAAAATATTGGTTCATAAATGCGCAAGAAACTGGGTTTTGAAGATTTTCAGAGAAACAAACAAATCCTATTTTGATTTTCTGTCAAAATCGTAATTAACAATGTTTTGAGGTCTTTGACCCAATGAAATAAACAGATCATGATAATGATCCTCGGAGCAACTAAATCACTTTTACGATCATGACTGTTAAAAATACACGTACCTTTGGTGTCTGAATATGAAATGCAGTAATAAAATAGACCTATCTCTCACCTGGTGAGAAAACAATATGTATACACTAAAATAAGGCGATAACAGTGGGCGTGAAGTGTTCGCAAGTTTCACACCAAACCAATTTCCATTGGATAAAATTAAACCCAGAAAATTCACTGCGTGGTTTCTGGGTGGGGCCATGGATTTTCATATACAGCGGCGAACAAACAAACAGGAATCTAGGGTATTTAATACGAGCCGTAAGCCTTCGTTTTATGGTGCAATACACTCCATTTTGCCGGGCACTGCTCACTTCCGACAATCTTCAGACGTACTTAGTACGATGATATATTACGTATAGAAGAAAAAAAATAGAACCATAACATAAGAGTAACAGAGTAACAGAGAAACTCAATACTTCAGCGAACTACTGAAAGAAGCAGTGGGATACATTCCCAAGCTATCAACCAATACAGAATGTCAATAGAATACACACTAAAGCACAACAAGCATTTAAAATACTGCAGCAGCTGTACTAGTCTCAACCCCCCTCCCTTCCCCCCCTCCTCAACCAGACATGCCTATAAAATGTAAACTGTAAACAAAACTTTCCTATATACAAAATGAAAATCAATAACATACAAAACCATATTTAGCACTAGTCGTTCATGATAAAACAACAGACAAATGTAAATAAAAATAGAAACATTTTTTTCTCATTAAAGCACTATACAGGACATGTCATCAACAGTCTTTTTACAATTCTACTTTTTCTCATAAAACATAACTTCATATATCTGCTCCTCCTACACCCGAACACCACACGACCTTTGGTATGTGTGTACAGCAAACGACGTCCCCACTCACAATCACCGGTTAACAGTTGCAAATTCTACACGATACTTAACGAAGCCGACCTCCTCCTCTTCCCCAAATTAGGAACAGGCCAGATACATTGCACTCAACACGGCAAGCCAAATTAATGATATTCCCACAGCAATTTTTTTTTCAGTCCCCCCCCCCCCCTCCATTCCCTTCCCCGCCCACCTTCGTTATCACAATGATTCAAGTTGTACAACACAAAAATAATGTTAACACAGGCGCAGCACCCCTGGCGCAATTTCTTTCCCTAATGATATTTTCACGAGCTCTTTGCAGATACCCAGATATTCCACAGCTACCACGAGAGTACGTGTGTACAATCAGATACATATTCCTATGTGTTAGTACAAGCAAATCTTTTTCTTTTTTTTTTTTTCTTTCTTTTAGAAATGTGGCCTCGAGTAAATATTCATAGTTAAAGGCTCTGCTTCAAAACGAGGCCATAATGCCGCTGGACGGCGCGGGAAGATCATGTGTATTGGTTTCACTCCATTTTCTTATTTACTTTTTTTCTTTCCTTTTTTTTTAGTTGCCCTGAGACAGCAATTTTTGCCTCCCAATTCATACAACCTTAACAACCAAGATGATCTCTTGAGAAAACATAACAAAAACAAATCGGAAGGATAAAAAAGATATCTGGCACTTTCTAAGTTCAGCCTCCAACATGGGCGAGTTTTCAACTTTTTCTGTGGGAATTAAATACCTACGAAGCATCCTGGTCTGCGGCTGGTTGGAAAGCCATGTCTAGATCGTCGGCGGGACTCGGTGTTTCTCCGGTGGCCGCCTCAAGGGCGGCAGAGCCCTTGGCCTTATCACACGTGCCGAGATGGCGCTTTAGGTGGTGCTTCCAGAAGAAGCTCTTCAAGCAATGCACACACTCGTAGCGCCGCACCTTCGAATGGCTGCTGTCCATATGCGCGCGTAAGTGCGTGCGATCGAAGAAACCCTTGCGGCATATATCACAGTGGAATTTATACGCGCCTACGTGTAGCCGCTTATGCTTCACGTAGCCCGAGTTGGAGAAGAAGTACTTGCCGCAGATGTCGCACGCTTTGTACGGCGTCAGCTTGGCCTTGTAGCAACTCGCGATGTGCTCCGCGTACGTGGTGTAGTCAGCGAACGAGCGGCTGCAGATGCAGCTGTACTGCTCCGACAGAAGGCTGCCCTCGTCCGTCGCCGGGTCGGCGTCCAGGTCCAGGTCGATGGGCAGCGAGCCGCCCTCCAGCCCGTCGCGGAGGTTGACGTGTTTTGTCAGGTCTAAGGGTTGCGTTGTCTCGTGACCCAGTGAGCTTGGCTCTGTGGTGAGAAAAAACAGTGGGGGGCAACATAAACATTTTCTATTTCACTTGATTTTTTTTTAAACGTAAATAAAGTTATGTTGTTTACTGTTTCTTTTTCCCTTTCTAACGTATCTAGTAAAACAGACAACAATGTCCGTGCACATTGTGCCCAGCCGTAAAAGCGATGACGTTACAAAGATGAAAGAGAAAACTACCAATTTTGGCTGAATATAAATTTGATAGGGGACGCTTGGTGAGAGGCCAATAAACAACATTATTGAACGCTAAAAGTACATGAAATTTTGAAACACTTGACCATGAAATCTGCAGTTGTGTGTTCTGTCTGGAACTTCACAACTTATGGCAATTTTTGCCATTAAATTACCATATACCTGCTGAAAGGAACATTCCTGTTAAATGCCAAAGCGACTGAACCATAATAGAAGAATTTACTGTAGTATTTTTGTGTATGTCTTCATTTTTTTTTTTTTTGGTATTTGACCAATATTCGTACAAGTTTTGGCCAATCCGTTAACAAACTACTATAAGCCCGCTGAAGGACTACCAGAGAATAACTCTTGCCCAGTTTGAAAATCGAACTTAACTATAGTGCAAATAGCATTTTTTTGTATGTCTAAAATTAGCCCGTTTTTGAACCCAATACTTAAGCTAATTTTTAGCTAAAAGCTAAAATTAATCCTCTGTGGAAGATCTGCTGCATAACACTATTTCCTGCTTTACAGCAGTCGAACCGGATTTGTAGGGACAGCAGCATTTTGTTTTTGTTGCTGTTTTTTTATTTACATTAACCTGTTTGCGACCTATATTTTGGCCGAACTGGCAAACAAAATACAAGCGAGGTGAGAGGTCTCCTAGAGACCATTCCTGACAAAATTTTAAAGCGATCGGACCGGATTTGTAAGAGTTGCAGTTTTTGTGTTTTCTGAAGTTTGGCTATTTTGACAAATATCCTGGTCAAATTGCCAAACAAAATACACGTTGCTAAGCATTCCTTTCAAATAAAAAAAAATCGTACCAGAAAAAATTGTTTACACACACACATAACGGACAACGGATGACAGTGATAGGTATAGCCCAGCGACTAAGTCGGCTTAGCTAAAACAAACGCTAAAGCAAACACCTTCTAAAGATGTCTTTCAGAACACATGAATAAAACAACTTTTCGTCTGCCCAATTCTTCCCCTTATAGAGAACCTCGACAGTTACACCCACCTCTCCGCTTTTCAGGCACGCATGATATGACATACATACCAGACAGGCTGCCGTTCTTGCATTTGTGCTTTTTGAAGCTATATTCGGTTTTGTAGTTTTTACCACAACCAGCGCAAGCATATTTCTTCTGTTTAGAAAAACAAAAATACAGATTTCCATGATGCGTTTATCCTTTCGGGAAAAAAAATGATCGAGGGATAATATAAGCTGAATATGTTTCGTCTGTGACACTTGCTTATCTGTCGAAGCGGCTGTTAATCAAAAAGAACCATTTTTAATAATGAAAATTTTGCGCCAACCAGTTTCTCTTCAAAGCAAACGACAGGACAGAAGTTTTAGCAAACCAAAGCCAACATTTTTATAATAAAAAATTATCTCTTGTGCGAAATGCACTGATATTTTGCCGTTGATATCGTAAAAGACAAATACGGCCGCCATTGTGTGAGCCAAGTTTCTCAATAGCACATAAAATAAATAATTAATCTTTTCAAATGCCACTCGTGCAAAAGGTCTCGTCGTCACAAAGTGAATTCTTATCATGGAACAATTTTTTTTCAAACTGACAGCTTTGATTTCAGCGTGCAATTTTGTTGTGTTCAACAGAAACAGCTTTTTTTTCTAAGTCCTTTATTGTTTGACCCATAACATGGCACGTGATTGTCGGAAAAGGGTTCGATTTTAAACGAAGAGACGTGAAGAGAAAAGGATGAACACTACAGCAAATTGCTTAATACTTTACTTTACAAAATATAATTTCGAAACTAACCATTTCTCTCACTTCCACCTGCTTAACTTCGGATAAGTTTAAAGGCATCTCCACGGCCTCGTGCCAATCAGAAGTAAAGTGATTAGTATCGCTCTGTCCCAATCCAAAATCAATCCCGAAGCCGTCACCGAAGCTAATTCTCGGTGACTGCTGAAACGAGCCAAACTGGTCGCTATCCTCCTTTGGAAGTACGCCATTGGAATGATTCGATATATCACTTGCATGATCCTTAAAGCCGTCGTCATACGAGATGGGCATGTTGTAGTCTGTGTCGCTAAAGCCTGGAATGTCTGCGAGAGACCTCTTGCTGTCTTTGACAGACAAGTCTTCGCACATTACCGGGCTGACATCGTCGGCTTGGTAGCTAATGGCAGACGGAGCCGATCTAGCCCCGGAATCCATAATGTTATCAAAAGGCGGAGATTCCAATCCAGGAAAGGAGATTTTCCGTTTACTAACCGTGCTAGACTTGCGTTTTTTACGTCTTTTGGGGAAGATATCTTCCGGTTTGTGCATAATATGTGTGTGAGCATCGCTCGTGTCGATATACTGCGGAGCCTCATTTTGCCCATTACTCACAATATCACAGTTCTTCACAATCTCCTTGATATTCACCAGAAATATATCTTTGTTATCGAGGGTTATGCCGAGGAGACCTTCCACTGTGAACTCGCTCTCAAAGCTTAGCCCCTTACGACAAAGCGTCGTGATGGCATCCGTGAGCAAGGAAGCCACGCGACTGCGATCAATACTGTCCAGCATGGTGGCATTTTCCTGCAAAATACAAATTCTACAAATCTTCAACAACTTAATTATTAACACTTGACAAGCCTTCTTGATTTTTTTGTGTCTTGTTCTCCTCTGACACTATGGGACCTACGACCATGAAACTTGGGACTTATGAAGAGCTTGATCTGAACATGTGCATGTCACTTTTTATTTTCGTCTTTGGTTTCGTTTTCTTTGTTAAAACGCCATGTGAAAAGAGTGTATTTTTTGCAAGTAAATGCGTAGCATATAACGACAGCACAGAATACACATTTGCTCAGTGAGCTTTGTGCGAGCTCTCACTGCGTAAATAGATAACAAGGCGTATGCCTGATCAGTCAATAAAAGTTAAAGTCAACAACAACCAAACACTACTCGGCTTATAAGACGTTTTCAAGCTGTGTTGTTTGCAATATATTATTCAAGAAATAACCCATAGAAGGAAGTATTTTTGCGTTTTAATTTTTGTCTAGTGTTTAACATTTCGCTAGTGGAATGAGCTTCTAGTTTTACAAGTTTTTTTAGGCCAGTGAATTTTTTTTTTTACATTTTCTTACTGTTACGGTTTTACGATGTAATTTTATCCATGTTGACCAATGTGCTCAGGCAGTGGATTTCGAATCCCACAGCACACGTTATTCACAAAATTCCAATTGCTGGAGCTGGACAGGACTACATAGTGACATCCACACAAAATTTGAAAGGAATCCGATTAAAGTTTTACGAGAAGCATTTTGAAAACTAGTTACCGAACAATTTTAAATGCCGCCACCTAACCAGTTCTTGGCGGACCTCACAAAGATCAAGACAGGATTGCATACTAGTGATCGAAATCGAATAATCGAAACAAAAATGAATTACAATCAATTATTTAATCGATTATTCCTGAAAATCTGGCCTTTTGGTGGTTCTACAAAGTTCTACAAAAATGGACATGCATGCTAAAAGAAGAGCACACACAAAACGCTGGCAGGATGCGAAGCTGACTTTTTATGTCGGGGTTCCGCGGGACCACAGACACTGAAACCATGTGCCCCGAGGCAATTTCGAGGGGTCCCAATTTTTTCTGGCTATTAAAAAATATTTTACTTATTTGTATCAATTTACTTGTAACAAAAATTAATTCATCTACTGACTGGTATCTTTTAGTATGGAAACTATTAAATACCACTACTGTTTAATTAAATTAAAAAAAAAAAAAACTAAAAATGTAAAGATACACTGAATTATAAGAAAATCTTGTGATATGTCTTTTCCTGGGTCAGGCCAGACCCTAGACCCGAATTTCAGTGATCCTGGCCAATTCTCACTAATCTCGGGTTTACTGTGTTGCAGGGAGAAGTTAATCGTCCACTGTGTCGCTGCAATTTCAGTTTTGGAGTCAGCTGACACATCAGCAATTTTAAATTAGTTAATTTCGATCACTTTCAAATTGCTCCTCAATTCCTTCTAGACTAGATCCAAGAAGCGACTCGTTACTACAGATTCGGCTCACCGCTTCAATTCTTGGCACTGAAATGCCTACACAAGTTAACTTCACTCCCTTGTGGGCACCGTTGTGGCGATACCGTGCAAGATTAACCAACTTGTAAATCTTGTCGAGTTTGTTAAAGGCCATCAAACTAATAAGACAACGATAAACAAATCCTCTGTTCCCCTTTCTTTTAAAGAAGTCATATAGAAATAACCAGAAATATTTCGCAATAACTGGCACTTGGTTTAATATATAAAAAATTTAAAATAACATTTGCAATCATATTCCACAACCTTCTGAATTGATAGTCCAAAAAGCACGGTAGATATAACGAGTTAAATTTTCAGGATATACAGACTAAATTTCTGCCTATTTCCGCATTTTGCACTTACCTGATTATATTCTTACTGACGACATAAAATCTCTATTTTTTATCACTTGTCTTTAGTCACATGACATTTAAAACCCGAATCTTTACCATTTTACAGCTGAATGTGGGTGTTGATTATTATTCGCTTCAACGAACTAGTTTAAAATATGCTGTACATAAAAAAATCACGACTGTTTTTCAAAAGAATACATTGTGCATGGACTTTGGACGAGTATACGGGAATTCGAGTCTCAGAACACAAAAAGATGACACCTTTGGGATAAAAGATGTAAGGCGTCGTAGCTTGGACAGGAAGATATGTACACTAAAAGTAAGGAGGAGCTGACTCTGAGCTACCAGGCTCATGCGAGAAGAAAATGAATAGTTAC
Organism: Protula sp. h YS-2021; assembly: GCA_949752745.1. Lineage (NCBI taxonomy): Eukaryota > Metazoa > Annelida > Polychaeta > Sabellida > Serpulidae > Protula > Protula sp. h YS-2021. The sequence goes on from OX457024.1 coordinate 43,930,024, forward strand.
AGTACGAAGGAGAGGAGAATGATTGGTTACAGTAGATCCAAATTGGTGAAATTGAAAAGAATATCTTCCGTGGCTTAAAAATTTTATTTGTCAAGTGTCGCAAAATAAGGAATATTCGAGCCAAAAGAGTTGGTAACTTTACATCGAAAATATTAAGTTTAGTCAGAATTGAAAATTTTGTTGTCACCAATTACGATCTACTGTAACCATTTCTATCTCCTCTCATTCGTAGATCTCATTTGGTGAAATGAAAAAGAACATCTTTCGTGGTTGAAAACAATTTTCATTTTAGAAATATCGCGAAAAACGAAAGAAGTGGGCTGTCATATTTGCACCTGGGCCGTTAAGTGCGGTCGGAATGTAACATTTTCTTGTAAGCAATATTACGATCTACACGCACTGTGATTTGTTTCATCTCATTCCCCTCGCACAAAGATTTCATTTCCAAAGAGCTAGTGAACCCGCTGCTCCGGATCTACTTTAATGGTCGTTGTCGGCTGGAATGACATGTTAACACGACTGAACGCATGCGACACTCATCAACAAGCCACGCCAGAGTTAATAGTAAAAGCAAGCAACGCATCATAAAAAAATGAAAGGGAAATGCCCTAAATATCGCCCACATCAACTCAGGTTCACGCTTAAGACAAGAGCGTTTGGAAAGGTTAATTTCCGTCTTTTTATTGAAAATATCATAGCTAGTACAAAAACGGTTTTAATGCTAGGCATCAACGCATGTAGGGGGTCCAATAAGCAGGAAAACCTCTTATTTACCGTACCGTTAAATATAACGTAATAAGGTAAAGCTCAGCATGTGACAGGTTGATAAAAAACATGTGGCAGGTTCAATATACAGATTGCGTTATGTTGTCAACCACAGTATCGTTTAATTTATTATGTATTTCCTTTTTAGAAAGTCGAATCACACACATTCTAATCACTATTCCAACATAAAAAATATTCACAATGAAGGGAAATGCAGACTGCATGAACAGTTAAACGTCTTATAAAAAATCGATATACTCTCAGAATAAAAAGTCTATCCACATTGCCTAAGCAAAAAGTTATAAGGCAAAATCGCTTTTTGATTTGCAAATGAATATAATTTATTATAACTTTTGCCTCATGCCTTAAGCCTTTAAGGAATGATAGAAAAGGACTTAAGGCCTCAAGGAAAAGACATACAGGAGCGAGAAAAATATGCTAATCTTATTAGTTATGCTAATCATTCAATTTACTTTGCAATATTATTATTCCATAAACGAAGTAAGCTTCCTGGCTGCATTGCATTGCATGTAAGACACTGAATGCAATGCGGACTTCTACACATTCATTTGCGAAGTTGCGAACATAATGACAAAATCTAGGCATCAACGCCTCAGAAAGTGTTCGCCTTAGGATAGTTGACTCATGTCCTTGAAAACCTTAATTTTTTTTGCCTTAGGACTTTTGACTTTTTGTTCAAGTAACATGATTAGGCCTTAACTGAGGAAACAGTGACTCAAATAGCTTGTGAAATATTGAACACTAAGTGCATTAAAACAAATGTACTTAAATTTAAATCAGGATGTGCCAAAATTAAAAATTTTCATCAGGACATATAAATTATAAAGGATGTCCTTGTCCGCAAATATGCTACAAGTTTTATATGGAATTCTGAACTAAAAACCAAGACAATGATAACATGATGTTTTAGAAATAGTTACTGGTGACATCGTCACGCACATAATAATAATAATAATAATCAATCAATTCTGTTTTTACTAAAAAAAAGCCATCAAAATCGTACATTTTGAAAGAGTATATTAGATAAATTCAAAATCTACGACAACTAGCTGGCATCTTATTTTAAAAGATTTTAGCAATTGCTAACAACATTCTGTTCTGTCTATTTGATCATGTACACATATACATCTACACTGCTTTGTTTAGACTTTTAGTCGCAGGGTAGCGTACTGACAATTAGTTCACAGTTGTCTCCAAGGTAGACTTCGTGCAGGGAGCTCTGATCCGCCTACTTCTCACCAGTAGGTTAAAGAAGGGATTCCTGTCCAAGCCTTACTAAACCGGTTTGGCAGGATGGGCAAACCTTGTGAGGCCGGAGCTGCTACTGAATAGAGCTTTGGATCAATAGTACAGATTTTAAGTGCAGATCGCCACGGCAATCAAAGGTCTCGAGGCGAAGGAGAATAGTAATAGAGGCAAGTGAAAGATGTCACTGGCAGCCTCTAGTTGCAATTCTTCGAGGGTGATATTTGCTAGGCCTAGACCAAGAGCAGATTGCCCCCTCGTATATTTCTTGAACGACGACGCAGACCTTGTTAGGAACAAGAACAACCACTGAAAGAATATAACGCAGAGAGTGCAGCCCTGTGTGAGAGTCGATTATTAGACTATTAGAACAATCACAAATGGAGTAAGTTGGTGTACTCATTCTCCATAACTAATTCCGAAGGTCAGCTACTTCTTTTCAAATATGCAGAGCATAATCCAATCATCGCCAACACCTTTTCCCAACAAGTTCAGAACTACAAGACAGCATGGCTTTACCCGAGGTTTAAACATTGGCACTTATTAACTTGATAGCAAGGCAGCCAGAAAAGAGTGATGTGAATATAACTTGCACTATACTTGGATCCAGTTCTTGCTCCGATCATCAGAATTAAGTTTAAGTTCACATTAGTTCCACAGCAAAGAAGACAACAATAATCTCAGCCTCAGAAGCTGGACAGAGCAGTCTGTTTTCCATGGAAAAGAGAGAAGAGCTGAAAAACAACCTTTTAAAAGGAACTAATGAAACATTAGCCAATAACGCGGATCGTGAGATAGCATAGAGAGAATTGCTCGTCAGCCCTTACAACGAAGCTGCTGAAATACACGGCTTCTTCAAAAGCAAACACTAAGAAGAATAGTTTGATGAGAACGAAAAGGACATTTCAAATGCACCATGCACACCCGTAGTACCTGAATGACAACAATTCTCAGTCGAGGTAAAATAAGCGGTTGGATGACAAAGCCTTAGAGCTACAGTTAGCTGCAGACAAGTGCTTTTTTACGGCGCTACACGACGGGCCGAAATCTGTTTTTGGACTTGGAGCGAATAACAACGCCAGTCTTAAACGCTCACGGTAAAAAGGTACTCATCATCAAAAAACACATGGAAAAGAGGGTTGATCACTTCAGTTCGCAACTCAGCTGTCCCTCTAACATACCCAAGGAAATTATTGAAAGCACGCCGCAGCTGCCTGTCCTGCAACGAAATCAATTAAGCAGTTGTCATTAGGAAGAGCACCAGAGCCTGATAGCATTGCTTCGGAGTTCTTCCACAATGTAGACGCAGATACTTTAACCAACTGACATAACTGTTCCACTGTTTCTAAAAGAAGAAAAAGAATCTGCCAAGTCATCCTCTCCGAGATACTGATCCAAGAAAGCTACTAATATTTCAAATCCGTTCTCTTTTTTAAATCGTTAAGTTCCAGTTCATCAAAAACATTTTCACGAATGCGCTCGGATTTTGGTAGGGAAAGTGCTACCGCGATTTTCTGTTTTGCTTTTCCAAGACCTGTAATTTCGCGCCATACCAGAAGCTCCTGTTTATACCTTTCGTATGATTTAGTTTTTGAGAAAAGCGGAGAAGCTATCTTCATTGCCATAGTTGCAGTTGATGTCACTGATATTGTCAATATGAAAAATCCGTAATTCATCACTAAAAGAACATTGAATGTATCTCCACAAGATTAAATCCCATAATACATCTGATCACGTTTTCCAGAAGTTTCCATTCTCGTGTCCATTTCGTAAAGTTCACATTTTTATCCTTGTAACAGTTCTATTTTCCCTAAATCCCACACTATTGACTTCACTGTAATATTAACCACGCTCTACTATCATTTGTTAATCAATGGATTTACATAATAACACTCGATAATTATTTAAACATTTATTTACAAAACTTGTTAATTCATTCTAATTCACTCGATTCGAAACGTAACTTCCCATGCCTCTTTCAGGGCCTTTAGTGTGTGATCCTGCATGGATGTGTTGTTTAAAGCTTGACGGGCTAGACCTTTTAGGGTTTTAGCGTCTTTCCCTACCAGGGGGATATTTTAGGCATCCACACTTCTCTTTCTCTTTGCTCGAGCGGTTCCACATTGATAATGTTATCCGCCGATCTGTAGTTTAGATCTAGTTGCTTACAGGGGTGGAGGCGTGTAATGAGCTTGCCTGCTCTCAGATCCATCCGTTGAAACTCCCTCTGCTGCTTTGGCAACTCCGGCACTAGTAGTTGATGAAAAAGTGCCTATTGTTCGGGCTCTTGGCTCTGGGAGGTTAAGCAGATAGGAAGCTCCTCTTCGTAGGCATAAAGATTGCCGACCTCGACCCCTGCTAAACGTAATATTTCTTTAATCACGTCTTTAAATGGAATGTCCTCGGGCAGAAGTCATCATGAATCTGACAATGGTGGGGTGTCTTGGAGCCTCTTGAGACGATAGAGGGAGATGGGGTGTAGATAGGGCGTCTGCCTGCCGCCGTAGAATCTCGCCAGTGTTGTTGCCCTTTCTTCGGAGAGCGCAGGCCATCCAGAAGTCGAATGGGTTGAGTTAACGCTTCTACCACCCCCCTGGAACTCTTCGTCGTCGGAGCCATCATCTTCCTCTCCTGAAGCCAGGTGTGATGGCTCGACTTTTTCATCTGATTCATGCTCCTCTTCCGCTGGCAGGAAGTTAGTATCCCTGTCCCCCGGAGAAACTAGGATCGAAGAACTGGCTCTAGACAGTGCTTCCCGGGAGCGTGGGGCGGAAGACAGCACCGTTTGTGCAATGAAGGCGTGCAGTGAGACTAGTGGGCTTGGGTTTGCTACTGTAAGGTTTTCATAGCCGACATCTCCGAAGCCATTTTCTGGCTCGACTTCTCAATGGCGCTAGCGTGTATGGCTTCTTCTGGCTCCAGGTTTTGCTACAGAGAGATGAATAACTCTCCCTCGTGTAGGATCAAAATGGGAGAGCAGCTGTGCGAGTAATATTTTCGCAGCTACCTCTTCGCTTTTGAAAGTGGTTTCCCTCGAGATGGCGCCCTATATGATTAAAGGCGCCATTTGGCTTCTGCATTCAAAACGACTTATAACTCCCGTAGCAACATTAAAACCCTGTTACACATGAGTAAAATTATCCAAAAAACCATAAGCACCTTCTATACTGAAAGTTAAAGGGAAAATCTTGAAAGATTTTTCCTAAAAATACGTTTTGTTTGTTTGCATAAAAAAGGAATGATGAGTAATTGGATGTCTCCTACTTTCATACTACGGGTGTTTTGGATAAGCCCATATAAAGCAATTTTTGGACATGTTTGTTGACATGATACACCTATACGTGTAGAAAAGTTCAATTCACAATTTATGCGTCAATACCGCAGATGAGGGAAATCCCGTATAAAGGTGGAGATAAGCGAACGTTAGCTTTTACAAAGTCAAATTGTTTTCTTTGGTTATATTGCCTGCCGTGTTACACCGCCTTTCTAACTGCACTAGGCCATTTTCTATTCTGTTTCTCGTGCGCAAACGATCGGTGGACAAATGGCCAGTGAGCAACTGATCCGTGAGCAAAAGAAAAAAAACCTCAAAATCTACTTTGTACCCACACCCAATCCTCTAATAATCCTACTCGAAATGTATGAAAGGATGTGGAATTCCTACCGGTTTGAAGGCATAAAGGTTTGATTTCATTAACAGAAAAATCAGAATTATTTATTATCTCATTTTTACAGTCTGACGGTGTGCTGCTGTGGCATCATTCATGTTACTTGGACTTCTGAGGCTCCTCTATAAGGCAAGTCTGCTGCCAGCAGTCATGATAATTCCAACTCCAGTAGCGGATATTAAAGTTGCTGCAATTTGAAAAAGGTGATCACGGATTTGGTACAAGTTGACCTGAGTTTCGGTTGTCGTATCGCAATAATTTGCTAAATCTGAACTAAGAAAAACAACAGTCTAGTCGTTTGGAATAAAGAACAAAATTATTATTAAATGTAGCCAAGCAAATAGAAATGCACTGGTCAAAACGTTAACCCTCCTCTTTGCCACCTGGATCCGCTATTTATCCTAACATCTCTTTGAACTTTCATTTTATTACGGTCAAACTAAACGTCAAGAATAGAACGGATTTCTATCCGACAATCTCTTTCTTATGAGGCCTAATGAGAAAGAAAAACAGTTGGTTACACTGTGTACACTATCCTGTTTAGATGAATAGTTAAAAATAATGGCCTGTAAAACACCGCCTGTTTGGCCAGGGTTCTTTGATAAGGCGCGGGCTGCAGAGTTCACGGGTTGGGTTCCTGAGGCTCTGCACATGCAAATATCCAGCATGATCCCAAACCACTTATTACGTGAATTAACCAATTGCAGTTTTATTGGCAGTTAAAATAGGCACACTGTAAAACACCGCCTGGCTGACCTGAGTTCTTTGAAAAGGCGCAGGATACTGGGTTCACGGGTTGGGTTCTTGGGGCTTTGCTAATGTAAATAACCAGGATGACCCTAAAGCACTTATTATGTGAATTAACTAATGGTCGTTTTATTGGCAGTTAAAACAGCAAGATGTTCCACAGCCAATGTGCAAAATCTATTTCAGAGTCTAATAAAATACTAATTGGATTTTGATGTGCCAAGATAAATAAAACGGCACAGTTGAACGTTCTTGTAAAATAGGCCTGCCCTCTTCCGTGCCATCGGCCCCAATCCTCGAATCACAGTTTGCCTATGAGTACAGTGCACTTATTAATAGAATTATTCAAATACATTATATATTAGCGGCGTGAAATGCTAGATTGTTAATTAGAGAACGGTACTTAAATTCAGTTTCTTTCAACCTTTTGTCGCTAACAACGATCGTTTGCCCAATATCCGTGATATACTGAATTGTTCCATTTGTAAATAAAAAAACTCATTTCTGATTGACCGAGAGCTGTTTAACAAATCTAACTGTGACAAATCTAACATAACTAATTGTTGCATTAACTTAAAAAGCTCCCTTCTGATTAGCCGAGAGGTGTTTAACAGATCTGACCGTTGACATAGTTAACAAAATTAACTGTTGCCCAGCATATATTGCAAATGGAGTCTAAAGTGACCTGTTAGGTCAATAAAATGAAAAGAAAAGGTCAAATATTGCTAAATATACCATAATCGTTTCTTCACCTTGAAAATATACTGTTTCATTCAATAGTCGACATCTTTAGAATGCTTGCAATCTGTTAAGAATTCCAAAACTCTTTTTTAAAACTTGGCTTTGAATTTCGAAAATCATATAAAATTAAGATATAAAAACAACCGGTTTACATGCACGAAGCATTGTGTGCAACACATGCACGATACAGAGGGTGTTTTTCTATGGTGGTATATTTGTACAAAAAATCAAAATGTACATGTTTTATATTTTATCTTTCGCGAACCAAATTTTATGTTATCCAAGTCGCTGTTAATTTCTGCACGTGCTTTTTATTATTTAAAAAAATAAATGATAGAATGAATTCAATTTATCGCGCCCTATAATTAGCTTTTCGCGTTCCAAAATTAAGCAATTAAATTACGTGAAAAAACGCATGGTCAGACAAACGTTCTTTAAAACACAAGACGTTTAATTATGGTACGGGATAAAATTATGGCGAAATTAAAGAGAGCGAAATAAATAGTCAAATAACATATGAAATGTAAATGTTGCGCTGCTAAGAAAATTGCGAGGCCATTCAAATGAACGCGAGAAAAAATAAAATATACAACATGTACGTCAAGAAAAAAAGAAGATTGAGTTTAAAACCACTGCATCAACTACGCAAAATGCATTTAACTCGAATTTGCAAACTACCCGAAAAGGGATGTTGGAGAGGTTGGGTTTTGACGATTTACCGACATTTACACAATTTTACAAAAATTTTTAAATTCCACCATTTCGGCTTTTTTTGTCACTTGCGAAAAAAGCAAAGTCCAGAAGCACCTAAGAAACTTTCGATTAAAGTTTTAGAACTATTTGAAAAAGACTGAGAGAAATGAATGTTTTGACAATTCAGCTATTTACTACCATTTATTCCAGTTTTTACCAAACTTCAAAGTTCCGCCATTTCGGCAGTTTTTAAAGAAAAAGTTTAACATACGCACATACGCACATACATTTAAGCCCCCTACAGTGGTACGACTAACCCAGTCCGACAAAGTCGGCTAGGTTAAAATTAAACTCCTGCATTTGACAAACAACTGTAGTGCAAGATATTTAACTTCACTTTCAACAATTAACCTTGATAAAGATTGATATCGCCATTTCTACTCGCGTTTTTGTATCATTTTCTCGATATATCCGATATAAATGTTGAAGCATCGACAAACAGAAAGAGAAGCCAACGGAAAGACAGCGAGATGGCCAAGTAAACATTGAAACTCTCCGTTTTTCAAAGGGAATAATGAAATTTTATTATCAATTAATTATTTATTAAAAAATTAATAAGCACATTGTTTATTCTGCAAATGGACAACCGAATCTAAACAAATAATTCTGGGCATGGATTCTCAACCCCTTTGCCGTTATGGCTGCTATAGTGACTTAAGTAGCTCAAAACGAATAACTTCTTTGCGTGAAAAATAAAAGTTTTTATATAACTGCCAACATATTAAAAAAAAGTCAAAGAAATTGACGTGTAAAACCAACTGTGGAAAAGAATAACTTTCAAGTCTTGGCAGTACGTGAAAATAGTGAACATACAGAATGATGCCTAGGTGGAAACTCCGTAAACGGCGTTGTTATAAAACAGCTGACCTGTGAAAAGATCTATCTCTTATGTGTAAACACAGAGCGGGTAGATTTTTTTTCAAAAGGTAAGTTTCCTATGGATACTATTTTCGCGGAACTTACAGTGGGTTTGCGGAGTAAAAAGGTGTTACACAATAGACAAAACCGCCGTAGAGATTGGCTATAGTATTCAGAGTACTGGTAGTATTACGTGCAAGCTGAAGAAAGAAAAAAATGTCCAAGCATTCAGTTGAAGTCAAAATCATAAGTTTCTATTTTATTTACACAATACGAAAACAATAACATGTTAGAAATGACTAATCACTTTAATTATACATCATGTAACAAATACACGTGCGTTTTTCACTAATCTTGATATATTTAATTCTGTTTAAAAAATTAATAAATGTTTAAATTTCGAATTTAAATATTAAAAGCCATAGATTGAAAGTTTAAAAAATACAGAAAATAGCATAACTCAAACTTAATTCACGAACAGGTAGAAAATTCACAATTCTATTATGGCTTTTATCATGTTATTCTTTTATACTGAAACAAGTACAAATATGATATGTTTACAAGTGGTTTTTTATGGGGCAGCTTGTACATTTATTGCGATTTTAACTTCTACAGCTCGATTTAAATTTTGTTACAAACAAAACAATGAAAACACTAAAGATTATTTCTTTGTTTGCGGACAGACAAACATAAAAAAAATTAACATGGTATTTTTTGCAATGTAATTGTAATTGAAGTTGTAATAACCACTAACAATATCTCCTTTTGCGAAAACAAAAACACAACAACGGGACAACCTGCATCACAAACCTTTCGTGTTCTAAGAGCTAAATGACTTCATTCTTTGAAGGGTTGTTTTCATTTTTATCGCGGAGAAATTATGTAAGCGATAAACAAGTGCCCTTCCGTTTAGGCTGGTACCCGCGATAACATTCCCCCTTGGTGACACGCTAAGTTGGCAGTGGCTACGCTTATATGCGCAGGTAAGAGGGGCAACACATAAGGTCTCACCCGATGCAATGTCCAGTATCGTTATCCTTGAATCACACAATGCCACGTGCGTATTTGTTGGCATGCCAACAATGAACGGGCACTGCCGATAGCTCAATTTCATATCCTTCAAAAAGTCCCCATTTCCGGCATTCCATATCCTACACAGGTCATTATTGTTGTCCACACCTATCAGGACAGTACCATCTGGCGAGAATTCTGCGTCACACGTGTCACTTCCGCTTGACCATGATTGGTCAGTGTTTAAGACGACAGACACCTTGAGGTCACTGCTACGCAGCAGGAGCTGACCCACATTGTTGCCATCCAGCTTACTCAAGACCAGTCTGTCGGACGACTGCGAAACTTTCACAAATGACACGTCCATGGGCTCGACACTAACGGACTTCGCAGTGCGTTGATTCCAAATGGCAAGTTTTCTTTCAGCACCGCCGTGGTAGGTCACAAGGTAGCCATTAGAAGGCATAAAGAAAAGGTCACAAACTTGCATGTTTCCAAGCTCCACTTGCCTCTGCACATGTTTTGCTTTCAGGTCATGTAAGTGCACTACATGTGGACTTTGTGAATACACAACGGCAACGATGCTGTCTTTCGGCGATGGCAAGCACAATGTTGCTTCGGCTTCTGGCCCCACACTTGACGGCAAAGGGAGAGGCTCCACTTGGTCATTTGAAGTCGACCACAAGAGAATCTGCTTTCCAAGGTTTAAAATGTAACAACTACCGTCATTTGAAACGAAGCATCTTTGGCTGGAAAGTGCCTTTCCTCGGAACACCTTCGAGCTTTGGTTTACATCGGAAGTTACATTTCCTGTTAGAGGGGTATCAATAACATGTAAATCTTCGCCAAAATTCTCGCATGTGTACACTGATGCGGTTTCTCGTTTTCTCGTCGCTGCGATCAGCGTATCGGAGCGCGGCATGAATGCTACGGACTCGGTATTCATATCACAAATTTGAAGGTTTCCTGCACTTTCTGGACCAATATCATCTAAGTCGCTCGGATCGAACACTTTGATTGTTTGTTCCTCGCACACCACGAAATTGGAATGCATCAAGAGGAGGTTCTTAACAACGCCAAGGCCATTGATCAGGTACGTGTTGGAGGGATCTTGTTGGATCGGCTGTGCCTTCTTCCACTTTTTCACCGTAGCATTGCCCGTGTTACTATTCACTGCACACACAGTAATGTGGGTCTTACTCACGGCAAAACAACACGTGGTATCATCGTCACTAATCACCGTTGGCTCGTCTCCCGATGTCGTTTTCCAGGCCAAGCATTTGTCTGAAGTCGAATCGCCCATGTTCAACAGTAAAGTGGACATCTCTCCAAACTCGCATTGCTTGATCTGTTCACACGCAAGGTCAAGTGTGTGCGTTACATTCCACTTTCCAATAGCCCAAATATTGATCTTGATTTCGTGCTTGTTGTTTTGTTTAATACAAGCAGCTAGTGATTTTTCATCGGGAGATATAGCACACCCCTTAATCCCAAACTGGGCGTTTCCTCCAAATCGGAATTTAAGCACCTCGATAGTCTTTAGTGCTTTCTTTTCCTTGACGCCAAATAGAGACAGATGGACGGAACGACCATTAAATGGGAAAGTAGTCAGCGATGCTGCAAGGTACTTCGACGAGACGCTACACGTTTCGACTGCCGCCTTTTCCTTGAGTTGTGTTGACGCCACATCGTAGCCACTTGGTACCGACTTACCCTTGTTATTGATGAAAGTTTCTAACGATCCGACGAAAATGTGAAGGCCATCTGGAAGGTATTTACAACAATCTTTGGCGTGTAACCGTCCACTCAGTGTAGTGATATCCAAAAATGATATCTTAGGTTCTAATGTCTGGGTGTGATACTGATGCAAATGCAAGCTGTTATCGTTGTCCTTTGTTGTAAAAGCAATGGTTTTGCCATCTGGAGACAAATCAGCACATACTATGGTTCCAATGAAGCTCTTGGAAGTGGAGTGCGTCTCGGCTACTGCAGTCAAATCCTCGAGCCATGGCAACGACGTGAGCTCTATTCTAGCATTCTGTTGTATGCGCTGAGCCTTCGTGTTATTGGCAGCGAGTTGAAACAAACTAGACGGCGCGTATTTTAAATGAATATAATTGTCCTTGAGGAAAGATTTGTATAGCTTAACTTGTTCTTCTAGTTTTGGAACTTTTTTCATGTAGTCGTGAAGTGAAACTCGTTTGTGGGAATGGTCGACTTGCTCGTGCTCATGTCGATAATCTCTCATGGCACTATCGATCCCGCCTAATTCTAATTTCTGGTGAAGGACACGCAGACTGCACAGAGTCCTCGCCACATTCTCCTGCTCCTTAGGCCTATCAGTGAGGTGTGACACGGCGTGTTTGACGGCGTATTCAGTCAGTGGCGGTGGTACCGCTTGGTTCGATTCCCCTATTAATGGCTCTAGCCAAGTGGTGCAGTTCGCAGCCATGGTCGCCTTCGCGGTGTTGACCTCCACCCCTAGATCTCCCCCCTTATGCAGGTCCAGTAACCATTCAGCGACAACCTTATGTACAATGACAATGTCATTGTCAGCTACATCAACTACAGCCTTCAGCTGTTCCAGCGTGTGGTCGATGTCCTTGAAGCCAGCGTTGGAAACAACTACTTGATTCACTGGCTGTCGTGCAAGGGCAAGCATTCCTATCAGATTTGAATATTTTTGTTCAGAGCCTTTGTCTGAGTTGATAGACTTTTTGAAGGAACTTAGTACGTTTGACAGGACACCATCTAAATCTGTGGCAAATTTGATATCAATTTCACGCAATGCAATTTTATCCCTTTTATCTAAAGAATCCAGGATTCGATTGTACAGTGCCGCGCACAATGGGGAGCCATGCGTCTTTTTAGCCAACTGTGTCAGGCCCCCATCCAGACTGATACGGTCCATGAAGTGCCCCAGGCTTTCTTTCATCATCCGTTTGATATCCGCCATGTTGTCATTGTTGTTTTTGAGTTCTATCACATCAGCAGTGGTTAAGAAATTCTCCAGTTGGTTGTCAGTTCTGAAGCTCACGCACAGATGGAGCCACGAGGGTGTGATATTGGTAAAGTTATCCACAAACTCAAACAGTTTTTCCCTATCAGCAATGTGGCATTCGTCCAGGGCATCGATAACTATGATCATTTTATGGTTAGTATCGTGTTGAAACTCTTCATACCGAAACCCTTTGACTATTAGGCCCTGTATAACATCATCGATTGACCCGAAATTAACAAGTTCTTCAATATCAGCAGCCTTCGGCAGTCCATTCACAAAAGTTTCAATGGTTGTAGTAAAAGACTTTACTAACCACAGCAGTGCGTATTTCAAATCGTTGTGATTTAAATCATAACTGTTGTAGTTGAAGTAGTGATAAGCAGCGACATTTTGTTCATGTCTGGAGCATATCTCCGCGAGAAGGGTTGTTTTACCCATTCCAGGCTGGCCTTTTACCAACATAACACGTGACTTCTCTGCTGAGGAATCTTTCATCCATTTATCTATAGAAACCAAAGCCTGCATACGGGTATTGGCACAATAGCGGTGTCGTTTTGCAACGGCCGCATTTGACTGGCTAAAATCGGGCAGAATTTGTAGGTGCTTTTCAGAGCGCTTGCTTGTGGTTCTCATTCCGTTGACTTTCAAATTGTCGTAGGATGAATCGGTTGACTTTGAGGGAGATGTGGATTTGGACGAATAGAATGAAGAAGGCGTAGAAGAAGCGGCTGAGTTTGATTCTGTTTTCCTTGGTGTTCCAACGTCATTCTTCACAGCTTCGTGTGACTCCTGTTAGGACCAAGGAAATACGCATTGATTTTTGTCCTAACCAGTTAATGCATAAAGCATAAATGACTGAAAGGTTCGATCCACCTTAACGGGAGGAGCGTGGCATTAGGTCTGTTAACATGTTATTTCTGGGGTACCCAGTTTTTTAGAATACAGAACCCATGAAATCAGAAGTTGAACTTTGAGTTCACTGGAGTTTTTCTTTGTATTAAATGCATCCATCTTGGCGATTTGAGGTTATTTAAATATTTTGAAACAGAACAGTTATTTTAATTTTAAATTTTAGAATCGTAAATATATCGATGTGTCAACTCCCAACAAGTTTTTGTACGGCTTTTTAGGTTACTTTATCAAAAAACTGTTTTAAGTTAAGTTAGAAAGTTAATAACTTTGGCGCTCGGGGTCGCAAAAGGTGATGGCAAGTTCGTTTATCATCAGTACTCTATAATAAGCTCATCTCTTTTCTCTTAAGAAAATCTGTCATTACATATCTCTTTGTAATATTATTGTATGTACAGAAAAGATAGCTTCCTGAAGAAACATATAAACTGTTAGATAAAAGTATATATTTCTTTATTTAAAAGACACCTATAAAATTTGAAATCGCTGCGCCATGCAAATCACGTGAGACAGTTTAATGGTCCAAATGGAAAACGTGGAAATGCTATTGTACAAATTTCACTTCCAGTCTAAAACATTTGATTTATCATTGGAGATTCACATAAATTTGCATAAAATATTACTACTTTTTGCTTCTCAAAAAAGAGACTTTCATGCAACAGTACATACACTGTAATTATAAAACAACATCCAACTCTATAATTTATTATGAATACCTTATCTGTCTTATTTATAGGTGGTGCTTCCATCTCGCCCTTCCCTGTTACAGATGTATCAACTTCTGAAACAAACAGTGAAAACCCATACTTCAAACAATTTTTACATGTTGAGGAAATGTTCATAATATATCAGGGCAGCGGTTAGAGTGCCTTGATAAATCAAGTAGGCGATGAAAGAATTGTTCATGTATGTTATAGTATCTGATAGATTCGTCGGACATGATACAGGGTTTCTAGATTCACAGAGGTGGACCAGTTTCTGACTGTTACCTTAATGTTCAATTTGATCAAACAACCAACAAGACCGTCAAGTGACGGTGCCCAGGTGACGTCAGAGTGACAAGACAAGCCCGTCAAGTGACGGTGCCCAGGTGACGTCAGAGTGACAAGACAAGCCCGTCAAGTGACGGTGTCCAGGTGACGTCAGAGTGACAAGACAAGCCCGTCAAGTGACGGTGCCCAGGTGACGTCAGAGTGACAAGACAAGCCCGTCAAGTGACGGTGCCCAGGTGACGTCAGAGTGACAAGACAAGCCCGTCAAGTGACGGTGCCCAGGTGCCGTCAGAGTAATAAGACATGAACTGGCACTGCGCCTTTTTTCTCCAAAACGTGGTGGTCAGTTGGCGGAAATTTTACTTCTGTTCTTAACCAACTTTAAAAAGTTAATCGCCCGCCCGAGAAAAAGTTGGTCGCCCTAGCCCAAAGTTGGTCGCCACGAAATCTCAGCCCCGCACATGCATTTTCACCGTTTTTTGTTTGGTGTTTAACGTCCAATTCAGCAACTATGAAGGCTGTATTTGCACGCACTAGTTAAAGGAATAACCGCGAAAAAGAAAGAATGACGAAACAGTATAAGAAGGATTGGAAAGAAAGAAATTCTATTAATCAACTGGGAAAATGGAA
This sequence comes from Protula sp. h YS-2021, assembly GCA_949752745.1. Classification (NCBI taxonomy): domain Eukaryota; kingdom Metazoa; phylum Annelida; class Polychaeta; order Sabellida; family Serpulidae; genus Protula; species Protula sp. h YS-2021. The sequence continues at coordinate 43,945,365 of OX457024.1, forward strand.
GAATGACGAAATAGTAAAAGAAGAGTTAGAAAGAAAGAAATTCGCAGAATTGTCTCCTACCATTTGCAGGCCAATGTGCCCGTTTTTTTTTTTTTTTGTTTTTTTTTTTGTTTTTTTGTTTTTTTGTTTTTTTTTTGTTTACCCGATTTAGAAAAACGCTGTACACCTTCATTAAACATATTTTTACTGTGTCAGTTTCAAAAGGCTCACCCTGTATTTTCTGAGAACTTTTCTGGACAACCAAACCGTCTCACCCAGTCGAGATGCAAAACGTGTAATTTTCTATCAATTAACACAGTGCCGATGAGAACTTGTCTGACAAAACTCCCAAATCTTGATGCAAAATTGTAAATTTTTATCAAAGTGTAGATTAGTCACTTTTTGATCGATTTCAAAATAAAATGGTTTTGTACATCTGCAATATATGTATATATTCACTGCGTAAAGTTTCAAAAGACTGGGCTTTGTTCTGTTTTGTTTTTGAGACTCGAAGTCTGCAATACCTATTTTACCGTGTATCATTTTCATCCATTTTGATCAAGTGCCAATCCATCAGTTTTCGGCCAATTTCAAAAGTAATACAATGTTTCACACCTACAATGGATATTTTTTACTGTGTAAAGTTTGAAACGGCTGAGGCCTGTGGTTTCTGAGATCTTGTCAGGGCAAAATTCATAAGGCTCGATGCAAAATGGAGAAATTTTTGACAAATTTCAGATTTGTTGATTATGCGCCGAATTCAAAATAACACGGCATTGCACACCTGCTATATAGATATTGTCATTGTGCAGTGTTTCAACGGACTGGGCGGGACAAAACCCTTGAGTCTCGATGCACACTTGGCTTCTGTGTTCTTTGGACAAAATTCAAAGGTTTCGACAGAAAATATGAAAAAGTATAACATTTTTGTTGCAACTGTCGATTATTCAAGTTTCAACCCATTTCAAAAATAATACAACGTTGCGCACCTGCGATTTATAGGCTTTTACTTTTAACTATTGTGATTTTTTTTATTTTCTTCTTTTTTCCGTTTCTATGGTTTCCAGAACACTCCTACGATACTATTTGACGCACGAAGACGAAATGTGGCACGCGTGTGGAGGATGGCAAGGTCTCGCCTCAAAAGTCAAGACAAAGTGAGGTCAAAATATTTTCCAGCATGCCTAATTATTACGAAATAAGGAAAGGAAACACTTTCAAAAGCAAGTTTGAAGACATAAACGTTTTGAGTAAGGAGTAACCTAAATCTGGACTTTGACATTCAAGGTCAAACGTCACGTGACCGTGTACCGTTAATGATAAGACCTTGAAAAAGGTTACGATTTTGAGCACATTTCAAGCTTTGGATATAAACCACGTTACACAAGGGGTACCTCGGTGACCTACAACTCGGTCACGGTCAAGGTCAAAACCAGAAGTTGACCATAATCTCAAAACAGTTAGAGATAGAGCGATCTTGCGCTTATTTTCAACCTTTTGGTTATAAACAACGTTACATAAAGAGATACTTCGGTGAACTTGATCTCGGTCATGGTCAAGCTCAACTGGAATTTCCACTGTTATGTCGAAAACGGCTAGAAATAGAGCTATTTTGAGCTCATTTTCGGCCGTTTGGGCCTTAACGACGTTATACAAGAGGTGCCTCGGTGACCTTGACATTCTTGGGGATTTTGATTACTTTAAGCCCTCTGCCCTGTCTTTTATTGGCAGTCATGAACAACGGGACCTTTTTAAGCCAACGACTTGCCTTGTTACGTTCTAAGCTGGGCCATATTTTCACAAAATTTCACTAAGATCAGATTAAAACTGAAAGAACAGCAGCAAAAAACAAAAGTTTACAGACAGACGAAAGGATACTTTTATCATCGCGCCCAACAAAATTTTCACAGCGTACGTTGATTTTCAGGGGAAATTTTTAAGTTATTTCTGTTAAAACTGCAAAAAGAATTTTCAAGTTTACTAATATGTAAGACCATTTCGAATTTTTCGTTAAAAATTCGCAAAAAATGGACATTAAAACAAATATTTACAAAAATCGAGGAGAACACATATACCATTCTCGCGAAACTTTCTGTGAAGTTTGAGAGAACTCAAGCCAGCAGTTTTTTCTTTATTTACCATTGTTTTCAGGACGTACAGACGACATAGGCCCCCACACGATGGGTATAGCCCGTGTGGCCTTTGGCCACCTGGGCTAAAAACCCAAGTGTGCATCTAAAAGTTTAAATTATGCACCCGGACATAAATTTTAACACATTTCTTGAACGTTATTATTGCAATTTAATGAATATCTCGCACTATAATTTGTGAACACCTGTAATTACCTGTCTTGTGACTGACTGGTCGGGCATCTGATTTTTCTTCTACTGTAGGTCTAGCTTCTGGTTTTGCTTCTGTTGGCGTTATGGTAACCTTCTCTACAGAGTTTGCTGGGCTCTTTGGTCCTTGCTGTGGGCTCGTTCTCGTGCCCATCTTAACAACGACAGAAGGCATCTAAACACACACAAGGAAAGGTTTGACATTACAAATTCCAGTCCACTACTCATCGTAATGCGCGCTTATCTCCATGTTCAATATTACGTCACTACTTCAATATTTTCAGTTATGGTCAGCGTAGGATAACTTTTTGTGTCCCTCAACATGCCTTCACCCCCGGATACATATTAGTGAAAAATTGCCTTCATCATTTTGTATCAGAGGTGATTAGATTTGTTACCTTTTGCGAAAAAGCAATGTGTTCTCAAGCTTTGAAATAGGAAATTGATATCACTATGACTATTTTACTTGGAATGTAATTTTAAGCGAGGGAAATCTTTTTCTGGACAATTACAGCCCTGAATGAGGTTATTTAGTATTTCTTCATTCAGGAGAAAAGATATCACAGAATATGGTGTATAAAGGCTTCCTAAGATGTGCTTGTGAAAATGGAAAGAACATCAAAGGATGTGATAATCTGCACTAATTGGGGTTGGGATGAGGTGTCCGGGAATAAACTCTTCCTGAGAGTGCTGCCCAGAATTACATGACAACTTTGGGTGTCTTCCAAAAAATAAATAAATAAATAAATAAAATCAATAAAATAAATACATGTAAGACGAAAACATGACTTCAGCTTTTGCCTTGTAGACAGGCACTATGATATGTGAACAGAGCCTCATGCAAATGGTTGAAAAGGACTCTGAATGTTGTTCTTTTTTCTCATTTATAATAGTTATGAACTTGAAAGGGGTACAAATGGTTTCGAATCCGAATTTAAATTTAAACCCAGGTAGGTCGTATAATAGTTCACAGCGGTATGTCAGGCAACAATATGGATAATAATCGCCTGTTCACATTATTTTTTGTACAAATTGAAGTAAAACGGTCTGAATAGTATCATACAAATTTATGGAGTTAATGCTGATATTTGCTTGAAGATTACTATGACTTCTTGCTGCTTTTTTTTTTATGCCAAGCTTGACGGCTGTCGCAAGTTAATTTCACAAAACATTGCCGTTTCACATTGTTGTGAATATTAAAACGACAGTATTAGCATTGATCGCTCCAAATATGTATTCAAATGTACTCGAATGTACGCCATGTCACAGTAATGATATTTCACTCAATAAAATACTTTCTAAAATGATTTCTAAGGTTTTAAAAACCATGGAAAGCAGTGATTTAGTTTTTTTTCTCTAAATATAGAAAATTTAATTTCTCGAAAAATAGTACTGTGTATATATATACCCTTAAAAAAATTTCGTGCCAAAGAATTCCTTCCAGGTATGTTCCCAGTAAAATTATTAATAGATCGAAAATAGAAGACAACAATATCAACTCTCCCAAGCTGTTTTGAGCAAAACCTATAAAAATTTAATGCAAATCGATACAGCTAAATATGAATAATTCAAGAACTTTATGGACTCTACACATTGGCAACAAACGAGAACGAAGTACTGACCTTGAGACCGGAAGCGGCAGAGTCGTGCTTGGGTGAAGCGGGCTCGGGAGATCCATACTTCTTTGGTGGAGTTGGAGCGCCAGTGGGACTAGGTAGTTTCGACACCCTCACAGGCGCTTCCCTCTTTTCAACTACAGTAATCTCCGTTTTTGTTGTCACTTCTTTCTTGGTTTCCGATGGTTTTAGCGCATTCAAAACAGCGGCAGGATCGTCTTTGTTTTGATTAGAATCCAAACCTTCTTCCACCGTGGTGACCACTTTGGTGACTGTTGACACAACGCCACTAGAAGAAACGGTACTTGTTTCTTTTATAGATGTAAACGATGACTCCAATCCATAGTTTCCTTTCTTCGCTTTGTTTCTTACATTTTCTATAATAGTTTTCGGATCGGGCGAGTCTTCACCAAGTTTGCTGCTCTTTGGCGTGTCCAATGACGATGGCCTGGCTGTACCGCTGGCAGTAAAGGTCTTCTTTTGCGGGGAAGCTGGTGGAGATTTCTCGCCCCCTGGAGCAGGGACATCGCGCCCAGGTTCATCGATACGAAGCACGACATCGGGCGTAGCAACAACGCTGTCATCGAACGATGACGTGGACGAATCATCCTGGCCAATCGAGATCGCTTGTTGCCGCGTAAGACCCGCAGTCTGCAAATGTTTACAGAATTTTTGTGTCTTGTCAACTTGGTCATTGATTTAGATTTTATCCATTTAAATTTTTAGAAGATTTCTTTAATGGAATCAGCTTCAAAATATTGGGGAAGATACAAGAATGCCATAAAACACAAACATAGAAAATTTTGAGGCATTCTGAGACTTGGTAACTTGCGAGAACTATGTACAAATCAGCATATGTTTACACGGCGATATGTACTTCATTTTGGGTTATTTATAATTTTACCTTTGGGCTAGCATCTCCAGTTTTGCCAGGCGTTCCGGCTTTCTGTGGTGCAGCAACTGGTTTTTTGTGTTCTTCCTCGTTCGTTGGAGTAACCACCAAATTCGGAAGCTCTGTTTTCCCCTCTACTGGTCTGGGACTGAAAACAGATTCTTTCGGAGTGGCTTCTTTCGGTACTGCTATAGGGGCGACCTTGACCGGTGTAGTTGTCTCTTTGGTTGATTTCTCCACTGGTTTCGATGGCTCGGCGTCCACGACAGATGGCGTTGCTTGTGTGGTAGGGGAAGGCTTTTCTGCATTTTCGGCTTTTGCTGCCGTTGCTGGTTCAACTACTTGAGGCTTAGATTCTTTGTCAAGCTGAAAAACCACAAAACTAATTTGTTTTCAGGTCGTGATTCGTGATTCCTAAAGCAACGCAGCTAAGCAACTAGGAATTTTTAACTTTAAAAACTCTCATTATATGTCCGGTATATCCTCCAATAACAATAAAGACGACCAGAACAAAAATCTTTCAAAAAAGTTTTGACAAATTGAGTTCTAAAAAAAAACTTTAATTTACACCATTTCGCCAGGTTGCAGTTTGGGACAGGACTGCACACCGCATCCTGTTTTAAATCAGGGGTCCGCCCAAAGTTTCAACACTTTAGACTCGTAGAAGAATGAAACTTCAAATTCTTGACAACAGAACAATCTTTTTCGTCACTTACATACTAAGGCAGAAAAAGTCACAGCCCAGTAGCTATCTGGTTGGTCGGATACGTCGTTCAGACGCCTATAGGTTGCAGTTATGAATATTTTAATAGAGACGTTTTGGTCGTTTTGAGTAAGTTATGCCAAATGACGTGATATTGCGATATGGCAGCTAAGTGACGTTTTAATTGTGTTCGCAACCGTAAAATAGCCGATGAAGACAACAATTATATTGTTTTAACAATTCTAATTCAGTAGCGTTGAAACAACCTGGTCAAGACATCCCTGTAAGGACATCGTTTTAGTGGTTTTGTTACCCAGAAATGACTATATTTAGTTCGCTTTAGTGACGTCCTTTCGGCCACGTCCTGACGTCACTTTTACGATCTCGTTTTGGTGACGCCCGAACGACTTCGCTTTTAGGTAGCTTCGATGACGTTGAATTTGTGGAGCAGCGTTGGCGCAACACAACCAACAGACCAAATGTCTGTTGTTAGATTGCTCAAGTAATGTTCTACAATATGACAGGACATGTCACTTTGTTCAAAATTATTGCTGATAAGATGAACAGTACTAACACTCTGTTGTTTGGAAATCGTACTGCGTGCAATATATTGGGCTGATTGCTCTAAAAAGAGACTAAGAGTCTGATAATATATGGTCGTGAAAACAATGGCATGTATTTATTGAATATGAAAACAACTCTGAGAAAGCTTTACGTTACGATATAATTATCTCATGCACCTATGACTGTCTATACCTAACTTTATAAATTACAATGTTGCGTGTATTATTTTTAACATAAATTTTGGAAACTGTCGGTTATTATAGGTGGTCCGCGCATTCACAAACTATACATAAATTTTATGGCACAAAGGACACTGTATATGAAAATATAAGGTTTCATATAATTATCTGCCTTCAGGGCACACCCCTGAAGCCTTTCGTCTGCTTTTAGTTGTAATTGTAATACGTGTTACAGCCAAACCTTCACGCAATAACCTTTTTGCAACACAAAAAAATTGGCAACAAATTATAATGTTTATCGGGACACTTAAAAACACTTATATTATACGCTTATCATCATGTCAATTCGAGTGTGTGTTGGCTACACGTGGACAGACAACCGTGCTCACACAGAATCCTCAGTTCTAACTAACAGTGTAAACATGAAGATGGCGGTCTTTCAGTGCCACTTCCTTGCTTACGCGAAAAAAGTTCTTGCAACAATTTTACAGGTGATTCAGATCTGGACTTCACGCCCAGGTTTAATTCGCGACATTGAGATCGACAAACCAAGGTTTTATTTTGGAAAGATAGGCTTAGATTACAGGGTGAACTGAATCGAACTGCCCATCACGGATGTGGGCGGAGTGGCCAAAGCTTGAAGCTCATTACGAAAGGGTTTTGGCTCAAGCTATGCCCAGATAAATTGTTGGAGTTTTGCTCATCTCTCTCTCTCTCTCTCTCTCCCTCTCTGTGTCTGTCTGTCTGTCTGTCTGACTGTTTGTCTATCTCTCTGTCTCTCTGTCTCTCTGTCTGTCTGTCTGACTGTCTGTCTGCCTCTCTCTCTCTCTCTCTCTCTCTCTCTCTCTCTCTCTCTTTCGCTCTCAACTTTCATTTAATATCTTGAAGCTAAATAAAACACCACCGCCAAACCATTCAGTTTTAAAATAAGTTCATAGCTTTAAGCCAATACACAACTACAAGACATGGCGGGTTTTCGGTTTACTGTTTTTCATTTTCAGAAATTGGAATCCAATTCCCGGGAGCAAATAATACCTGTGTGTTATAAAATTGCAGCTATTCAAAACTCTTTTTGAAAATGGATGACACACCGCGCTACCTGCCAATTAAATGTGCATCAAACATGAATAGATAAAAAGACTCTCGTTGTGACGATCATTTTTAAAAAAATATGATTATAATAACTGTCATAAGACAGAACTTAAGTGCTATCGTACAGATATCCTGTGACTTTGAAAAAAAGGGACTATATAGACCAAGTTCAGACTTTGTATAGAAATCTCGCGTTTCAGTTCTAATTTCTGCCTGTCTGAATAGAATTTTGCGCATGTGGTTCTACTTAGTATTTACATTTTAAGACAAGAAAGAAATAAAGTCTACATTTCAGCATGGCCACCAATCCGTGAACAGACTTCTTTCAAAACAAAGTCATAAAATATTCTCAAAATCTTGTCAAATAACTTGCGCGTTTTTCCCCGTTACAATAGACCTTTCTGTACTTTATACATTTGTAGCTTCACTGCAGTCTGAAAACTGACTTCATGCTTTTCTTTTTTCTCATTTTCGTGCGTGACAATTTGGGTTTATTGTGTACAAGTGTACTTCTTATTTATTTTATGCAACGATGTGCCACTTTAGTACCCATTTCGAATAAATGAACAACGTTTGAATTCAACGCAATTTTTAGATTTCATATTTTAAAGTTTATTTGTAAAGAATTTTATCCCTCGATTCACAAATTTAATTACATGACCTTTTGACCATTTCAACTGCAGTTTCGTGTATTGTCGGGTCTAGCACATGCTGTTTGTCTGTAGACTTATATCACAATAGTTTGAAAGAATCGTGGCAGTTGCTAATAAAAGTAAACGTGTGTATTCAAACTGCTCGAGTACGCAGATCAAAACAAGACCAATGCAGTGCCTCCACTTGGCCCGTTACACATTGAATCTTGAAAGGAGCACCTATAATAATTTGATCATAGTCGACAGAAGTCGAGAGGAGCAAGGAGATGAGCATAAATCTTTGGCAAGAATCGAGGTAGTGGATCAAGAAAACCACACCATCTCGTGAAGATATTTGCATTATATATTTACTCACGTGAAAATGAATGAGCTCGTTCACTGAGAGTAGCCATGGATTTATGAAACCTTGCACGGTGTCTGTTGGTCGGAAAACATCCAATCCGTCTTAAATTCGATGTCAAAACAATCTTACAATCTTGAGAATTCGATGTCGATACAACATCGAAATCCGCCAGTAAATTTCTTTAAAATGCAACAAAAACTTTTCTCGTTGTTCAATTACGACGTTTAGATTCTACGTCGTCGCGACGTCACAGTGTCAGCTGGGGGAGGTTGAGCAATGACACCACATGCAGATTGGCATGCCATTTCTTTACACAGATCTAGTATCATGCGTCTCCGGAGAATATAAAACCCAACAGATAAAACGAATCATAAAAACCTAGCATAAAAACAGAAGTACACAAAAAGGACAGAGTCCGTTAAAAGAAAAAAGATCGACAGAAAGAAGAAAAGAAGTTTGGTCGGGCCTGCTTAAGCGGCTTGGTATATACGCTGTGTGGACGACTGTACCAAAACCAGTGGCGACGAAGAGTGAAAATATTTGGCTAAAACAAACCAGCAACAAAATTATTTCTCAATGATTTATATGGTTTGGTCCTACAATTAAAAAATTATTTGGTTCGGTTGTGTTATAGGTATGCAATAAAAAGGCAAGTTTTGTCTTTTTGTTTCTTTAAGTAAATATGGAGAAGTGATTATTCCATATCAGTGAATGTTCTATTTTGACAGGAAAGTGATTTGAAGGGGAATTTGGGTTAATATAGAATTCTATACAAGCACTTGGAAGACTTCTACTGTAAGAAAACCACAAAAATCCGCACGTGAATTGTGAACACTGAAGGAAAACATTAAGTCAGAACTTGTACCCATCCTATCTTTCGTCTGATGAAAAACTCTGTTATCAAATTTAGTTAATTGCAACGCAGTGTAAAACTCTCCAAGTTGAGATCTTGTCACTTTGTATTAATCTCACCGCAAAGTCACTTTAAAGGGCAAGACAGAGTCGCACGACTTTTTGCCTTATTTTTAGGGGTATAATTTATTTCTTTTGAAAGCAGGGGGGCACTCAGCGACTTTCTCTCAGTGTTCTTAATGTGTTAAATTTGATGTCAAGTACTGTGTGTAATATATGAATTAAGTTAAAATTAATGTTAAAATAACAAGCGATAAAACGGGACCATATAACTCAGTTACTGCGGCGTCGAAGGAATTTGCACTAATTACACAATCACTTTAATTTAACTCTCAGGAGTTCTCAAGTGATAATTTGAAAAAAGATACACTATGCAAATGCATTTCAAATAAAAATATTTAAAATATACGGGCGAATTTCCACAATATTTTTTATAAAATTTTGAAGCATTAAGTCCACTTAACGCATGTGTTATTTGAAAAAGTAATGCAAACCCATCAAGTGTTTTCCCAAGATGGTACATATATACAAAACAGGTTAAGTGCCTTTCTCAACAAAACTTGCTACTGGAACAGAAAATGGGGCGAAACTTGATATGAAGATGGGTAATGGGTAGGAGGGAAAGGATGACAGGTTGGGTTCTAAACGGCGACTTAAAATTTCAGTGCTTAAAAATGTCATGTCTAGCCATGAAATAAACATTAAATAATTTATAGAAATATATGTAAACTGAACTTTCAAAGTAAAACTAGACCAGATATACATTGACCTTTACTTTGCTCAAATAATGCTTGGGTTTTTTTCATGAGAAAAACAAAGTGAAAGGAAAATCTCAATTCTGATACCTTACCTTCAAATGAACTATATTGTTATTGCTTTGTCTTGTCTTTTAATTTATGACGCATATATAAACCTAACTTTGTCTTCACATCACAAGTACAACTCTTTTATTATATTAAATACTATCGTTTGATTATTTTCTAATGAAGAAAGAAGAAGGTATCTGCATCTGGGATAAGGCTGTCTTTTGTATATTTCTGTTTCAATTGTTTTTCTCTGTCGAAAGGACGGCTGTTAAAGAAAATTGCAATAAAAGGCAGTCAATCTGCATGGCCCCAACATTTACAGATGAGCAGAAATCAGTACAAATGCAAACACAATGCAAATTTCATCATTATGGAACTATAAACAACATTAATAACAATGGGTTTATAATTACAACAGTGTGATTCGCCATCTGCTAGAATTCAGTTTGCTGCAGTATGCATGTGAATTAACAAAACAGTAAAAAAAAAAAACCCACCTCAATGATAACAAAAGAATCGGCATCGCCGTCGAGTCGTTTCTCTTCTTTGGACTGTTTAGGACTAGCCTTCTCCTTGGCAGCTGGGTCGGTCGAAATCTCTTCAGGTTTCAGTGCAAGCTTTTGTTTCTCACTTTCTAAATTTTCCGTCTTTTTAGACGGACTGTACGGAGTTTTATCCGGATCTTTGGGCGTTGCTCCCTTGCCACAGCACCCTCCCATGTTTTACAATCGTAGATGCAAAGCTATCCCTTGTGTAAAGAACGCTTTATGGCGTTCAAATTAAAGTCATACACTCTTCAGGTTGCCCGTTATAGTGTTGCCTTCAAGGGGTACCTCTCTCAACTGAAAAAAAGAGTTGATATGCGAGTACTGAAGAATCAGTTCTGAAAGAGACCATATAAGGATTGCTGTGCTGATAAGCAAATTTACGCGGTGCAAAGTAGGTACATTTTACGTTGTAGACTCACAGATCATGCTCTCTATTGTCACTTTCTCCCTTTTTTACATTGAGAAATATGGCTTGAATACACCTGTTATACAATGTGAACACAATGAAAAGTTTAATTTGGGCAGGGGCTGGTTTACAGTGTGGCCCATAGTGAGGTTTGATTATCCGTAGTTAGCGATATTTTTAATTTACCAAACTTCGGTGATTTTTCCCAGCTGCAAATGGTTTCGAACTGAACTTTTTTTTGGGGGGAGGGGGTGGGGGGGGGTTAATTTCAGATCGGGTACATTTACCCCATCCGCCCCGCCCACGACATCATGTGGTAAGCCTGGAGTGAAACCACTCTGTGTTTTCTTTCTTGTCGTAGTTAGTATTTAAAATTTTATTATGAGGAGAAACATCCCGGGTTGGGGGGGGGGGGAGAACTTACGTACCTACTGGTTACCATGCGTGTCCATTGCTTTTTAAAATGACCCCCAATCATGGAGTGCCAATTTTGAAATAATACACCCAATTTTATCAAAACGCGGAGTAAAGTAAAGAACCCCCTTTTGTGGGTGAGTACTGAATGAAAATTACCCGCCTTTTTAACGAAATTGGCACTCTGCGCATACTGGGTCTGACCTCAACATTACCTCCCTTTTTCTGCGTTTTTAGACACGCATGGTCACACAAATGATCAAAGTGCCCCCCCCCCTCCCCTCCCGGAGAAATATATTCCTGTAAAGAACCCTGAAATTTAAATCTAACAAAAACAAGACAGAGGCATGGCATTCTACTTCAGGTTCTCTCTAAATGCAAGGTACAAATTTACGCTATCTGGCAATTAAAGTAGCAGGTTTTTCAGCACTGATTTAATTACAAGCCCACAATAATGCACATTTACACATAAAATGGCAAGAAAATAAAGAAATGTGGCTAATCTTTTAAGCCACTTCGCTTTCAAGGATTTTGCAAACAACGACAAGAGAGTCTCTGTTGGAACATGACATTCAATGCGGATCACCCAAATAACCGAAATTAGTCCGCTTTTTATCTTCCGTTTGTTATTAATAAACGCACGCTCAGCAGAAAACTGGCCAATTTCTGAGCACGTTTCGACATTGTTCCAAATGCCATAATTCAAACGGCTATCGGTGTGGATATGACAAAAAACTTCGCACACACACAAGCTGCCGCTCTGTTTCGGCGTCACTTTATTCCTGTTAAATGCCACTGGTGTGCGGAACTGACCACATACAGTACCGTCAGTGTAGACGCGCGGTAAAGGAATCATAACCTTGTAACACAGCAACGTATAGCTGATATCGACAACGACAACCCCCGCCCCCTTCCCCCACCCTGCGCCTCTGCCCACCACTATCTTCCTCGATCTATTCTCTTTCAGGCTGTTTTGATGAACGATATATTTTTTCGAATCAATTTTTTTAGAGCGATCTTTTCATACGCCATTGGACCGCACAGCCATTGGACCAACTTTTTGAGCCCCTACCCTCACCCCTATCCCCGCATTGATTAACGCGCAGGTTTGGTAGCCCATAATTATGCTGACTTTTGCGGTGTTTCAAATTGTATGATACAGCACTTTATAATTTACAGTTCACAACAATAATTATTGTTCTCAATCACACTACGTTGATATTGACCACGGCAAGTTTTTGTGATAATTCAGCAAAATCGGACACACGAATATTGTGAAAACTGAAAATCTTTTTTTTTCTTTAGTGATAGGTAATGCGTGTAATTCTCTGTATTTTATTCCATGATTGCGAGTACGCGTACAAAGGAAGCAGTACTATTTTGACTAGCACATATAAGCCCGGTAGGTACGCGCAGCCGTACTTATTACTCTTTCAGTATCGAAAACGTCAGGCTACGCCAATACTGAAAATGTGTACTTGAAATCGTCATAACAACGTACTTACGTGACAGGAAGCGGAGTGCCAAAATGCGTAACTTAAGAACGAATAAAAATCTTGAAATGAAAATAAAACCACATTCGACTCTTATCAAAACCCTCCCTTAGCCTTGCACAATGTTCGCACTTACCCTTCATACTCCTGCGCTATAGGGTGTGGGAGGGTTTTTCCAATCAGTCTGCCCTCAGTTGTTTTATCATTGTCTGTTGCTTCGGACAAAGAGCCATGTTGAGCTTTCAACACCTGATCTATGATATGTCAGCGTGATTAAATGACCCTATTTTAACATTTGTGCTTTCTGTCGCGTAGTTATGTTGTTATGGCGATGCAAAGAGCGTAGCATGACGTTTTCGAGACCGAAGGAGCGGGTAATGCAGGTACTGGGCAAAATACTACTGTACGCGTACTGACAATCGCAAAACTCCTCCAGTGACTAGACTGAATATCTTATACAGCAAAAAAAAAAAAAAAAAAAAAAAAAAAAAAAAATACAATGAGTGGGAGAGCCACATACTTTATACCAATTGCAAATTTTCGAGTCAAGGTCCGGTGCTAGCTGATTTGGTTTATTAACACCAACGCAGAAAAAAGTGTTATACATATTCAGAACAACTCTAATATCAAGAATGGTTTTGGCATTTATTTGCAATAAAAGCCTTCACAATAATTTATTTTAAGCTGCAGTATTGATACAAAACATAATATTCCAATAAATTCATTAAACTGACGTTTACTGAATCATTTTGATAGATTTAAGTCACATCGTAAATAGTTGTCTAGACACAGGCTTTTGAATGATTTTCTTCAATGCAAATACTGTCAATAAATAAATAAAAAGGTGCATTTTTTACAAACATAGTGTTGTGTTTGCCCTACAAACCCTCTAATAATAAGACTTTCAATACACAATTCCCTTCGAAACATGCAGCAGAAAACGCCTTTTTCTACGAGGAGGTTGGATTAAACGAGAACCGATTTCGCAAACTATTAGCGAAATGAACACAGTTCATTTTCTTTACAAATATTTAGGCTCTTGTTCACGTGGTGTCTTACCTCGCAGGTAAAACAAGTTAGGGCAGATGCAACGATTACAGCGACAAAAGAAAGGAAAAATACAGTGTCTTTGCGTATTGATTTAACCTTGAAAACAACCTTAATCATGAAAAAAAATATTGATAGTTTTTAGCAGTGCCCCAAAGCCTCCACAGTGTTTACAGCAAGGGGCCTTAACTGTCATGTAACTGCAGCAGCGCACAGAAAGCATTTGCTTTGTGCTGAGCGTTCACTATACAGGCAGTAAAGGCAGCGAGAATACCCTGTCTTTGCGTATTAATTTTACCTTGAAAACAAACATAATAATGAAAAAAATATTGATAGAACTCGTTTTGAATTCTATGTAATTCCAAAGTTTGATGTCAATCGGACCAGAAGTTTTTGACGAGTTGTGACGACAAAATGACGAAAAAATGACGGGCGACTGCAAAGAAAAAAAACCCCTCTCTGTGCGTATTAATTTGACCTTGAAAACAAGCTTCATAATGAAAGAAATATTGATAGAACTCGTTTAGATCAAGTTCTATATTATTCCAATGCCAATCGGACCAGTAGTTTCTGACGAGTTGTGGTGACAAAATGACGGGCAAAATCACGGACGACTGTAAAGAAAAAAACCAAAAACGATGAAAATCTCACGTGTGCCCTAATACCAAAGTACGTAACTCTTCGCAAGACTTCGTCTTGCCAAGTGTTAATAAAACACGATTTTGTTGGTAGAACAACGATAGCTACTTCTATAATTTCTGCGTGTATATGGAATCTATACAGACACTATTGGCAATACATAAGCTGTGCTATCATGTATTTATCGAGATAAGTTTCTGATTACAACGCCTATAAAAAGGATACATTAATCTTTCATCCTGTTAGAAAACCGACTATGCAATAATTTAGTCTGCAATCAATGATATCTAGAAGAGTCCTTTTAAGATAAAAATCAAGATGGTGATTTATTATGACGCATTTTCAAGTACACTTCACTAAGAACCTCATGGTCATTTATGATCTTTTTCTAGTATTTTTCATATACTAATATGAAGGTCTGCTGAAATATTCAGTCGTAGAAACAACACGTGCCGTTACATCAAGAAAGGAAAAATATGTTTAGTGTCAAGATAGTGTAAGTAAGAAACCAGGGCCGCAATGGCTGCTATGAGGGAAAGGAATTGATTTTTTATTAAAAATTTATTGTAAATATTTTTTTATTTCCAAAATAAATAAGACAATGATTTGATATTCAATAACGTTTGCAGTCAAACAGATATTTAAAATTAAAAAATTTCCAAATTTCATAAAAAAATATACAGCCACTTACTTGTATTTTACCCTTATTTAGATAACCACAATATCGTGATGGGCAAGAAATATTATTTATTTAAAAAAATGAGGTGTGGATTGTGATTAAAGTTGATCTTCGGATAGTTAACCCTGATTTAAATATCTAGTTAAATATTACTATTAAAATATTATTGTTAGCATGAAAATATCAAAACTAGAGCGATTTCTGTCAGATAGCGGAATGTCCCACTTGGAAAAGCGCAAGAGAAAATGCATGTTGTATATTATGACCGAGAAGGTCAAGGTGACCAAGGTATCTTTTATGTAGCGTACGTCGTTTAGACCAAAGGGTCGAAATTGAGTTCAAAATCGCTCTATCTCTAACGGTATTCGAAATAACGGTCAGCTTCCGGTTTTCGACCTTGACCTTGACGAGAAGTGAAGATCTTTAGAGGTACCTGTCATGTAAAGTCGTTAAAGCCCAAATGAGCTCAAAATCGCTTTATCTCTAACCGTTTTCGAGATAAGTCGCCTTATCGCTAACGGTATACGAGGTCACGTGATCCCTACTCAAAATGCACATATGTTTAAACAGGAATTTTTCTATCCATTTGTTTTATAAATAGGCTTTTGAACAATATTTAAATCACAATTTGAACTTGCCCTTTCAGGTGAAAGTAAAAAAGATGGTGTTTCAGCGAGACTTCGTGCCTATCGAAAGGTGTACCAAATTTGAAGCTCCTGCTACTCAAGTCTGGGAGGAGTTTTCTGGAAATCTTTTTGAAGGAAAAAAATAACTTTGACATCAATTTGACCTTGAGAGTCAAGGTAAAAAAATGCGAGACACCTTATCATCCTCTAAACGCGTGCCAAATTTCGTCTTCCTGCGTCAAATAGTGTGGTCGGAGTTTTCTGAAAGTCGTCAAAATGGGGAAGAAAGAAAAAAGGGGAAAAGGGCAGAAACTTCCAGTTTGACGACAAGCTGATTCCAAACTGGAAACGAAATTAAGAAGTGAGAATAAAACTAAAAGCATATTCAAACAATAATGTGCATATAACATTGATGCCTTCAGCTTAAATGATAGAAAATATAACAGATCTACGAAGTAGATGAACACACTGATGAACGTTGACCGTTAATTAAGTTAATCACGATCTGCCCTTTTATTAGAAATCATCCCTATCAATAAAATATCCGATTCTGAGCTGTCATCGTTACGGCTAATTATATCAAGAATTGATTTTTTATCGGTGAATGAGTACCAAAAAAAAAAATGTACCCAGAAAATGACCTGTAAATATCAAGAAATCCTAGACGTTATATCCGGTGAGGCGTTTTGTCTGGAAGCTATTATTTCCTGCTATTCGACCACATTTCACATGGAAAATAAAATTCTCTGATGCAACAGTAAAAAAAGTGTCATTTTTTAGGGACTACTTTTGCGAGTTTTTTAAACAACAGACTTTATTTTTGGTGCAAAATTCCATCATCTACTTGATACAAAGCCTTTTTCTAATGTTTTATACATATAGATATATACAGCTGCATATAAAGGACTATACCACGCGACTATTTCGGGATGTGTATATGAACCATTCAATCAAGTGAATGGCCATTTTCAAGCAGCTGTAAAGGCGTAAGTATTCCTTCTACATCTGTCTTTTTTATATTGGTCTTTAAAAAATTAAACCAAGACTTCCGTTAAAGTTTTTGTTTATTGAGAGAAAAGAAAAGAAAAGAGAAAAGGCATTCGTTCAAGATTTTTTTTTTTGCAATTCTTCCTTTTCATTGACTTAATAAAATACACGCCCCCTCCCCCCCCCCCCGCCCCCGCCCCCAGGATTTGATGGCCAAGTAAACTGAAGAGCTGTGCACAGGAAGCGTTTATTACTTACTCCTACAGACTGAGGAACAGTCGTCGTAACTAAGTCCCTCTTCAATTAATAAGCCATATATCCTGTGTCAATCAAGCAGACGACTCATTAATTATCATTAATATATCCGCACTTGAATTAGCTTCTAAATAAGCAAAAAAAGCAACCCATTCATGGCTTTTTTTCTCCCGAAAACTGTACTGAATACAAGTACTACTTATTCGAAAGAGGAGCAAAAAGTGAAACTTTTAGCTATCAGATCATTGTGCTTGTAGCTACTCTGTTTCCTGTTGATATATGACTGTTATGTTGAGAAAACAGTATTCCAAACAGTGTTATAATTACGCCTGGACTTCGCAGCTGTTATCATTGCACTTGGGACTTTTCTTTACAAATGTATTGTGTGCTTTGAGGTCAGTAACAGTCAATAATAGCAAACGATGTTTCGCTGTATTCCGAAGGCGACAGGACCTCACAATATCGTCTTTTTCATTTATATGTTTTTTTTTGTTCAGAAAAAAAAAACGAAAAAATTATACGGGGGAAGGCTGCACACTTCCGTGGGTCTAGAAAACTAAACCATTTTCTGTCCTAGGCAGTATTATTTACAACAACTTCTTCAGTAATTCTACCCACTAACTGAACATGTGAAGGCTTTTAAAACCTGGTCTTATCTGTCTTCATGCGCTTATACAGTTAAGAATTTTTATGTTGTATATTCTTTAATGTTCAGCAAAGGAGAAGCCATGAGAAGGAAATAACAAACGGGCAATAATTGTGGTGCGCAAATCCATGTAATGCAGATGTCTGAAGACATTGCATCCAGCTGCTTGAAATAAAAGTATGCTGGCTTCACTTCACTGGCGAAACTGGAGAATAGCCTTGTCCTTAAGTTATAAGTCGCAGTGCGCACAAAATTCTATCTAACTGCCTTTGTAAAACGGCCACATTAGGAAGTTTTCCTTGATCATTTACGATAAGACCTTAGCATTCAAAAAGATAATCATCAACTCACAAGATGTGTTTTATGAAACAAAGTCTTGCACCACAAACTGCTCGAGCCCCAACAAGCTGACGCCACAAATATGCCTTAATGATGGAAAAATAAAAAAAATAGACAGAATTCCACTACATAGAGAAACTGGCCCACTTGCAGAAACCACTAAAGAAAATATTTGTACTAAATTATGTCCAAAAGCTCAAAGTCACAAAGTACCCCTTCTTTGCCGTCGCTTTGGTTCACAATGAACTCCAAATCCCTCTATCTCTAACTGTTTTCGAGATAATAGCCAACTTCCTGTTTCTGACCTTGACCGTGACCGAGAAGGTTAAGATATCTCTAATGTAACGTTGTTTAGGCCCAAAAGGGTTGAAAATGAGCTCAGAATTACTCTGGCTCTAGCTAACCGTTTTCGAGATAATAGTCATCTTCCGGTTTTTGACCTTGACCGTGGCCGAGGTCAAGGTCACCGAAGTATCTCTTATGTAACATTGCTTAGGCCCAAAGGGTCAGAAATGAGTTCAAAATTGCTATATCTCTAACCGTTTCGACATGATAGTCAACTTGCGGTTTTTGACCTTGACTGTGAAGAAGATCAAGGTCACCGAGATACCTCTTATATGATGTTGTTTAGGCCCAAAGGGTAGAAATGAGCTCAGAATCACTCTATCTACAACCCTTTTAGAGATAAATCGGCCTATCGCTAACGGCATATGAGGTCACGTGACCTATGGCCTTGATCCTCCAGGTCAAGATTCAGGATGGGACGTTACACCCTACTGAGTACGTTTTATATGTTCAAACTGGGATTTGAGCACTTTTTACGGCCACTTTTCGGGATTAATAGGCATTTAAAAAAATGTTTTAACCTCACTTTGGCCTTGACCTTTGAAGTCAAGGTAAAATATATTTGCGGTTTTACCGAGACCTGATGGTTTTCTATAAGTGTACCAAATATAAAGCTCCGCTGACTAAAACATTAGGAGGAGTTTCCTTTAATCCACTTTAAGGAAAAAATAACTTTGACCTCAATTTGACCTTAACCTTGACCTATGAGGTAAAAAATTGCGGATTTACCGAGACCTCGTCATCCCCTACACGTATGCTAAATTTTATTTCCCTCTGTCAAAAACTGTAGGAGGAGTTTTCTGGAAACCATCAAACGAAAAAAAAAGAAAAGAAAAAAAAATAAAAAAATGGCAGAAATTTTCAGAAAAACTGCAAACTTATACCCGGTTGCAAACGAAGTTTGCAAGTGGGAAAAATCCAACATGTTTTCTTATTTAGTACATCTTGAAGGTATAGCTTTTAAAATGTGTGAAATAGGCAATCATAAGTCAGAGTAATGAAACTGACCATCTTTTTATTCATGACCATTTTCTCTGATAGCCTCTGAATCGCTTTTACTCGTTAATTTTCATCTGTTTGTGTTGGTATGGTTTACTTTGTCATAAATATTTTACAGACCTCTCTTAGCTGTTTATATTTGAGAAAACACCATGCATATTTCATTTCAGTATCGTTATTTTTAAGTCTGTTCTTTGCTGCACCTTTTTAGGGTCTTTTTTATGATTGCTTATTCCCACTTGCAAACATAGTTTGCAAATGGGTATGCTTTGCTAAGAATTCTGGCTGTTTATTCCTTCCTTTTTTTGTTTTTTTTCCGTTTCGGAGGTTTGCAGAAAACTTCTCCTACGCTATTTGACGTAGGACGATGAAATTTGGCACAGAGATAGATGGTGATGTGAGGTCGTGAAATCCACAAATTTTTTTGACCTTGACCTTCAAGGTCAAGGTCAAATTGAGGTCAAAGTTTTTTTACCTCAAAGTGGTTTCCAGAAAACTCCTCCTACATGGTTTGTAGTAGAAAGACGGCATTTGGCAGAGACATAGAGGGTAATGAGTTGTCGTGGAATACGCAAAATTTTTTTTGACAAAAGGTCAAATTGAGGTCAAAATATTTTTTCAAAAACCTATTAAATCAAGAAAAATTGCTGGAAATAGCGCTGAAATCCTTGTTTTAACACGTGTACGGTGTCAGTAGGCAGTACCATCGTGGATGCAATCTCGACATTCAGTGTCAAGGTCAAAGTCATGTGACCTTTGAATATTGAAATCCGTTAGAGAAAAATGGTCCATTATCTCGAAAACGATTAGAGATAGAGCGATTTTGAGCTTATTGTCGACCATTTGGGCCTGAAAGACATTATGTAAAAGGTACCTCGGTGACCTTGACCTCGTCCGTCATGGTCAAGGTCAAAAACCGGAAGTAGACCATTATCTCGAAAACGGTTAGAGATAGAGCGACCCTTTGGGCCTAAAAGACGTTATGAAAGAGGTACCATGGTGACCTTGACCTCCTCCGTCATGGTCAAGGTCAGAAACCGGAGGTTGACCATTATCTCAAAAACGGTTAGAAAACTGAATTTGATTATTTGAGATTACATTATATTTGCTTCGATATCCTTGTTCAAGATAATAATTCGGAAGCTGACAATTATGTGGAAAGACTGAAAAATGTGTCTTTGACCAGATAGATTGTACCACTGCAAGTGGGTTTCATTTCGCTACGTGTAGCGAAATTCGGTCTAGTTATAAAAACTGATGTTGTGACAGCAAACTTTAGTGCTTCCCTGACAAAAATTAAACACCAATAATTACACCTTCTAAATTGTTTAGTTTCTGTTTAAATGTACGGAACTTCAAATCGTAGCATATAAGAATGGACAATGCTCACAGTATTTAATGCATTTAATAGCATTATTTCATATACACACTGACACACAGGCACACACACACACGCGCGCGCGCACACACATACTCACAACTATTCACACACTGTGGAAATATGGGATAAAACTTCCAGTTTGAAGAACTGCACAAACAGAACCATCCTAGAAATTGGACCTATTGGATTTCCTATTTCCTGGTTTTCATTGTATTTACATACATAAACCAGCCGGACAATGTCAGCTTGAACTGGATAAGGGTCTAAATGTGACTTTTGTGACTTTTGTGACTTTTGTGTGAAATTCAGTATCGGCTTCTTTTGACTTTTAAATCCCTTCCCTGTTATGTTGAGCTTTCTACATTTAATTGCTTCTATATTTACAACAACCATAGTACAACTGGAGAGCAGGATAATCGAGAAAACACTTCAAGATTCGCACTTACAGTAGATCCCAGCAAAATAGATGTGTGGTTACATAAAATCACTTCAGAATGATAAGATTCCCAGACTTCCAACAGGCTAGCTCTTTTTTTTATACACGAGAGTTCCACGAATCTCACTATTTGCGGATCCATGATTCTCAAGGGATGGGGTTGGCATTATTTGCGTGGGGAGAGTATTAAACCTTTTATCTCAAACTGGATGATTTCGTGTTAATTTCAAATAATTCGGGCTTCAAAAAAAGTCCAGAATGGAGTGATAGATAAAATCAATGCGCTGAAAGTGTGCTAAATATCAAGAAACCGGTTTCCTTTTAGTTGTCCATCAATATTTATGCTTCGACGTGGTGGGAAGAGACATTGATCTCGTTACTATCTATGCACCTTTCCGTACGTCGGTCCGACGCTTAGGATTATCGTATTGCATGCGGCGTGACTCAAAGAGCTGCAGCTGGATTCGTGGTTCGTAAATGCAGCTGTTTATGGGTGCTGTTGAGTAAATAAGCTGTCTGTGACCTTAACCTCAATGATAAGGTAATAATAAACTAGAACACAATCATCTTATCAACAATGTAACTCGTGAACTTCAATTTTCGGCAAATTCAGTAAGCTAGTGCGACAATCAAATTGACTGATTGTTTTCTGGATAAACACCTTTTACGTTGTTACACTGACGGGTATACATGCAGTTGAAAAATGTAGCTATTTTATTTATTTATTTTATTTCTTTATTTTTTGGCTCAATGATGTAAAAAGGAAATATATTTAAAAAAGTGCTGCATGGGTCATATGAAAGTGTGCGGTATGTCACGTGCTTTGTGTTCGTCTGTTTGTCTCCCGACACTGGGACAAGAATGCCAAATGGAGTGCTTCGCCTGTAGCATACATTCTTACTGCAGAATAACTGTTACGGCAGCTTGTTTTAGTGTTAAACTGCGCTTCAAGAATTCGACTTTGTGTATACAACTTCTCCCTTCTATTTATGCTTATAGCAGTGCAATAAACTGCATTGATCTCTTTTACGGACAAACAGACAGCAGTAAAAGAAAGCAAATTCTACGGAACCATGAAAAAATCCTTTTATTTCATATCGCATCATTAAATTGGAAAGTTGAGTTGGAAAGTTGAATTTCAAACAGATTTTATCATTTAACTTAAATTTGCACAGTGTTATTCGAAAACACGCTGAAAGTGAACTGTAGTGTGCAATCTATATTTCCTTAGTATGAAATCGCAAAATAAAACATAGTATTAAAAAGATTTTGTTTCAAGTTGTTCCTCTTTCCACTTTCACACAGCCCCCTGCCCCCCTCGACCTCATCCCCACCTCCCCCCCCCCCCCCCATCCCACATACACAATGCATCGAAGAACATCTGAGAATTGAATTCAACATTCTTTTCACTTGTAGTAGAATCAATTTGTCTGAACCCCTACATAACATCGCATTTTACACAATATGATATCATGTAAATTTATACTGAGATTATATGATACACAGGTCATGATCTTGACAAACAAAGACCTGTAAAAAAAATTAAGACGGATTTTAAAATGCAATAATGCATGTAAAATACTAGATTTCCTTTTCATTTACCGTATTCATTCTCAATTGCCCGAAGAAAGCGGAATCCCCAAACTCGCCCCTGGAAAATGTTTAATTCGAAAGGATCGCTGAAGAAATACTTAAATCGTGAAGAGAACTAAATTGTTAGCAAAGCTGAACTCGAGAATTCGCTGCAGCTTGGAAAAAATTCCAAAAGATCGACGACATTTTTTGGTCATTTGGAAAAGACCGCTGACTACGTTTGAAAGAAAGAGGGGTGGTCTCTTCCACCGCACATAAAAAGAAGTAACAATAGGAGTGCCACTCCCCCTCCTCGACTTCTCACGCACCGCAGTGGTCGCTGATCTGGGATAACAAATGTGTTACTACATTGTTTGAATGAAACATTTACACCTTGCAAGGATTTCTAACTGGTTAGTTAAATGAAACATATTGATGATTCTGTATGACATGTTTACAAATACGTCAAAGATCCCAGTTTGGTAGTTTTTGGCATGGTTAGAACTTGCATTCAGAGAATACTTTCATCAGTGATGGTGCGAAATGGTCTACCATGTCCCTCCAGAAGACATCATTTGAAGTTAACACAGATTTGAAGCCAAACACTTTGTAATTGAAAGAAATGATGTTACTCTTTATCTATGTTGGATTGGGACTGACGTTCGGGATCGTAGCCGTAGAGAAAAAGGGTCAGTATTTGAAGTATATACCAAATTTTCCTGCGTTTTCAAAGTCAACTCAAACTTTACAAGTTAAAAAATACTTTCAGTCACTCGTCTGAGCCAAACCAGTGCTAGCAAGATGGAAATAAGTTAGTGCTCGTGTCAGCATCAGTTTATATACCCAGACAGGACCAATAGTTCATGCCAAGTAAATCTGGCTCCAGAAGCTGGATTAACGTCTGGTTTTACTTGCTACAAGATGTCTTACAGTTGTGAGGAATGCCAGTTCCACTCTGTAATATTATAAGGATTTTCCGATATTGCTTTTGGTTTCCAATATATTTACGAGGAGAGAGAACGGATGGTCACAGGAGGTCCAAATTTGGTTAAATGAAAAAAACCTCTGAGAATAGTACGGCGCTATGGGAATTAAGTAGAAGAAATCTACAGTTTTTCCTTAAAATAACATAATTGTCTGTTAAAATGTGTAGTGAAAGATTCTTTGGTAGAAGGGGGTGTGTCATAGGTAGACCCGGTTGCCTCCATATTGTACGAGGGGGGAGGGGGGACGAATGGTTGCAATATATCACAATTGTGAAATTTAAACTGAAGATCTTGTTTAATACAAATTTCTTTAAGTATCACAAAATGAGGACCATTTCAGTCGGCAGTGTTGCCAGACATGCAGTTGGCTAATTTAGTGAAGTCGGAATGTAACATTTTGTTGTGACCAATTACAAGTCAACTTCACAAAATTAAAAAAAAATCCCATTTTTACATGTATAAATTCCACATGTTAAATCGTATGGAATGCCGTTTTAACATTTAATGCTTATTTTTGATATCAAAATATAATTGAAGATATCAAGAAATCAATGTAGATCTCAATAAATTATATTTTGCTATCAATAATTGAATTTTAGATGGCAAAAACTTATTTTTGAGATCAAAAAATAAAATTTACAAACTTAAAAAATCTTAAAGGAAATACATATTTATATAAAATTTAACGAATCGTCAATTAAATTTTGGAAGTGAAAACTTGAATTATTGAGATCAATAATAACACAATTTTTGATCTCAAGAATTGCTTCCTTTTTGTACAGTAAAAAAATTAAGCAAAGAATCTGCATACAAGGGCCAGTCATTATTAATTTACAGATGTGTGCTTCTGAATTTTTTTACTTGAAAAGATAGATTGATATTTTGATATCAAAAATCAATTTTTGAGATCAAAAAATCAGTTGCAGATTTCAAAATACGAATTAAAATAGTTCCATTCTGAAATAATGATATCTGAAATAAATTCGTGATATCAATAAAAGGAAAATGAATTATTGAGCTCAAAATTGATATTTTGCTCTCAAATATTTCATTTTTGCTCTCAAGAATTCAATTTTTGATCTCAAAAAATCAATTTTAGATATCAATAAATCATTTTTGATATCAATAAATATTTCTTGATATCTCTAAATATTTATTGATATCAAAAATTATTTTTTGAGATCAAGAATACATTTAGAGATATCAAAAATAAAATTACAGATAGCAAAAATTAATTCTTGATATCAAAATATGGATTTATTGAGATCAAAAATTAATTCTTGATATCAAAAAATCAATTTTTGAGATCAAAAATTAATTCTTCATATCAATAATTCACTAATAAATGCGAAAACGGCATTCTATAAAATCGTAAATGTATTGTTTTGTGATCAACAAATACAGCTTTCACTGTTACTACGATCTACTGTAACCAGTTTCTCTATTCTCCCTCATATAGTTCGGCGTTTCTTGCAGCGTAGGTGTTGAGGAGGATTTAGCTCGAAATTTGCTGGTTATAACATCATCTAAGAGAAATTTTGACCGAAATTTACTCCGAACTTGACGAGTCACCTTGTGTATCTGCCACATATGTTAAGCATCTTTGGTATTTTATGGAATCGTTAGGCAGACGGTGCAAGAAGTTTGTTACTTAAAACAAACAAACAAAAACATACACACATAGACTTGTTACATTTTTTTGTAAAACACAAGACCATTGCTTGTGAACCACATGACGAATATGTTGGTGCATTTAAAGTTGAGGACAATTTATGTCAACACCATTGTTCGACTTACTCGCATGGGCTTCCGACAATCCGTATTCACAGATGTTAACTGTACAGTTAACAAATGCCGTTAACTGCATTGTTGGCAACTAGAACATCCGAAAGTAAATTAACAAATTTAATCTGTTCCACAAACAAAAATCCACCTTAAATTGTTTTACACGATCCAGCTAAATCGACCGATTTTTCCCTGATCCGAATACAGTTAACTGCACAGGTAACTTCTGTGAAGACCGGGGCAGGTGGTCAGCTATGTTGATAATTTGGTAAATACATGTAAAACACCAATTTGACCATCCAGTTAATAAACACTTGATGCGGATTTTTCGCCCTTCTCTTGATAAAACAGACCAAAACCCGAACAGAGAAACTCGCTGTTGTAAGAGATCTGCTGAGGTTTATGTAAAAGACTTTACCCTTGACCTTTCAGAGGCATTAAAAGGACTAGTCACTACATATACGATGGAAGAAACAAAAGGACCACAGAAAAAACTCAAGAATACTACCCTAAAACCACTGGGGATCAATTTCTCGTGATGATTTTCATATAACCAGTCAATGCCCTGGAGATATTTTTGTCAGTAAATGATTACAATTTTCAAATTCTACTGTTGAAGATTGCCTGATACAAGTCAAACCGCAATAAATTTCCATGATGTGAAATGCTAAAAAAAAGTCGACAAAAACTTGATTGCTCTGAAAATAAAGCAGTGCACACTCACACAAAGGACTAAACAACGAACACCCTTAAAAATATATTTTATACAGGATAGACAAAAACCGAAGGTTCAGATAATTCTAACACATCCCAATATTAATGCTAATAGCACCAGTACATATAATACCACTACTAATAAAATATAATGATGATGATGATGCTGAATCTGATGATGCTGAATCTGATGATGACGAATCTGATGATGCTGAATCTGATGATGATGAATCTGATGATAATGAATCTGACGATGATGATGATAATGATGATAATAATAATAATAATAATAATAATAATAATAATAATGATGATGATGATGATGATGATGATGATGATGATGATGATGATAAAAGTGACTTCACAAAATGTCATTTCAGTGAAAATTAACTCTAATGTGCTTATTGGTTATGCATGTCATTTTCAGATGAATTTGAGCACACCGGAAGTAACATAATACCAGACTCCACGTCGCCGATTGGCAAGAATGGTTCATTCTGCGAGCCGAATCCGTGTTCAGAGAGCCATGTCTGTATGGAACTTGTGAAAACCCACGTATGTGTTTGTCCAGGAAACTTCGTCGGCAAATCCTGTTTCTTCAGTGAGTTCATTTTATTAAGATCAGTCAGTCGTCATTATAGACTACCATTTTGTTTGAGAAAAATAAATATTCTACTTAATCAGGGCAGGGCAAAAGCTGCTAGCCAATTAGGTTCCAAGTTTTCATCCTCCGAAATTCTGGAGGGGACGGCGGTGAAGGGGAGGGCTGTGATATGAAGTCTATTGTTTGGCCTCCTATTCCAGAGTGCAACACAAAAAGAGTGGATGTAGCATTCTTAATCGACTCTAGTCGAAGTGTCACAGATACAAATTGGCAGAAAGTTTTGAATTTCCTGGAGATGATGACCAAGCTTCTAAGCATCGACACAGACCTGCACAGAATGGGTACAGATAATGCTGCCATTATGAACTTTTACCCTCCCTCTCCGGGGTGGTCCCTTTTCCGAGGTTCCACTGTATATTGGTATTCCTGAATTGCAGTTATTGTAAAGGAATTCCAGTTGGTTTGAAAAACATAATTTAATTGGAGGAATTGCTGTATTTATTTTTATACATTATAAATTAAAGAATTAATTAATTCCCACTTGCAAACAGAGTTTGCAAATGGGTATACTTTGCAAAGAATTCTGGCCGTTTATTCCTTCCTTTTTTTTTTTTTTTTTTTTTTTTTTTTTTTTTTTTTCCGTCACGGAGGTTTCCAGAAAACTCCTCCTACGCTATTTGACGTAGGACGATGAAATTTGGCACAGAGGTAGAGGGTGACGAGATGTCGTGAAATCCGCAAATTTTTTTGACCTTGACCTTCAAGGTCAAGGTCAAATTGAGGTCAAAGTTTTTTTACCTCAAATTGGTTTCCAGAAAACTCCTCCTACACGGTTTGTAGTAGAAAGACGGCATTTGGCAGAAACATAGAGGGTAATGAGTTGTCGTGAAATCCGCAAAATTTTTTGACCTTGACCTTGACCTTCAAGGTCAAATTGAGGTCAAAATATTTTTTCAAAAACCTATTCCATCACGAAAACTTGCTGGAAATAGCGCTCAAATCCTTGTTTCAACACGTGTACAGTGTCAGTAGGCAGTAACATCTTTGATGGAATCTCGACATTCAGTGTCAAGATCAAGGTCATGTGACTTTTGTATATTGAAATCCCTTAGAGACAAATTGTCCATTATCTCGAATACGGTTAGAGATAGAGCGATTTTGAGCTTATTTTCGACCCTTTGGGCCTAAAAGACGCTATATAAGAGGTACCTCGGTGACCTTGACCTCGTCCGTCATGGTCAAGGTCAAAAACCGGAAGTTGACCATTATCTCGAAAAGGGTTAGAGATAGAGCGATTTTGAGCTTATTTTCGACCCTTTGGGCCTAAAAGACGTTATATAAGAGGTACCTCGGTGACCTTGACCTCCTCCGTCATGGTCAAGGTCGAAAACCGGAAGTTGACCATTATCTCGAAAACGGTTAGAGATAGAGCGATTTTGAGCTTATTTTCGACCCTTTGGGCCTAAAAGACGTTATATAAGAGGTACCTCGGTGACCTTGACCTCCTCCGTCATGGTCAAGGTCAAAAACCGGAATTTGACCATTATCTCGAAAACGGTTATAGATAGAGCGATTTTGAGCTTATTTTCGACCCTTTGGGCCTAAAAGACGTTATATAAGAGGTACCTCGGTGACCTTGACCTCCTCCGTCATGGTCAAGGTCGAAAACCGGAAGTTGACCATTATCTCGAAAACGGTTAGAGATAGAGCGATTTTGAGCTTATTTTCGACCCTTTGGGCCTAAAAGACGATATATAAGAGGTACCTCGGTGACCTTGACCTCCTCCGTCATGGTCAGGGTCAAGAACCGGAAGTTGACCATTATCTCGAAAACGGTTAGAGATAGAGCGATTTTGAGCTTATTTTCGACCCTTTGGGCCTAAAAGACGTTATATTAGAGGTACCTCGGTGACCTTGACCTCCTCCGTCATGGTCAAGGTCGAAAACCGGAAGTTGACCATTATCTCGAAAGCGGTTAGAGATAGAGCGATTTTGAGCTTATTTTCGACCCTTTGGGCCTAAAAGACGTTATATCAGAGGTACCTCGATGACCTTGACCTCCTCCGTCATGGTCAAGGTCGAAAACCGGAAGTTGACCATTATCTCGAAAACGGTTAGAGATAGAGCGATTTTGAGCTTATTTTCGACCCTTTGGGCCTAAAAGACGTTATATAAGAGGTACCTCGGTGACCTTGACCTCCTCCGTCATGGTCAAGGTCAAAAACCGGAAGTTGACCATTATCTCGAAAACGGTTAGAGACAGAGCGATTTTGAGCTTATTTTCGACCCTTTGGGCCTAAAAGACGTTGTATAAGAGGTACCTCGGTGACCTTGACCTCCTGCGTCATGGTCAAGGTCAAAAACCGGAAGTTGACCATTATCTCGAAAACGGTTAGAGATAGAGCGATTTTTAGCTTATTTTCGACCCTTTGGGCCTAAAAGACGTTATATAAGAGGTACCTCGGTGACCTTGACCTCCTCCGTCATGGTCAAGGTCGAAAACCGGAAGTTGACCATTATCTCGAAAACGGTTAGAGATAGAGCGATTTTGAGCTTATTTTCGACCCTTTGGGCCTAAAAGACGTTGTATAAGAGGTACCTCGGTGACCTTGACCTCCTCCGTCATGGTCAAGGTCGAAAACCGGAAGTTGACCATTATCTCGAAAACGGTTAGAGATAGAGCGATTTTGAGCTTATTTTCGACCCTTTGGGCCTAAAAGACGTTATATAAGAGGTACCTCGGTGACCTTGACCTCCTCCGTCATGGTCAAGGTCAAAAACCGGAAGTTGACCATTATCTCGAAAACGGTTAGAGATAGAGCGATTTTTAGCTTATTTTCGACCCTTTGGGCCTAAAAGACGTTATATAAGAGGTACCTCGGTGACCTTGACCTCCTCCGTCATGGTCAAGGTCGAAAACCGGAAGTTGACCATTATCTCGAAAACGGTTAGAGATAGAGCGATTTTGAGCTTATTTTCGACCCTTTGGGCCTAAAAGACGTTGTATAAGAGGTACCTCGGTGACCTTGACCTCCTCCGTCATGGTCAAGGTCGAAAACCGGAAGTTGACCATTATCTCGAAAACGGTTAGAGATAGAGCGATTTTTAGCTTATTTTCGACCCTTTGGGCCTAAAAGACGTTATATAAGAGGTACCTCGGTGACCTTGACCTCCTCCGTCATGGTCAAGGTCGAAAACCGGAAGTTGACCATTATCTCGAAAACGGTTAGAGATAGAGCGATTTTGAGCTTATTTTCGACCCTTTGGGCCTAAAAGACGTTATATAAGAGGTACCTCGGTGACCTTGACCTCCTCCGTCATGGTCAAGGTCGAAAACCGGAAGTTGACCATTATCTCGAAAACGGTTAGAGATAGAGCGATTTTGAGCTTATTTTCGACCCTTTGGGCCTAAAAGACGTTATATAAGAGGTACCTCGGTGACCTTGACCTCCTCCGTCATGGTCAAGGTCGAAAACCGGAAGTTGACCATTATCTCGAAAACGGTTAGAGATAGAGCGATTTTGAGCTTATTTTCGACCCTTTGGGCCTAAAAGACGTTATATAAGAGGTACCTCGGTGACCTTGACCTCCTCCGTCATGGTCAAGGTCAAAAACCGGAAGTTGACCATTATCTCGAAAAGGGTTAGAGATAGAGCGATTTTGAGCTTATTTTCGACCCTTTGGGCCTAAAAGATGTTATATAAGAGGTACCTCGGTGACCTTGACCTCCTCCGTCATGGTCAAGGTCAAAAACCGGAAGTTGACCATTATCTCGAAAACGGTCAGAGATAGAGCGATTTTGAGCTTATTTTCGACCCTTTGGGCCTAAAAGACGTTATATAAGAGGTACCTCGGTGACCTTGACCTCCTCCGTCATGGTCAAGGTCAAAAACCGGAATTTGACCATTATCTCGAAAACGGTTAGAGATAGAGCGATTTTGAGCTTATTTTCGACCCTTTGGGCCTAAAAGACGCTATAAGAGGTACCTCGGTGACCTTGACCTCCTCCGTCATGGTCAAGGTCAAAAACCGGAAGTTGACCATTATCTCGAAAACGGTTAGAGATAGAGCGATTTTGAGCTTATTTTCGACCCTTTGGGCCTAAAAGATGTTATATAAGAAGTACCTCGGTGACCTTGACCTCCTGCGTCATGGTCAAGGTCAAAAACCGGAAGTTGACCATTATCTCGAAAACGGTCAGAGATAGAGCGATTTTGAGCTTATTTTCGACCCTTTGGGCCTAAAAGACGTTATATAAGAGGTACCTCGGTGACCTTGACCTCCTCCGTCATGGCCAAGGTCAAAAACCGGAAGTTGACCATTATCTCGAAAAGGGTTAGAGATAGAGCGATTTTGAGCTTATTTTCGACCCTTTGGGCCTAAAAGACGTTATATAAGAGGTACCTCGGTGACCTTGACCTCCTCCGTCATGGTCAAGGTCAAAAACCGGAAGTTGACCATTATCTCGAAAACGGTTAGAGATAGAGCGATTTTGAGCTTATTTTCGACCCTTTGGGCCTAAAAGACGTTATATAAGAAGTACCTCGGTGACCTTGACCTCCTGCGTCATGGTCAAGGTCAAAAACCGGAAGTTGACCATTATCTCGAAAACGGTCAGAGATAGAGCGATTTTGAGCTTATTTTCGACCCTTTGGGCCTAAAAGACGTTATATAAGAGGTACCTCGGTGACCTTGACCTCCTCCGTCATGGTCAAGGTCGAAAACCGGAAGTTGACCATTATCTCGAAAACGGTTAGAGATAGAGCGATTTTGAGCTTATTTTCGACCCTTTGGGCCTAAAAGACGTTATATCAGAGGTACCTCGGTGACCTTGACCTCCTCCGTCATGGTCAAGGTCGAAAACCCGAAGTTGACCATTATCTCGAAAACGGTTAGAGATAGAGCGATTTTGAGCTTATTTTCGACCCTTTGGGCCTAAAAACGTTATATAAGAGGTACCTCGGTGACCTTGACCTCCTCCGTCATGGTCAAGGTCAAAAACCGGAAGTTGACCATTATCTCGAAAACGGTTAGAGATAGAGCGATTTTGAGCTTATTTTCGACCCTTTGGGCCTAAAAGACGTTGTATAAGAGGTACCTCGGTGACCTTGACCTCCTCCGTCATGGTCAAGGTCAAAAACCGGAAGTTGACCATTACCTCGAAAACGGTTAGAAAACTGAATTTGATTATTTGAGATTACATTATACTTCGATGTCCTTGTTCATGATAATAAGTCGGAAGCTGACAATTATGTGGAAAGACTGAAAATATGTCTTTAACCAGATAGATTATACCATTGCAAGTGGGTGTCATTTCGCTACGTGTAGCGAAATTCGGTCTAGTTAACAATGCTCCTGTCTTGTTTCATTCAACGGAAGGCATCTTGCTTCAAGCTCAGAGGCTTCAAGCCAGTGTAGACTAGGGATAATATGAAGATACAGTTTACTTACACTTTTTAACTATATTTAACTCTATTTATTTTTTTTTACCACAGGTGTTGTAAGTTTTGCAGATGAAGCAAATATCGACTTTACATTAAACAGATATCCGGGTGATCCAAATTCTATTACAAAGCACATTTACCAGCTTCCGTTTTTGGGCGGTATGACGAACATATCGGGTGCTCTGAAGCTGACAAGAGAAGAGTTCTTCACCATGGAAAATGGGCATCGCAAAGGTAAGATTTTATTGGTACACAAAAATCCAGAAAGGCTACCGATTGAAGAAGGTCCATGGTAATTTATCAAAATGTTTCCTTTGTTTTATTCAAGTCTCCTTTTTGTTTTGAAATGGCCAATTCCTTTCTATATTCAAATAAAAGTTAGCCAAATTTTGCTCCATTTCGTCTTGCATCATTTTGTGTGTGTGTGTGTGTGTGTCTTTTATTAGACCCCAACCGGGCGAGCCCGGGGGTCTATAGGATTGCCCTCTGTCCGTCCGTCCGTCCGTCTGTCTGTCCGTCCGTCTGTCCGCCTGTCCGTGAGTGTGTCACACTTTGGATGATGTTTTCTTTCCACGCAAGTTCTCCGAAACTATTTACACTAAGCATATGCTACCTTTCACAGTGAATATATATATCGAAGTTGTGCAGCGTCGTCTTATTTTTCAAATCGGCGAAAAATTGCCAAAATGGCGACTTGTCAAAAATTGTGATTTCTTAATATAACCGCAATATAAGACCTGGGCGCTCTCCACGCCAGTTCTCCGAAACTATTTATCCTGGGCATGTGCTACCTTTTACAGTGAAAATATATATATCGAAGTTGTGCAACGTCGTGTTATTTTTCAAAAAATTGCCAAAATGGCGACTTGTTGTGTCCGGTTGGGGTCTGCGCCTTAGACGATGGCTTGTTAAGTATATAAATAATATAAATTTGACACTAACAATCAACAACCCGTGGATAACTTATAAAGATTATCATTTTATATCATGAAAGTTTAGAAGAAGGAAAAACTACACTTGTATTTATTTTTGATGTCTTCTCAGGAGCCGAGAAACATGCCATTATCCTCACTGATGGAACTTCAACCATTGCTAAGTCAAAGACTGTAGTGGAAGCGAGAAAAACTATTGGCGGTGCAATCACAGTCTACGCAGTTGGTACTGGTTTTAAATTGGTTTTTGAAATCACGAATTCGTTCATTATTCGCGTTTATGAAGAAAACGTTAATCGATTTTTCTGTGAAAGCGCTTTTTCGAATAGATTGCTGCAAGAGAGGCTGCTGTCGGCAAAGAGCGCCAATACCACCTGGTGGCACTGAGGTGCTTGGTGGCGCTGAGGTCCCTTTGTGGCACTGAGGTGCCTGGCTATGAATATATTATTTATTCAATTTATGCATCCAGAATAATTATTCAGTGGTACTGTTGGGGCTTTCGACAACCCCCTCCCACCGTTTCTAAAAATATATGTTTTTCTGTTGTCGTTTTCAGAAAATAACATAAACGTGCATTGAAACACAAATGACCCTTGAAAACGTTTTCCACACTTGGCTTTATCTTTAATTCTTTTAAAAACCCACCAATGTGTCCTGATTTATTGTCAATATTCGAGTTTTTTTAATAATTAAGCAGAACACCCCGAGTTTATAAATAACTGAAAAATGATTCAAAGACTTAATGATTAATGCCTTTAAATTTGGCTGGGGGGGGGGGGGCTATTGCTAACGATCGTTTGGTCCGTGCCTCCGTCCGACCGTCTGTAAACAATTGTGCGCTCAACTTTGTCCGCAACAATTTTGTATGAAGCCTTTGTTCCACATTTTGAGGCGGGGTCACCGTCTGCTCGGGACCTCAGTGCCACCAGTGGTAATGAGGTCCCGAAGTGGCACTGATGCCCGGTGGTGGCACTGAGGACCCAAACTTTTTTTGCTTCAAAATGCTAGATTAAGTTGTTTTAAGCTGAAAGAAACGTTCAAAACCAAAAATCAATGCTTACTTTCAGAAAAAAGTAAAGTGGTGGTACTGAGGACCCGGTGGTGGCACTGAGGCCCGGTGGTGGCACTGAGGACCCAAACTTTTTTTTCGCTTCAAAATGCTATATTAGGTGGTTTTAAGCTGGAAGAAACGTAAAATACATAATCTAAAATTTAAAATAATCGGGTCCTCGGTATCACCACCTGATCCTCAGGGCCTACCTAAAAATATTCTTACAAATTTTAAGAAAATCTGACCAATACTGTGGGAGAAGAAGCATTTTGAAAACTAGACCGAATTTCGCTACACGTAGCGAAATAGCACCCACTTGCAAGGGCAGAGACACAACATATTTGGTCAAAGACACATTTTTCAGTGTTTCGACATAATTGTCAGCTTCCGGATTATTATCTTGAACGAGGCCATCGAAGTGAATATAATGTAACCTCATTTGGGCACAAATAAATCAAATTCAGTTTTCTAACCGTTTTTGAGATACTGGTCAACTTACAGTTTTTGACCTTGACCATGATGGAGGAGTCAAGATCACCGAAGTACCTCTTATATAGCGTCTTTTTGGCCCAAAGGGCCAAAAAGATAATAGTCAACTTCCGGTTTTTGACCTTGACCGTAACCCAGAAGGTCAAGGTCACCGAGGTACCCCTTATGTAACATTGTTTAGGTCCAAAGGGTCGAAAATGAGCTCAAAATCGCTCTATCTCTAACCGTTTCCGAGATGAGTCGGCCTGTAATATATATATATGCCCTCCCCCTCACGCCAAAAAGATAAATTGCATTTTAGCCTCCCCCCTCCTCCCCGTTCTCTCCCTCCTCCCACCCCCCCCCCCCCCCCCTCCGATGCCAAAAAGGGAAACTTCGCTTTTTTTAATTTTATGAATAGACATATGTATTTGTATATATTTTGTGGAAAACAATTAAAAAATGCACCCAATTTAGCCAATTTGGGCTAAATTGGCTAAAATGGCACATACTCGAAAAATGCACGTCCCAGTGCATCAACACCGAAAGGCAGAATGCATAAAAAGATTGAACAAAAACATGACGTGTGAAAACGTCAACGCTGCTCATAGTGCTGCTTTGATGAAGCCACTTCAAGGCTTAATAATTGCAAAGCCGATGGGAAAGGCCAAAAAAAAACGCAATTTGTCTTTGTTGGAGGGGTGGGATGGGGGGCTGGTGGTGGAGGCTATATATATATATATATATATATATATATATATATATATATATATATATATATACATATATATGTATATATATATATATATATATATATATATATATATATATATATATATATATTAATCACAGGATGCACACACACACACACACACATATATATATATATATGTATAGCCTCCACCACCACCACCACAAAATATATATATATATATATATATATATATATATATATATATATATATATATATATATATATATATATATGCCAAAAAGAAAAATTTCGCATCTTTTTTTTTCTTCAACATTTTGTAAATAGACATGTGTATTTGTATATATTTTATGGAAAAAACTGTAAGATATTGAGATAAACATATTGGGTGATGGTGGGTGATGGTGGGGGGTGGGGGTGGGGGGCGGGGCAGTGGGAATACAAGAAGATAAAAGATCCCATGCCACCCCTGACGGCGTCGCCTAACGGGGTGGCAGGGAGGGAGGCGGAAGAAGCAGTGATTTTAAGATACAATTAAAGATGGGGTCGGGGCGGGGACGGGGACGGGGAGTTCATATGAAAAATTTGTCGGGACCTCAGTGCCACCGGGTCCTCAGTGCCACTTCGGGACCTCAGTACCACTAGTGGTACTGAGGTCCCGAGCAGACGACAACCCTTACTGCACATTTTCGAAATGTCCCGCAGTGAAAGAATACATAATGCAATTTGATCCGATAGACTTAAAATTGTCATAATCGCAGCGTTGTGAAAATAGGTGAAAACTCTGTATTTCGATTTAAATATTAAGAGGTTTGTCCACGACATTTTTTGTGTGAAGCCTTTATACTACAGGTTTGACATGTCATAGAGTGAAGGAATATATAATGCAGATGTGCAACGTCTAGATTTGATCCGAATCGATCGAAAATTGTCGAAATGTCATCAACCAAAAACTGCCGAAATCCGTGCACTTTTAAAGCACTATTGTACAAGATCACCTTCAAAGGGCTCTACTGCAAATCATAAATAGGTACTGCCTACAATACTCTTGGGAAAGCTGTGCTACTTTCCTTTTCGCCTGTAACAACTGTACTGATGCTGTTCATGCTTTCGGTAAGTGACAGCAGCCACACCTACCATAATGCTAACAGTTTGCTCCTGGAGTCAGTCTTTATGGTTCTAAGTATCGCTCTGGCTGGGGGCTTCGTATCTTTGATTTCTATGTTTCGTTTAAAAACACGCGGTGTGTGCTATATGGTCAAAATAGTGCAAAGGGTTTCTATTAATTTAGTTAATTCGAAGCAGATAATTCAAAGTAATTTGCTCAGTCCCAAGCACTTTGAATTATCCATGAAGGACTATATATCCCGGTGTATATGTGTTACAGTTATGACTACAACCAGGCTATCTATTGTTTGCCTGAAATAATCACACAGTCCATAGATCGCTTAACAACAGATGGCCTGAAAACAGTCAGGATATCTACTAATAGCCTGATTTTAGAACTGAAAATTATGGTCTTCAACCCGCGTTTCAGCAACGCTTTATGTGGGAAGAGATATCCTTTTTTGCTTTTAACGTCTCAATAGTGTTTACGATTCAAGATCAGTTCCAACATACCAGTACTCTTGTAAAATCTATTGTCATTTTTCCTTTAAAATATTATTTTATGGTCTCTGTTTATTACTGTAAATTATAATTACAAAATTTGGAATGCTTACATTAACCGAGTTGTGAAACTAGAGCACGATATTCGTTTCGCTGTCTAC
The DNA here is from genome assembly GCA_949752745.1 of Protula sp. h YS-2021. Classification (NCBI taxonomy): domain Eukaryota; kingdom Metazoa; phylum Annelida; class Polychaeta; order Sabellida; family Serpulidae; genus Protula; species Protula sp. h YS-2021. Next base: position 43,982,720 of record OX457024.1, read on the forward strand.
AGAAAAAGTACTACATATTTCTGATTTTGGCAAATTATTGGACTAAATCACATCCAAATTATGCATTTTTGAAATTTGCATTAGGAACCATTTTATACCAAATCCGGTTAACCTATTCACGGCTGGCCACCTGTAAGGGTTCGATTTAGGCGAAAGGACTAACAACACGGACTCTTAAGCAATCTACATAAATATAAACTTGGCCAACAAAATTTAAAGTTACTGCCTCCAAATGGACAACACGGAATTAATCACAGCGACCCCGGGTAAAATATAGTGATATAATGTGATATTAATTTCGAAAAAGGCAAGTACTTTAAGAAAACCTAAGTGCACTTTATTAATTGCAGTAATAGAATTTGTACAACGGGAATTTAGTACAAGAACAGTTTTATTTCTTGGACAAATTTATGGACAAATTCAAGGACATTTATCAATATTATGTTCCATTAAGTATTGAGGCAAACTTGAAAGGAAACGTAACTTGCCAAAGTACTTTTCTGGAAAGTAAATGTTACTGGGTAGAATATCATTACACAGTCAAATTTGAATGTTGAAACAAGTAGTTATAATCATTTTGAACTGAGATAATAAAATATAATATTTATATTCACCGAAGTACTAGTCTGAGCTAGAAGTGATTCGCTTCTGCCTCATAAATATCAATCAAGCACACCTGGGTTAAGCATTTCAGGCTAACTCTATAATTTTCAAGCCTCCAAATCAGACTTTCAGTACCTCAGGTCACTGGTTGATTGATTGATTCTGGCTATTTATGGATAACCTAACCTTTTTAGTCTAACAATAGATAACCTGATTATAGTCATGGTTATATGCACTATGACCAAGTTGTCCAAATAGCAAATGCCCAGCAGTGATATTTGTACTGTCGGCACTTGTGCTGTACCCTGATCATAAACATTACTGAAATATTTAGCATTTACTTTCTTTGAACCTAATATTTTATCTAAAGGTGTCGGAATCGATATTAATGAAAAGGAACTGGCAACAATGGTTAGTCAGCCGGCTTCTGAGCACATATTCAGGACACCAGACTACGCTTCTCTCGGAAATGTTGGCGATACTCTAATACAAATAACGTGTGACATCGACCTACAATGCAAGTTAAATTTATGTTGTTGACCTTGAACATATCTTTAATACACAATTTTAATCAACAACCCTATTTCCAGTAAAATCTTTCCTGTAACTGGATAAGTTACATGTGTATTATGAATTAAATGTTAGATAAATTCAAAATTTCCTTTTTTTACATTTAACAGCACTCATTGACTGGTTAAATGGATTAAATAAAATTTACAAGTGTTTAGACAGAGATATTTCTTTCAGATAGAAAGATTCTGATAAAGATATGTTTCAAATACGTTGGACTGATTTAGATAAATCAAATGTTTCAGATATCTCTTAATAAGTATTAAGCTTTTTCACTGAAAGAAGTCCTTAATTTACAGTCAGATTCCCTAAAATTAATTTAAGATAAAGACTTTGTTTTCCTCGCATTTTCATCTTTAGTTTTAAGAGGGCATACTGGTGTAGAAGGCCCCAGAGGTCAGCCAGGACGTCAGGGCGTCACAGGCAATATCGGTGTGACTGGTGTGCTTGGAGATAGGGGACCCAGGGGCTCACGGGTAATATGGTTTCACTTGTTCAAAACCGCTCTAAATATAAAGACGAGGAGCATGGTAACGTAGCATACTCAAATGTAAACAATATCGCCTCACTGGTGTCGCTCTTGATAGCGACAACCTTTTGAGCTCATCCCGTTTTCGAAATTCAAACGTACATTATGTTCCGTGTAATTTAAATTGCCCGGTTGAATTGAAATTGGGGTAATTTGAAGGAATTTTGGTCACGAGCACTTCGCATCATATGTTAGCGATTGCAAATACCTGACTGCTTGCCTTTGAAACAACCCAGTGGATAGATGACTCTGAAAATTTGATTTGATTTAAAGATTTCTTTCAAGACTTCTCAACTCAGGCATTTTAAACCGATCTGCTTTGTGGTCTGTATATTGTCATGTTTACATACAGTGGGGATTGTGCCTCAGAGAATTTGTAGGGCTCATTTTTGCTGATTTTTGTATTCTACAGTTTCCGAGTAACGCATATTCTGATTCAGTTTAGGCCTTAAGGCAGTTGCAGTGTTTGCATTATAATTTTAGGGAGAGACTGGACCAATTGGTCTGGCTGGAAACGAAGGCAGCATTGGTGATGTAGGACCGGAAGGCGATTTAGGCGTTGAAGGTCCACGGGGTGTTTTTGGCCCCGCTGGTCCCGAAGGACCAAAAGGCCTTAAGGGAGATGCGGGAAATTTCATTCTTGGTAGTACTGGAGTACATGGAATAACAGGTTTTCGGTTGATTTATCGTAGCTTTTTACGATAATGAAGGAGATTGAAATACTGAACGTGTAGCATTTAACTTGTTGGTACAAAATATATAAACTATGATTATCGTCCGATAGAACATTCCCTTAATTCCTAAAATTGAAATAAATTGAGTCAATATGTAAATAAATACTTCTCCTTAGGATCTGTTGGAGCTTTTGGAGTAACTGGAGCGACCGGTAGATTCCCACTGGGTATACGGGGAAGAAGCGGCGGGCTGGGTGTGATTGGTGCCACTGGCTACACTGGTGCAACAGGTGGAACCGGATCACGAGGCGTGCCAGGACCAGTTGGAGGAAAGGGTTTCCCAGGTTAGGTAACATCTGAACTATATGAAAATCAATAGACTCGATCCGTCTGTCCCCTTGTAAGCTGGGGAAATCTTGAGAATACGTCCACTTCTTTCTGTTCCGTGCATGACGTAAGAGGCGACTAATCGGAACTTCTTCCTTTCTAACTCCTCTTTTACTATTTCTTTATTCTTCCTTCTTTTTTCCCACTTTTTCCTTTAGCAGTGGGCCCCAATATACCCATCATAGTTGGTGAATGGGGCGTTAAACAACACGCAGACTAACAAACAATCCATCCGTCTGTTTCAGTACCCCTTATCTTTTCCTCCCGGAGTTCTGGTATGCATGAGAATATTTACAAAATTTGTCTCCAATCATATTTTGTCAGATTGCTTTTAACTTTTAATGTTTCGTTGAGATTTTTTCACCAAGTAATTGGCTTTGAAGCTGAAACTAGGTACTATAATAAAAGACAAATCTGTGCAACGCAACTACCTTTAGATCTTGAGAAAAAGTATTATGTACTCTTGATGCTCTCAATTTCTTTTATGTAATTTAAACTAAACCTTTATAGTTATCTGCAAATCTCTTGAATTCTCAGTAAAATTGTATTACCGATAGCTGGCACTGTGATAACTTTTGAATGAGTTTTGAAAGAGCTGAACTGATTATATCAAAGCATGAAGCTATTGGTTGACCATTAGTAGACTTTAAGGGAGTGCTTAGAACCACTCTAGTTTGTTATATATCAGGGGGTACAGGTCCTTATGGTGATGTTGGTGCACGGGGGCCGGATGGGGTATTTCGCATCGTAGACAGTTGTGAAGAAAGATCACCTCAGTGTCAACACACTTGCAAGCAGACATTTGCAGACAGACAGTGTGAATGCTTGCCTGGATATCAGCTCTCGTCGGATGGTTACTCGTGTGAAGGTGCCTTGCAATAATGATGATAAAAATCGTATATTTTACTTAGTCACTAAATTTACAGATAAGCATTTATTCTATACAATATTTATATTAACAACTCATCACATGTATGCATCACTCAAATATCCAACGTATAGTTCTAAATGTAAGCTTCTAAATTCTTGTGTTTCTGATAATCTTTGATAAGCAGTGCAGCGGTTTAAGATTGTGTTTTAGATACAAACGAATGTCTACGTAATAATGGAGGATGTGAACAAGAATGCAGGAACACCGTGGGATCCTTCGTGTGCTCTTGCAAACTCGGTTACACTTTAAGCAAGAACTTACACCATTGTAACGATATAAATGAATGCTGTGCGGAAAACTCAAATCCTGTGTGTAACCAGAATGAAGTATGCCTGAACACCTTAGGAAGCTATGGTTGTATATCAAAAGAAGTGGCATATTTTCCAAAGCCAGTGACACAGGGTGCGTATCTTTATACTGGTTCATTATGTCTCCCCGACCAAGGGGAGACATATAGTGTTTGTACGTTCTGTGTGTGTGTATGTGTGTACGTGTGTGTGTGTGTCTGTGTGTGTGTGTCTGTATGTGTGTGTGTGTGTGTGTGTGTGTGTGTGTGTGTGTGTGTGTGTGTGTGTGTGTGTGTGTGTGTGTGTGTGTGTGTGTGTGTGTCAGTCTGTTGTGAACAAAGTGTTGTGTGCAAGATATCTCAAGAACGAAACGTCGGATCGACTTCAAACTTGATGGAATTATTCCTTGGTAAGGTCGAACGGTTCTGTCAATTTTTGACGCATGTCACGTGATTAGGGCAAGCGTATGACGTCATTACGTAAAAATCTTGTGTGCGAAATTTCTCAGCCGCTGAACATCGGAAAAAGTTGAAACTTCGTGGGATTGTTGCTTGGTTGGTCCGAAAGACTCTGTAGATTTTTTTGCGAGTAGAACGAACGAATGCGGCGTATGACGTCATAACGCAGAATATGTATATATTTTGAACAAGATCTTGTGTGCAAAATATCTCGATAACGGAAATTCCTATCGACTTCAAATGTTATATCAATATTCCTTGGGTGAGTCGGCGGGTTCTCTCAATTTTTAGCGCATGTCACGTGATTAAGGCAGGCGTATGACGTCATTACGTAAAAATCTTATGTGCCAAATTTCTCAGCTGCTGAACATTGGAGAAAGTTGAAACTTCGTGGGATTGTTGCTTGTTAGGTCCGAAAGACTCTATAGAATTTTTTCGCGAGTAGAACGGAATAATGCGGCGTATGACGTCATCACGTAAAATATGTTTTATTTTATAAACAAGGTCTTGTGTGTAAAATATCTCGATAACGGAAAGTCCTATCGACTTCAAATTTTATATGAATATTCCTTGGATCTGCCGGACTGTTCTATCAATTTTTGGCGTGTCACGTGATTACGGCGGGTGTATGACGTCATTGCGTAAAAATCTTGTGTGCGAAATTTCTCAGCTGCTGGACGCCGGAGAAAGCTGAAACTTTGGATTATTGCTTGGTAGGTCCGAAAGAAACTCTAAATATTTTTCACGAGTAGAACGAATGAAAGCGGCGTATGACGTCATCGCGTAAAATGTGTATATTTTGAACCAGATCTTTTATGCATAATATCTCGATAACGGAAAGTCATATCGACTTAAAATTTTATATGGATATTCCTTGGTTCAGTCAGAGGACTGTTTCAACTTTTGACAGGTAAAAAGTTAACTGTTCTTAAGCAAAATATCTCGACATCGGAAAGTCGGATCGACTTTAAATTTGGTGTAGTTATTCATCGGATAGGTCAAACGGTTTTATTAAACATTATTGAACTCGTATAGAAAATCAAGAAAGGTGCATAACGTCAACAGCCCCCCCCCACCCCAACCTCCCCATTTTTGGCTGCTTTGTTATCTATGCATGGGTGTTAACTGCGCTGGGGATATCGGAAGATTTTCCCGAAGATTCTCTAGTGTTTCTGCAATCTTTAGAAAGCTTCGAAACAGTAACGGCATTAATGTCGGTCCATTGCTATTTGTTATTGCCTGAAATTGAGCTTTTTGTGCATTTCTCATCTGTGGTTGTTACGTAACATGCCACTCAGTCAGGGGTCAGTGTCAGTTGCGGTGCATGATGGAGTCGTTATCTACGAGGTCATGGAATGCTATTGTCGTATTATAGCTCTAAGCAGCTCTAGCTATTGATTTTTTTTTCGCCGCATACTTGATTAGGTTGCCAAGATGTGCTATATATACGAGCCATGCTGTATCGATTAGCATTGTGTGCAGAAGCATTTTTCGCTATTAAATTGGGTCGTCTGATATCTTGTGTAATGAGGAGCAGCTCACCATTTTGCCTACGAAATGCCTCCCCCTTCTCCCACCGAGGTGCGTCATCTCTGATGCGCAGTTATGAAGAATGCCTTCCTAGTGCTATTTGGCCGATGGGAATGTGCGAAGACAGGGTAGTCTATCATGGCTATAACTACACTTAGGGTACAGACTGTTACCGTTGCCTTGGGTAAAAGGGTTAGAGTTGTGTTTATAGTCGGACCTACAGTAAATAGCTGGGGGCGGGGGGGGGGGGGGGGGCGTGTGGAGGATGATGGTTAGCAAAAAAAAAATCCCGACCACCTTCAAGACCCGGATAAAAAGATGTAAGGTAAGAACCGTTTGTCGTGACCCCTTCCACATTCAGGTAAAAAGACGTACGGTAAAACCTGCCTGTCTTGACCACCTTCCAGACCCGGATAAAAATGTAACGTACAGTAAAACTGCTATAGTGACCAACTTCAGATCTGGATAAGAGGGGCCTACAGTAAAACCCGTTTTAGCAACCACCTTTCAGACTCCGATGAAAAAAGATGCTCATTTATATCTGTTTTAGTGACCACCATCTGTTTGGTTTATTTTAAGATTTTTACAACGAATGAAGGTTATGTTTGCAGAAATGAATATTTTGTTTCAGTTTTGGGGGGGAGGTGGAGGTCATGGGTTTAGACGGGGAGACATTTGTTTTTGTTCACAAAAACAAGAAACTTAAGTAGGTATCGATTGAAAGTGTGTAATATAAGCCTGCACTCTTATGTTTTGTGTGCACTGGCCGCTCTAGTTTAATATTATTTTTAAATCAGTGGCACAGATAATGACCCTATTGTAATGCAAATTATCTCATTTCTATTTATTATCTTGTTAATTGTAAATAACTTAGTACCCCCTCCCCTCCAACCAAAACAGATACACACTGTCTCTTTTGCACATTTAAACCTGTTACCTGATTATTTGAGAGTTTCGCCGCCACCGCCGACATGCCCCGTACGTTCTGCATTGTATTTTGAAGTAAATATTACATCAAAGCAAATTATTGAATACCTGAAGTTTATTTTAGTTTAAAACCACCGAGAGTGTATGTTTTATGACAAGGTTCTTTAACCGGTTATAAAGGGAGCAAACATTTTCTCTTGACTTCTAATTGGTTAAAACAGACTTCTAAATCCAGTGATCGGCAAACGTGATTGGAAAACTGCGTAAAATAATAAACCGCAATTTTTGCAAGATTTCTGTGGTTCATTCCCCTGGACTCTGAGTGAGGAAAGGGTGCGGATGGCACAAAGGTTTTCTCGACTCTCGCAGCCAATAAATCGGCATGGCGGAAACGACCTGCCATAAATGGTTGGTCGGGCGCTCTGGTATATTCGAAATGCTTTCGTGGAGACACGAACCACGGTCACCTCGGCTTGGTCGAAGCCAGAAACAGGTGCACCTTGTACGAGGTGAAGTTTGACGGCATGTACCATCACCATCGTTTTACCCCTGTATGATGTAAGATTAAAAGAACAGAGAGCGAATCCACGCCGGTGTCTGGTGAGGTTATTTATGTGGAGCTTCTGCAAAATTAAAGGCACATAAAACGAAATATTCAAAAATTTTCTATTTGTGCCGTAGTGGATCGATAATGTTTTAACTAAAATTTTGATATTTCCTGATCACATATTACATTAATCACATTTATTACTTTTATGGCTGCTCTAACTGCATATATCCAACAAGAAATAACACCTAAGCGTTTAATCTCAGCCCGAATCTCAGAACAAATATATTTTATATCGGTTTTTACGTATTCGCCAAAAAGGAAAGGAGCAAAATAAACTAAAACTCGTTTATAGAAATAACTACTTGCATGTCAGTTAAATTCCATCTGTTGCACTAGATCAAACGGGTGAAAGTGTCAACGAAACAAAATCCATATATCTTAGCAGAGATATGTTTATTGGCTTGCTTTTATGGAGTGGAATAGTAACAATACTCACTCTGCTTACCATGGTTATGATATGGTTTACTGATGACAATTCTTTGAAACGCCTACGAGATGCCCATCTCATTGAACAAAGGTATGCATTTATTCTAGATCTCTAGCTCTAAGCTGACACGCGCAATAATGTCGGTGCTATATTTCTGTACGGTTGTGTGCGTGTTTGTGTATATTTTATGTATGTGTGTTCATATGTAACAGTTCGCTTTTTGTGCAGACTTGAAAACAAATCGCGTTTTAATTATATTTAAATATTGCAAATATTTATTGCAGGTATAACGCCACCAAAAGAAGTTCTGCTCCAAACTTCATTTTCCCTCGCTTCTCAACAGAAGATCTAACCGACTACAATCCAAGTACGAATTGTTGAATTATAGTTTAAGCAGTTTTAGAGAAATTCGATCAGATTAATATTGTATGCAATTTCTAAAATGAAAACCCTGTCATTTTGTTTTCGGTTAGGAGCAAACAGAGTCAAATGGTGAACAACTAGAGCTTGTTTATTACCATTTAGTAAGCCCTTTACCTGTACAACAGTGAATTAAAAGTTTTATCTCATTTATATTTCTATTGAATCATTTCCATTTGTCAAACAGGTGTATCAAATTGTTAATTAAATAATTCAAATGTTCAAAATACAGTTGGTTTGAGGTAACTTTAATTTCTAGTGTAAAATCGATGTTTATTAATAGAAGAGAAAGTAAGCAACAGGAGATGTGAACAACAGTGACAGAGAAATTATCTTAATAAAGAAAAATTTACCAGAAATTTGCCAAAACATTATTGTGGCAGTTACTCCAACAAAAGCATTTTTCAATATGTACGCCGTTGCAAAGCCAGGCGAAATAGTTTGGTAATCCTATGTTTCCATATCCACGGTCTATTGTGAAATTCAATCCAGGTTATTTCATCAGAAATCATTTAAGTTAATTTTCCAAACAAAATATTTGGTAATAACGATTAATACGGATACTACGCAAATTTTTAGCAAAAATGAAAGATTTTAGAAACGCTATAAAATGCATTCAGAATTGCAATTGTCGGGAGAGCCTTCTTAAAACAACATTCAAACATACTGCACACTAGGTCAATCTTTTTTCTTTTACGTTTATTGCAGTAATGGAGACTTATTTCAATGAACTTCTAAAAATAATTGCCTCTTACTGTCCCTTGTATCAAAAATACAACAGTTCAGGATCTTTCCTTATTTCATAGACCAGGAATCGCATGCTGGTCAGCATATATACGATGCAAGAAAATTACGTTTCATATCTATGGAAAGAAAAAATATTTGGATTCATATGTACCATTTCTATGTCACATAACTTAAAGTGATATATTTACTTCTTTCAATTTAAGATCGATTTCAGTATTAATTATTCAGTGCAAGGGATTTTTCCAATTCATGCGAACTTATCATACATTCTGCAGTTTTTCACGTCTGTATCGATTATGGTTATTCTGGCCCCTTTTAAATGGAAACTCTAACCAACTTTAATTCGCTTTGATTTCATGTTTTCATACGATTTGCGTTCGCTTTTATCGTTGTTATGCATACCATAATTGTGATAAAATGGTCTATGTCCTTAAGCATCCAGTGTTCTTTACAAAAATCTTTGCCTACATTAGAAACGAATATTTAAAGTTATGATGCAATATGGTCATCCGAGATCAACATGCATACATTTTAGATTAATTGGGGAACTTTATTATAAATTATATACATTATATATGTATTTCGATTTATTTCCCAGGAGAAAGGAGACCTGCACAATATATTGAACCTCGCCTCTATGCAAAAGATCCGCATTCGGAAACACAACTCAAACCAAGACAGTTTACCGAACCAAGTTTTGGAAATGTTGATCACAGACGTGGAAGTGCAACAAGTGTTACCATTCAAAGCCCTGGAGGGCATGTGACCAGCATTAATGCATAAATTTTCTTTTAAGACAACCTTCGAATTCAAAAATGCAGAGCACTAATATATCTCATTTCTGAACATAATTCTTGTGATATAAAGATCCAGTTATGAAATTCATTTATTTGTTTTTTTATTAGAATCACCTTATTGAGGTGTATCTTCGTATGTAAAGCAGTCCTGAATATTTTCAATTATCAGAGCATATCAAAGCACACAATTTGCAGAAATATCTCTATAAACTTTTATGTTCACTTTTATTTAAATAAAATAAAGAGTTAGTTTTAACGTTCAGCTTAAATCTGTGAGATTGTTCTTAAACTACTAGACAGCTAAACATCTTTCGATAAGTTGTTTTATGACATCTATAGCTATTAGATTTAAACTACAATTTAATACTTTAGATGTTTTACGTAATTATCAGTCATCAATTTAAAGTAAGATTAAGAACCTGTTCGTTTGGAGTGATTACAAGTGTTCAAAAATATATTACATGGCTGCCTTCTAAATAAAATTTTATTTCTGTTAATAATATGCAGAAATATTTCTTTTCAGAAAATTATTTTTATTAACCGCAAAATTGCCTTACTGAATGATGCCAACCGTTATTACCTTACAGAATGCGAAAGAAGAAAGCACAAAACTGAAGCTTTCATTTAAGTTTAATTGTATCTTCAAGCATCTTTCCATAACTGATACAATTTTAGGTATTCAAGATTTCCAATATATGGGGATTGAGCTTTGTTGAACAAAACTTCTGAGCAACAAGTGTTTTAGGAGTGTTTCTAAAAATATTTTCGTTGGTGACTTACATTGGCAAGGATAATCAATATTTATTGTACACACTAATGGGATATGATCATATCCTTGTGTTATTGTTCTTGACAGAGATTTGTAAACCATTTTTATTTAGTTTTGCAGGAAGTGCTGCAGGAATTGTATTCCTACAGTATTTAAAAAAATGGGACTAAATTTATCAAAATATGAATACATACTGGAATCTCAGAGTTACACGTGCTGGTAGAAAAAAGTTATATGACATTTGCGCTTTAAACAATTATAGAGTCATCTCCCACGTAAATCCATAGGGCGTAAACACCACGAACCAGACTTTCCTATCTTAAAGTATCTGGCTTGAGTGTATGCCTCTAAGAACTTTTAATGTTAGAACAGTCCACAGTAACTTGGAAACCCTGTATGATACACTTCTCTGGCTAATCACTCAACATGGTATCCATGTCCTGTTAAACCTGTCCCTTGGATTGCCTTATATCCAAAGAACAGATTGCTGAAGGTAAAAATAGGAAAAGTTTACTCCAAGGCGGATACCCTGGACTGTTTAGTACTCCAATGGTCCTTTTTGGGACCTCATCTCTTCAGTGACTACACTTGTCCATTGGGTCGGTTGCTAAAAACCCTGCTTTTACTGTTCCATATGTACGCTGATGACGCACAAGTACTGGAACCGCAGAAAATCACCTGAGGATAAAGCTTGGCTCATTGCTCTCGTTAGGAATAGGAGTAGAAAATATGTGAATAAAATTGAACTCAAAAATCAACTGACCTATTACGAAACCTTGGTGTAATTTTCGGCAAAACATTCAATGTGCAAGCGTAAATCAAAAACGATTTACAAGTGCAAAATGCCGCCTCTAGCGTCATCTCGCAGGTGCCCATATACGTTACACCGGCGTTGAAGAACCTATATCGGCTGCCACTAAACCCTCGTATTCAGTGCAGGATGCTGTCTTAGGCCCTCACGGCTTGTCATCAAGATATATTACAGCATTAGGTCAACCATACAGTCCTCGCTGCATGCGATCTTCATCTCCCAGTAATGTACCAAAACTCGTTCAAACTATGTTAAACAGCCATTCTCATACACAGCACCCAAAATTTGGTTTTTCCAATGTGCAACCATTGGTTATCGCGATCAATAATATTAATTTTCCGGATATTACCGCAAATGTAAACATTGAGCGTACTCCTCCTGTTGTTTTGTCTCCTATTCGTTGTCAACGAACCGACCAATCAGCCATACTCGAGAGGGAATTGAAGGCGCACGGTAACCGCATCAACCAATTTTCATGAGAACTTTATAAGCATTATCGACGACGGTGGAAATGTGAACAACACCACTGGAGGCCAAAAACAAACTACTGCATCTATCGCTAACACCGCTAAGTCTGGACAAGGGAAATGTGATTTGAGATGCCTGATTGACAACCATCTTCGAAGCACATAATAGGACCTGCCTGGTAAGTCGACACAACATCGGTGAGCGGATGCCACTCTGCTTGGACAAATAAGCCAGTATCATCTAACTGTGCACCAGGAACTGAACCACATGAATCTTGTGAAACACGAAATGAGACTGATATGTAAATAAATCAGCTCTTATTCCCAACAGATATAAAGCGTCGGATCGCGACAAGATCACTGATCCTTTCAAGTGTCTCTTAGAAAATAACCCCTTATCGCTGCAAACGCACCAGTATTAACCTGTCTTGATGGCAATGAGGCGAGGGAGGCATACTCTTAAGGAGATTGACCTGACAGGACCACCAGTCGAGATTAGTGCTAAGAAGGACAGCCATTACACAACACCCTCAGAACCGTACGTTGAAACTCCCAAAAATGACACCTACCTAATTCAACAGTTTCTCCGTGTCAGCTGAAAAACCCAACAGGGATTCCCAGCAGAGACACCCGATGCTGTTGAGTGGGTACTATGCGAACAATCGGAGTCTACAACTTTTGAATGCATGACTGCGTAGGACAAGGCCCTGTCCCAAACAAAGTTCAGAAGGTCGCCAAGAAACTCTGAATATAAGCGCTGCACAGGAACCAACTCTGGCTTCTTGAAACTAACCGAAAAGCCCTTTTTAACCAACCTAGCCAACTTAGATAGTAGGACCTCCATGCTCCTGTTTATTAGGAACCAATCGTCGAGATACTGAAAAAGTTCAATCGGGTCTGCTGGCTCCAGTGTTTGATAACCTTCATAATCTGAGTGAACACAAATGCGGCCGTTGACAATTCGAATGGGAGGACGAGAAACCAATAACGTACATGCCGTAACTTGAAGCAAAGATAGTTACGAGTGCATTTGTGCAAAAAAATTGAAGATGAACATCCAAAAGGATCCATAGGATGGCCTAGATCCTTCGACTTAACGTAAACTTGATTAGATGTGGAGTGTCCATTATGAAGGACTCGAAGTTTGCGAAATGATTGAGCTTTGAGAACGGATTCGTAAAAGTGAATAAAGAAGGATCGGGAAGCTTGGTCACCGGAGAAGAATCTGTTAACCCGAACGATCCCTTGCAAACAGTAAGGGGTGCCCCAATCGCAAACACACACTACCTATTAGGGAGCCCGAGAACTTGAAAAGCTGCCAAGCAAAATTAGACTTCCTCCTACTGGCACATTTACTCAATCGAAAAACAAGCTCTTCGTAAGAATTTGAAGTATCTGGACGAGATCGCTGCACAATCTCGGGTGGATAGTTTGATTGATTGCTAGTTTTGCTTTGAAGGAGCAACCGACGTTTCCGTGTTCAACTTAATTTGCTTGACCTGTGGTGTGGATACCGTTCAAGACCTAGATGGTTGATGCTGTCTAGACCGATTGTGCTGCGGTGTCAAGGCTCTAGGCATACGTGCATCCTATGACTTCACTTGGGGGCTTCGATTGCTTCTTTTAGCAAATCAGACGAAAAAAGTTCCGATTGGTCGACTGCTGGAGCCAATCGTAGCTTGCAGGTGTCCTCTGTGCTGATATGGGATCGCGTCTGGTTCCACCTCAAGACCACCTAAGACGACAGCAAATAAGTGTTCAGTCTAAGCAAATCTGACGACACCGCAACGACGCAGATGAAAACACGATCAAACACAGAATAAGTATCTGGCTCAACAAACTTGCGCAATGTCTGCAAGGTGCAATCCTGAAACGAGAGTGTGCCTAGGCTCTTGCTCGTAATCTCCTCCAGAAACCTACAACCCTTTTTGCTAGTGGCATATTTGACTAAGGATTGACATTGGACAACTACAGACCCATGTTGCGAGGGAAGGAAATGGTCTGAGTCTACAACACCCCATCATTTGACTAATGCGTAGACACCCTGACACGTAGATGTTTGTCGCGGTTTCGAGGCTGGCATCTCTTCCAGCCTTCTTTGCAATCCATTCATTACAAAAGGTGCCGTGGATAGAACCACAAAGTCCCCCTACAACGAGGCTCTGTCGCAGGAAAAGTTTGTTGCACTAGGCCTTAAAGTCAGTATATAAAAAAAATGACAAAATCGGCGTCGATAACACAGACTGAATAGGCGCATCACAGCGTGTGTCGATCTTACAATGCGCTTCCCCATTGCCAGTGTGGAGTCCACCTGACAAGATAACCTCCGCAAGAGTGACTGGCTTCGATTTGAGTTTACAATTCTTCGATTTGATTGAATCGTCAAGGTCTGATTTGTCAATCACAATCGTGGCTGCTTGTGACACAAGTTGTTGCGATGCTGATGACTTTCTATTCCTAGAACACTTGCCCTTTTAGCGCGCACACGGTCCGACTCTCTCTTCTGAAGCAGAAACGAAGAGACTGAGTCCTCCAGTTGCGAACCCTGATTGTAGCTACTTTCTTAAGTACAAGGTTATATGCCCCAGCGGCGTAAAAAATGCCATGCATCTCGTGTATGCATCACCCGCACGCTTGGCGTGAGCACAGGAGCCCGAGATCGGCTGCTTATCTGCAGCAAAAAGCAACTCACAAGATCCGACTTGGTTCAATCACTTATCACACTGACGTATAGTCACGATCACGACCCGCTGCATGCACAATCCGTAACAGAGGCAACCCCTCACATATTCGACTTGCCACTGACACACGGTGGGACAGACATGGCAAGCGGAGCGCATATCTACCAACCACCTGACCACGGCATACTCAAGTTGACAAAGTGACAGCACGTCAGTACGACCACCGACTTCGCAACAACCGTAACATTACCCACACGTGACAGCAGCGTGTAAACTAAACACATCCACCAATTTGACGAGTCGCTGGTTTCAAGACATCAGCAAATACTCAATCACATGGTCGTACCTGTGCCGATGGCATCACCAGATTTCGTGTGTTCACGTAGGAACTGGCCCAACAACACCTACTAAAGCTATATTCCCGTAATAAAGCCAGGGGAACCTCCCACAATGATATTAGACGATATAGTCACGCTGTTGCGCATGCAACAATCTGACAGGGCGTCGAGATGGCGTAGCTGCTAAAACGCCGCTGTGACACTTAGATGAACTACCCAATAGCCGTATCATAGACAGTAGCAGTGACATCATTACTTCTCACTGTATCAAGTTGCCAGGACGAGCCAATACTTCCAAGACTGGCACAGAAACAGACACTGGTTGCAACCTTTTCAAGGAAAAGTCGCTCCAGTAACGGCCACGTTAGAGATGCATGTTCACCGCAGTGGATTGAATTACATGTTTAATCACCCCACAACGCTCTATTGCTGACAGAATTGAAGGGGGACGATGAAAATTAAAACTCTTCTGTTTGCAGAGCCGATTCGATGGAAACTAGATTCTGACCGTGAGGAAAGCCCTCGAGATAGGATTTATGAGACAATCGTACAAAAATTACCGAATTAAATTTACCATGTAGCCCACAGTAAAGTTCGTAATTGCTAGAATCCAGATCCAAATCCATAATTTCTATGTGCAGGAATCAGCAAAGTCGGAAAACCATAAACCGCGACCAAAACAAGAAGTTTACTGTATGCAAATAGATACTACTAAGATAAATAATATAAAAAAAATACAAGTGCTACATTGAATCATAATCCCAAAATGTGGGCGGTAAAATCCTTTTTATGGGATTCGTTCGTGCAAGTGTCATACACTGCAAGGACACTTATTGGTCGGTTGGTTGACAACCTATTTCAAACATAACAACAGGAGATACCCGTTCAACGTTTACATTTCTTTTAATATTTTAAAAAACTTTTCAAACCTATAAGTGATTATTTTCTGAATTCAAATTTATTTTTTAAAGCTGTCTGAAATTTAATTATACTGCCAAAAGAACAATGTCCGGTCGTTTTAGGGATGGCGAGAGCTATTCAGTTTGTGAGTCAGCGAATTTCAATTGTCGCATCGCCTGGGAAAAGGTTTACCAAGAAAGAAAGGACTAGCGCCTTAAAGACCTAAAGACCAAAACTCATATTTACAAATAGTATCATTGAGGTATTCTTACATTGCCTAAGCAAAAAATGAGAGGTCTTAAGGCAAATTCATTTTTTACCTTACAAATAAGCATTTTTCTCCTTTGGACCTATGCCTTTAGCCCTTGAGGCATAATAAAAAATCTTTTAGGCTTCAAGTAAAAATCCATATGGAGCGATAAAAGTTACTTTTTAGATGGCAATTATTCTTTTTTATTTTACTTCTATCACGTGCCACCCATTTATGGTTCCCTTGCCGTAAATAGGTCGGACTCTACAACCGTAAAGGGTAGGGCAAAGTGGGGCTGCCGAAAATCAAAATCGAAAGATGGGCGAAAAGTCATATGACGATTTGGTTTTTTTTTTAATTTTGCACGGCGATAAAAAGGGGGAGTCCCCATTTTTACCCCATGAATATTGGAAGACTGCTACTTTTTAAAGCAACAGGAAATCATATCAAAAACGTCTTTTTGAGATTCTACTCTAGTTCACTGCCATCTCTTATTGACTTTCTCAGTCTAACTCAATATACCTAAAATTTAATTAGATTGGTCAAAGCATTGTAGAACAAGTAAGCAGATTGTGATGCGCTTTCGCTCATTTTAATGTATTTGTTTTTAAAAAAAAAACCGTTAGAGATGTTCCCAAGCCAAAGCATTTCTCATTTTCACCGAGTTAGCCGTGTAGTTATTATGAAATTACGCATGCGCTGAAAAAGTGTCAACATCCTTAAGTTTTTCGTTGATTTTTGCTTGTGTGTTGTTGTCTTAAAATGACAAGTATGTACTATTTTATGATATAAATATTTAAACTATCCAGCTACTGTAAAAATACTGATGTTTGAGGGTGTGTTTTAGACCTTTATGTGTGCCTGTTACGCTGGGGGTAAACTGAAGTTGGTGAAACAAGCCAAATCACACTTTGATTTTTGCCGAAAAATTTTTGCGTTTCGACTGAATTCAGTTGGGATAAGGATATAAAGAAATGTTAGAAAAAACTGGCAAAAATCAACAAAATTCCATTTTGCCAGAAACATATTCACAGATTGGCTATTTAAGTGAATGAATGATATGTAAAATATTTTTTTAAAATAAGCCAATTCGCACTTTCGGATTTTTGCGGTGGAGGTGTTGTTTCGAGTGCAAGTGTTGGGGGATAAATTATAAAGAAATGATAAGGAAAAAACATCAAGATTCTAATTTTCTTTCAACATGCACGCTTTCGAATTTAGAAAGCCATCATATGATCTTTTAAAAACTACCAGTAACCTAGGTCAAATCGCCATGTACCTGTACCGTCGCCACCTCCCGAAAACAACAATTATCCCGGAAATGATATTTTTTGCCGAAATTCCCGGCTACTGCCACTGGTTCTCGAATGCAAAATACTGAGCTGCTATAACGTAAACCGTAAGTATGACACATAAGAAGTCAGGTTTGTGTTCGTGTATAATCATTATAGCTCGTAGCAGTCATTTTGAAAAGCGAGTTGATAGTCTTGCAGTTTGCACTTAAAATTTATATTTCGGGATGATAGAAGAAAGTGGCGAGTTACACCTGGAAAATCCTGCCCGAAAAAAATACATCGGCCTGGCATTTTCGTAAATCATGATATTTTACTTCGCACATAACACAAAACTTGTGTAAAATTCTGTATTTGCTACATACAAGAGCATATCCGGATCGCGTCCAAAACATGAGAGTTATTGCGCAAAAACCATTGAAAAGTGGCGAATGGTCCTAGGTTACTGGTATTTTACATATTATTCAGCCCCTTTAATAACCAACATGTGGGTATATTTCTGGCAAAATGGAACTTTGTTTCAAAAGTTTTTTTGGCGGATAATTGCAAACATTGTTACTTTTTCCTGTAATACAAAATTATACAAAAATATCAATTATCGCGGGAGATTTGTGGTTATTTCCGTATTATTCTGTTTTAAAGAAAGCGTAACAAAAATATGTATATCATTACCGTTAGACTGTGATCGCCTCTAGCAAATGCCAGTAAAGACTTGTGTGTCTTTGAATTTTATACGAAGGAGCCACAGAAGTGCCACAAAACGAGTACAGTCGACTCGCATATCGTTATATAGCGAGGATATGAAGCGGCGCGTGGAAACCTTGTAGCATGTCACTTCTTGTGGCCATAACTGAACCAGCTCCAAATCACTTTTTCCCTACTTTTACCCTTCATATCTGTCAGTGCGGGACTCGATATAAGAGTAAAGAATCGCTTCTTGGAACTATAACTAGACTCGCAATTTAAAATTTGCGAGGCAATGAACATAAATTGAATAGCACATCGTAATTTGTCAAATTATAGACTGTTTTTTTAGTTGCGAAATATCATGACCTTCAACAAAATTTTGTGGTAAACTATGTGGCTCCTGGTTTGCACAGAAAAATGGGAATAACCGATGTGAACGCTGTTTTCACATTGAAAGTACACGTTTTTAGTTTTGCCAACCTCGATGTACTGTTCAGTTTCATGTTTCATTCCTTGTGAGCATTTGTTTGTTGTCGAAGTAATTACATACGTACCCGCTCTGTGGAAGTTACAGTGAAGTTTAAATTTACATTAGCTTGTTTTCTCAATTTTATTAGTCTTCAAACTATTAGTTTAGTCCGTCCGTCCATTACCGGGCGTTTTACTCCACCCTGTTAAACTGTTTGTGATATTCGGTATGTAGGTGACCTATCACAGTGGGTAGATGCACATCAGTTTTACTTTGAGCATGAACCAATTCTCGGTTGTAGCGATTTTGTGTTAAATGGAAAATTTGAAGTGGCCAACAACCGCCACCTTGGAGTTTCATCGGCAGTTGCGTGTTGACGCGTAACTACTTGACCGATTATCACCAGTTTTAGACTCAGTTTAGCAATTACAAATGCACACTCGGAAAGCTTTAACGCTCCGCCTTTAGTGCACTTGTGGTTGTACAGGGCCGTGAAAATACAAGTTTGCTATTTCTGATGGATATCGTTTGGTGCCCAATTTCGGTTTGGTGCTGTGCTGTCTGTGATGACTCGTTTCACATTGTCTTGCAAATTTTTAGGGGGAAACCAACGCGAACTTGCAAGGCAAAAGCAACAGAAGGCACAGAAAGGGAAATCTAAAGATTCTAAAGATCATGAGGCCAACAAAGGCATGAGTCTAACCGAACGCAAACAAAGGTATTGTTCCTAAAATTAGATTTATCAATTTTTTTTTTTTTTTAAGGTGGTCCTTAAGTTTGCCCGTCCGCGAGGCACGACGTTTTCTGTAACATCAAGCAAAATGATTGTGGAGTCAGTGTGAGTGTGCATATTGATTTTACATAAAGGAACATGTCAGTAAGACCGGAATATAATTTCAGGGATGCGGACAAAATGCGGGAAAAGCAGGCAGCAGCAGCAGCGGCGAAAAAATAACAGCGGGTGCACAAGCCACGAGCAACACCACACAAGATTATTCAAATTCACTCAAAGACTAAGATGCGGCAATATGTATTGGTAGCTTTGTTCTGGAATTTTGATCTATCAGTTTTGTGGTACGGAAGAGTAATCAAGTTCATTTAATTCAACTAATGTTTTCATAAATAAAGTGCTTGTTGTTATGAAACGCGATGCAATTAACTGTCTTGGGGTTCAGATGTTTCATCTTGTGGCTTAATCAGAGAGAAAGTTTCCTGGTCATAGGCCAAGATAACAAGTCCTTGTCAGTAGAACTGTGTTCCGTGGCCTGTGAAATTGCACGAGCCGGACTAGAGGGATCAAATACGGTTCCAGACAAAATAAGTGTATTTAGAAGAAAAAAATGTGCAGGTACTTAGTTGCAGACATATGAGGTAGTCTGTTTTTTGACAAAGTTTCGTTTACTGTGTATTTCCTGTGGTACGGATGGTAATGTTTACATTTTTGTTTTGAACAAGCATCATAATTTTTTTTTCTTTGGGTGAGCATGTCAGTGTTTGCCCAACTGGTCGGTCATAAACGATGTAACAGGTAGTTTCCAATTCTAAAAGGTTGAGTAGTTCTGGCCGTATTATGTCTTTGAAATTTATCTTGCCTGGCCCGTGGGCTTGGCCCGTCGCGTACTGCGATGTCACGGAACACGCTCCTTCGCATCAGGAGTAACGTACGTAATGAAAGGAAAAATGAAAATCTGCTGTTTGTAACGGTGGAAACAGATACACAACGCAACTTTTCCAAACCGGAGATTACTCATATTTTTACGACTATTGACGTGCAGATTTTTGGTTTCAGTCGCAATTTTTTGGCCCGGCCTTCACTAAGTTCCTTTGTCCCAAAAAATTTCGCTGATTAACAAGCCACGGAGTACTTCGTTCGTATAAGTAATTATAGATTAGTAGTAGTATTTTGCTCAGCTTTACAGTGTTATAATGGTTATAAGTGAAATTGAAATGTTCCCTCACATCATTCTGAATGTGTGTAATATTCAGGAAAAATCTATTTCCACCACGTTCTTAATAAGCCCTTAAAATAATATATATAATTTGTAACCTTGTTCCAACGGCGATATGAATTTTTGTATGTTTTTTTTTGTGTGTGTGTTTTAATGTAGTATATTTAAGTTATTGGCAGTTGTAAATACCATTACTGTCATGACCTGATTTTTTTTTTAATCCGTAGAGTAGAAAATCGACATTTATGTTCCAAAATAAAATTAAAAAAAAAAAGAAAGAAACACCAGGCCTAAGTGTTGTATAATTTCCGGTTTCGCAGTTTACGCCTTGCTTTAATAGCGTCATTTCAGTTACGACTGTGCAGTTTATTTTTCAAGTATCGAAGACGCACACTCACGTATTGCTGTGCAAGATTTGGGTTTGTTTCATTTTGCATTTGACGGCTTGTCATTCATTATATGAATAAAACTTTACTATTTTTACATAATGAACTTTTACTTCGTTTGCCCTGATTTTAGGGTCAGACCATTCCGATACATTGTAGAACCTCGTAATGACATCGGATATAACGATACACAGCTTATTAGTCTTCCGCCGGGGGACTATAGTTTTCGGGTCCGTCTGTCCGTCCGTCTTGTCGTCTGTCGACATCTTTTTTATTAACACACTCAAGCCTACATTTTTCGACCGATTGTTAAGATATTGTATATATGGGTAGTACTGGAAAGAAAAGAATCGGTATTGTAAATGAACCATGTCGACCCAAGGACATAGGCCCAGCTGAACTTCACAAATTTTCTCAATCCTTACTCAGTTGAATGAGGTTGTTAACACATTCAAGCCTACATTTCTGGATCGATTGTTGAAATCTTTTACATATAGAAAGTATTGGAACCAACAAAGGTCGGTATTGTAAATTAGCCCTGTCGGCCCAAGGACATTGGCCCAGCTGAACTTCACAAATTTTCTCAATCCTTACTCAGTTAAGAGGTTGTTAACACACTCAAGCCTACATTTCTGGATCGATTGTTGAAATCTTTTACACATAGGAAGTTTTGGAACCAACAAAGGTCGGTATTGTAAATGAGCCCTGTCGGCCCAAGGACATTGGCCCAGCTGACAACTTCAGAAATTTTCACAACTCTTACATTCTGGAATGAGTCTGTTAACACGCTCAAGCCTACATTTCTGTATCGATTGACAAGATATCACAGCTAGAAGTAGTATTAGAACCAACAAGTGTTGGCATTGTAAATGAGCCATGTCGGACACTGGCCCAGCTGAACTTCAC
Organism: Protula sp. h YS-2021; assembly: GCA_949752745.1. Classification (NCBI taxonomy): domain Eukaryota; kingdom Metazoa; phylum Annelida; class Polychaeta; order Sabellida; family Serpulidae; genus Protula; species Protula sp. h YS-2021. Next base: position 44,004,522 of record OX457024.1, read on the forward strand.
AAATTTTCCCAATCCTTACTCATTTGAATGAGTTTGTTAACACACTCAAGCCTACATTTCTGGATCGATTGTTGAAATCTTTTACATATAGGAAGTATTAGAACCACAAAGGTCGGTATTGTAAATGACCCCTGTCGGCCCAAGGGCATTGGCCCAGCTGAACTTCAGAACTTTTCACAACCCTTACATCCTCTAATGAGTTTGTTAACACATTCAAGCCTACATTTTTTGATCAATTGGCAAAATGTTAAACACATAGGTAGTATGGGTTGTAACAAGAATTGGTATTGTAAATGAGCCATGTCGGCCCAAGGACATTGGTCCAGCTGGAATTTTAAATTTCACGAATATGATAAATTGCGAATTCTGGTTTTATGAGGTCACTCCGGTCGTATTCATTTTATAATGTTGAAACTTAAGATTTTACAGATCCGATGAAACCCGCTGACTTGATAGACAGCATTAACATGCTTGAAACCACACCTACTGTATATCTTTGTTGGGCCAGCCAACGCCGCCAGTCTTGTCACATCTGTCCTCTGTATGTACATATATGCGTATGATAACTTCAATTGGTTTTGCATCTGCAGTTTTCAGACTGGGAAAATGCAGGCCTTTGCAAAATTTCCAGTAATCGGTTTAAAATGCTTATTCAGTAAGTCGTGCTGACTGAATGATAGAAAACAGTGCAATAGTCATGCCGCAGTGGCCGGTGGCTTGGCCTATCCCGTCACTGTTTTAATGCCTCAAGATCAATAATCTTTCTGGAAAACGCTGTAATCTCCCGTGTAGCACCAACAGCACAACTGTATTTATGGTAAGTTGTTAATTAAATTGCCTACCGGTGTGAGTTCAGTGAAAGAGAAATATATCACGCAAGGTTTTTACGTAATGACATCATACATCTTTAATAATTTCGCGTGAAAGGTGTCCGATTGACCGAAGGAATATGCAAACAATGCTTGAAGTCAAGTCGACACTTCCTTCCCGAGATATCCTGCACACAACATTTTGTTCACAACAGACTGACACAGACAAATACACACTGAACGCACAAACACCATGATGTCTCTCCTTGGTTAGCGGTACATAAATATTCTCTGTGGTTTTCAAATTGTTTTATTTCAGATGAGTTCGGAATTATTATCGATATAAATGATACACAAGCATTTCATCGTTTTCACTAACAGTGTATAGAACAAGCATCTGGTCCACTAAATGCAACGAGAATACACAAATATCCTAAATCCGCGATTCGTTCTTCTGCTTCTCCTTGGCCTTTGACATCCTTCCAGCTTTTAAACCCTAAACAGAAATACACACAATTTTTTAATTAATAACGATCTACTTGTAAATTCCTTAGTAAATGAGTTGGACAAGGACCATAATTAATTTTACATAGACTTTCTGCATAACATTTTGAAATCTGGCACTCTCCACAGCATTGAACGATCTCCAAAAAACCACAAAAGCAAATGTGTTGGGCCTTTAGAACAACAGAAATAGTTAGAAAAATGGGGGTGTTTTTACTGGATTTTTTTGCTATGCTGATTGGAACATACAGGCATGTAAACGGTCCTTGACAAAACTGAAGGATTGTTCAAAGGTTTCAATTTTGAAAATAAAGGTTGTTTACAGGTTTTTCTAATGGAAATAAATATTTTTTTTTATGGTATGGTGAGTTTCCACTAGCCAAAGGAACGCTAAACTTTGCCCTCACATCGCTTTACTGGGCAGCAAGTTACTTAACGTTAATACATTTCTTAAATACAAGTACAAAACTTATTATATTTGCTTGAATAAGATATTTTGTTTTTCCTGTAAAAATTAAAGAAAAATTGATAAGGGGTTTTTGAACATCGACCAAAATGAAGGTTTTTTTCAGTAAAATAAAGGTTTGGGAAAAAAATAAACTTTTTTTCAAAGGTTTCAAAGGTTTTTTAGTAAAATAAAGGTTTTAAAGGTTTTGTTTACATGCTTGAACATAGCAACCGCGGGATTCCCCAGTTCTGGCTGAGTTCTTTTAGCATTTTGCTCATTTTTAAAAACTTCATTACTTAATGGTTGCACATGTGTTACATAATAATACGTTTACCGCGGTACTGCTTTTTCTTACCCCTTGAGTGTTTACGTTCTACCACGAAATGTAATCAGTCAAAAGCCAGTTACGCAAGAACAAACATCCACTGGGTGCTTATTAACATAATAAGCAAATACACACACTGGCATAGCTGCGGAAAATCATTTACAAAACCAGAAACATCACACGAGAAAAGAAGGCAAAATATCAGTTTTCTATTAAACCAGTGAAAAGAGCGACACTAACCTGGTAATAGCCCGTATGATAGCCGCTCATATACCACGAGATTAGCATGCTATGCAGAGCTTCTTTGTCACTGTCAATCAATTCTAGGTCGTCTAGTGGAGGCGGAGGCGGCATCCTAGGACAAGGCTGGAACAGTTTCAAAATCAAAACAAATACCATGTTGAACTTGGCTATATTCGGTGCTTGGCACCCCTGGAAACTTACACATATGAACGTAACGATGAAGAAAAATAAAAAAAATGGTGAAGTTGTATCAGTTAGATACAATCTGAAGTTAAGATATTTCGGAGAATGAAAGGTTACACCTTTCACAAACTTTAGTCATTAATATAAAAGCAAATTACTTTGACTTTCTGGGTTGTTCTGCTAACACTGACTACATTGCTACAAGTAAAGAATCAAGGTCAACTGAATATACATTGAATATTAATCTCTAAAAAAACATTTCGTTCTTTGTTATTTTTGAGTTGCTATCTTGGTTTGTGTGTGCCTTAGCACTTGCAAACACCGCTGACTACATTACGCACCTGAGGCCCAGGAAAATCCGGTGCATTAAACCCACTTCTAGGCATTGGCATCATCGGCTGCAACAAAAAATTAAATGTTCTTAAAGGTTTTAAAATTAAGCACGTTGACTAAATTAAAGCCAAGCGTTTTAATAAAGGTGCAAATTAAAACTTACGGGAGGCATAAACGGCACGTTTGGTCCCGCCATGAAAGGGGGCAATGAGAATGGCGGCGGCATACCACCGAACGGCGCCCGCGACGGCATGAACCCCACGCTCTGGTCACTGCCCTGACTAAGCCTCCTGGGCGTCCCATGACCGTGCGCCCGGCTCCGCGGATGCGATCGCGTTCTATTATGCGAATACTCCCAATCGACACCACTTTCAGACTGAAACACGAAAACATAATAATGTGTCTCTCGTTTGTTTTTCTTTCAAGCACTTTTTTTTCTATTATTTTTTCCAAAAGATTACTGTTGTTGCAGTGATGACCTTTTATACAGCTTCTGAAGTTTGACTTACATTGTGACCCAGCCCCTTCACTTCCCAAACACATCTTGTCCGCGTGTCTGGTCCGAACTTCTACATTTTCCCAATACGTTTCTATGAACGGTTTTTGTACCAAAGAAAACAATCTGACCGAAGACTAAGTCCTTAACACTAATTTCAAATCCTGATCTGTCCCCAACCAGATTACCATATCATCATCCCACGATAAACATTCAAACAAATGAGAAGATACTTATTAAAAACCCTCTAAAATTTTAACATATCGCAAATTTTCTGATGCATAGCGAAAAGCGTTTTTATTGCTATTTTTAGGGTCCATTTTCTCTTCCGTAATATGAAATGCAATCGCATTTATCTGTTGTTACTTTTAAACAGACCTATTAGGTTTTTTTTTTATTTAATGAAATTAGAAACAGTTTAATCAATCCTTATTGTTTTAAATATGCAGTCACCTCTGTAAATGTTTCTGAATCGCGACCTCCCCTCACACGGTCCTCAGCGTATGGAACCTCTTTGCTATCATTCGCTACGGCCTCTGAGGGCAACAGATCTGTCAGCAGTTGTTCTTCTTCGTTACCATAACCAAGGTAGCGTATATAACAGGTGCCATTGTCGCCGTCAATGGAGAGTATGACAGCCTCGTAAATGTCACCGTCTTCCGTGTACACAGCCCGGCAGTGATCCCCAACCGCCCACTGCGAAGTCTGTTATACCAAAAAGTCGTTAACAGAAACACGACTAAGTACTCGAGATTTTATTCCACTAAAACACAAGTTTCTGGAAATTGTGTGAACTGACACAGTAAAATATCCTGTCGTGTGGTTTATTAGGAAATATGTATTTTGAAATAAAAATAAAATTCTGTTTACTGATTTATCTTACAACATATTGCAATGGCAGCGGGACCACTCCCGACAGAGCAATTCCGGACCGGGACAGAATCTGATGCCGACTAAGACAATTCCCGACATCTAAACAAATGGAGTATAGATCTACCTATTTTAAGAAGAAAAATTTATAAGATTCCAGCGTCTTTATCGTACGTGATGCATGCAATTGTACGTAACGAAATTCACTGGAGTCACTGGAAAATCACTGGAGTATTTGTTTTTGGTAACCTGGAACGATTACACGGTCTTTGATGTGTGTGATTACGATTACACACCGACTGCGACCCTTAATGAACTACAATAAGGTACTGAACTCCCAAACTGCAATCGATAATTTCAACCAACCAGGAAACGAGACTGGCCAATGGCGATGAAGTTCTTGGTTTTAGACAGTGTTGCTGGTGACGAAAGCGTCATTCTAATTTTTGATACCGAACGCTCGTTGGAACTGCTCTGTAACGGATATCATCCGAAAACTGTGAGACAGAAAAGAACTGTGACTCATGGAAATGTAAATGTAGTAGGGACCTACTAACATAGTACTTGCTTGCAAAGTAGTACACTGACAGATACTGAAATAAATAAATTTAGAAACATTGTGATTTTGTTTTGTTATCTGTTCTATAAGTCAGGAATTGCCCCGTCGGAAATTGCCCCATTTTAATACATGGTATATAACTAGAGCGGCCAGTGCACACAAACAACATTATACCAGAATATGCCAATAATTTTTATAAGCCAGCTATTGCCGTTTGCTTTTGTAAACAAAAACAAATGTTTCCATCGACAACCCCCCCCCCCCCTCCCACCTTTCCACCGTTTTGGAAACTATTTTGATAATCTTGTACTGTTTCAGAATTATGAGACTTTTTATCTTGTATAAATATATCTGAATAAATACACCTGATGGGAAGGGGGTTGGAGGAGGTATCTGTGGGTATCTTACTCCTCAACTTCTAGGTACACGTTTGTTTGGTAGTTCACGTCCCGTTCACCAACTAGGAAGGGTATATTCGGACGCACTTGCTAAAGAAACAAGAGGGAGAAAAAGAAGGAAGAATGAAGAAAAAGTGAAAGAAGAGTTAGGAAAAAAAAGAAAAAGAAATTCCGATTGGCCGCCTCTTACGCCATGCACGGAACAGAACGCAGTGGGTGTATTCTTAAGATTCCCCCCCCCCCCACAGGGGGAACAGGTACAGGTGTGCCAAAGTGGAATGTGGTCACTTTCAATTGGGCTTACGATATGTCTCTTTTATCCATTTCTAGAATGTGGTTACTGCAAACAGCTTTTGCTGTAAGTCCTCTTATTCTGCATTAGGAGGTGGTCGTTGAAACAGGTTTTATTGAACGTCTTTTTACCCGGGTCTGGAAGGTGACCACGACAGAAGGTTTCACTGTTCATCTTTTTATCCCGGTCTCAATATGGTCACGACAGGCAGGTTTCGCTGTACGTCTTTTTATCTGATTCTGGAATATTTTTGTTGAAACAGGTTTTACTGTTCGTCCTTTTTTTTTATTCGCGTCTTGAATGTGGTCACATCAAGCAGGTTTTACTGTACCTCTTTTGATCCACTTCTGGAAGGTGGTCACTAAAACCTTTTACTTAACATTTTTTATCCAGAACTGGGAGATTGGCACTACAACTAAGTTTTATTGTACGTCTTTTCTTCCGGTCTAGAAGGTGGTCACTACAAACAGGTTTCACTGTATGTCTTTTCATCTGGGTCAGGAATCCGGGCCCCACATCAGCAATTCCCTGCTTTATTGATGATTTTTTTTTCGTTGTCTTACCGGGAACAGGACAATTCCCCCCCAGACAATTCCCCCCCCCCCAGTCAATTCCCCCCCGAACAATTCCCCCCGTAGGACAATTCCCCCCGAGGACTATTACCCCCCATTCATTTTTATTTTTTTTATTTTTTTTCTTTTCTTTGTATCTCTCTCTCTCTCTCTCTCTCTTTTTTTTTTTTAACAAATTGTTGCCCTTTTATCTTCTAACTGGAGATGGTAATTGTCCTTTCATTTCAACATTTCAACACTGTCGCAATTGCAATTTACATGCCTTATCCAAACCAATGAACTTTAAGTTGGCCACCTCATTGCCAGCAAAAACGGTTTTCTACATGTTACATCGGTCGGATCCGCCGTAATGTTCGCGGTGCATCTGGTCAAATTATGGGTGGCCGCTTGCCCGAGCCACCACGTCCCTGGTACGCCGACTCTGCGCAACGCATTCGTTAAACATTCCGCGACTTCGAAAACCTACATACTGTTGACTGTTTGCGTGGAATTGCCCACAACATCAGGTTTTAAATGGCACAAAAAACTTTCGTTCCAGATAGAAAAATTTTGCATTTTTGATTTTAAGGTATTTTAAAAATAAAGACTTTGGCATTCAAAGTAAAATATAATATAAAAATTAAGTGGGGGGGGGGGGGGAATAGTCCTCGGGGGGAATTGTCCTACGGGGGGAATTGTCCTACGGGGGGAATTGTCGGGGGGGAGTTGTCTGGGGGGGAGTTGTCTGGGGGGGGAGTTGTCCTAGACCCGTCTTACCACCCTCCTTCCCCACCCACCCTCCGCTATCTAATGTAAATACGGCTCTGAATCAATTCCTAAATTTTCACTTTTCTTGTCACAACACAAGATAGCAGATGACCCACTTAAAAATACTTCCAAGCACTGCACCTTTGTTGAGGTTACATAACAGCTCTCATATATGGAACAGCTTGGCCGTCAAGCGAAACAAACATTGCTGTCAGTCGAGCAAAACCAATAGCTAGTCCTGCAGAGGCATGCAAATACGATAAATACGACTAAAACATCCTGAGGTCAGTCGCATTATTTCTGAATTATGGGGGAGGGGATTCGGCCAAGTTGGGTTACGATGTCGTCCACAAGCACTGGAAAAGATCTTAAATCCCACCACGTTTGAAGCTGACTCGACTTGTCGTTCTCGATTTTTGGCACTAACAATGTAAAGTGTAAACAATAGATTTTGACGTCATATGACGCCATTCATTCTATATACGTCATTACCATATATGAACCGCCTAACCCACCAAAGGCATTATCCTACCAAGTTTGAAAGTGCCGACGTTTCCTTCTGCAATTTGATGACGCATTTGATACGTTTTGACGTCATTTGACGTTATGCGTTGTTCAAAATGTGTCAAATACAACAACAGCCGGCAGTAACACCCAAGGCATAATCCTGGCAAGTTTGAAAGTGATACGACTAGAGTTAGCGTGCTAACGAAGTATAGTGTCCGCAACACTTAATGACTTTACATGGCGTCATACGTTGTGTTATGTAGACCCATGGCATGATCCTATCAAGTTTGGAGCTAATCGGACGTTCCGTTCTGCAGTTACAGTAACGGCGCAACTGTCACATTCTGACGTCATATGACGTCACGCATTGTTCAATATGAGTCGAATACAATCGCAACCGACAGACCAACCCATAGCATCATCTACCAGATATGTAGCTGATCTGACGTTTCTTTCAAGAGTTATCGTGTTGACAAAATCGAGTGTCGACAAAAAACGCACACACTACATACACATCCTCTCACCCGCATACACCCCCACCACACACAAAGAAAGTACAAAAACAACATATTTCTCCTCTACGGAGGAAACATAATTCAAAGTGTGAAAACCTGTGATACGCCCGCTGATGATTTAGTCGGACCCTTTTTAGGTGCTGTTTTCGGTTTCTTCTTTTTCTTCCTCTTCACTCGGTTATTTGAGACGCTTGTCGAGTCAATACCACGTTCAACCAGTTTTTCCTACAAATACGGACACTGAAAGCTTTTGTATACTTTTACGTAGTTTGAAAATGAATATTTATTGACTAAAGACTGAAAGGTTGAATGTCTCAACGAAAGTTTAGCCTAATTTCCGTTAGCTTAATACCAGGGGTTTCCGAAAAAAAAAAGCCCAGGGCTTCTATTTGGAAACTGGCCAATTTCAGGCGCACATTTAGAAACCAAATAGAAGCTTCGAGGCTTCTATTAGGAAATAGTTTCCTAATTAGAACCCCGGGGCTTCTATTTTTCAGATGGGGGAGGCAGGGTTGGGTTTCTACCAGGTAGAAACCCTTTTTCCCCTACCGTGGGTAAAAACTAGGGTAATAACCCGGGAAAAAGGGTTTTTACCCGATAGAAATGGTAGAAATAGGGTAGAAACCCCCTTAACAACAACTTACCACAACACCTTTGGGTATCTATCCGATCTACTTGTAAGTTTACATCCATATTTTATATCTACAGTTCATATCCACAAACAACGCGATTATAAAAATATTGTAACACAAAAATTGTCTAGCTAACAGTCTTTATACAAATCTAAACATTCTACTAAAATGTGACGGGTGCATTTAATAATCCACTTCTTTTGCTCCTCGGAGCATGCGATAACAGAACACTAATTTTGATGCTTTGTCGTTGCCCAATCTGTTTCTGACTTTAGAATGAATAGCACCAAAGTTCGAAAATACTCTTTCGATTGAAGCTGATGAACATGGCGCAGATAACAGGTCAATAACTGTAGTAATAAAGTGTGCAGAAATGCTGCTATTTGCAGCGCCTTTCCACCAAGTTATTGGGTTAACTTGTCTTGCCGTATCCGTGAAATAATGCCCAGGGAATGGGGCAGTTTTGGCCTCAAAGGCAATCAGCGTTTCTGCGTTTTCTTCACATTTGTTTATGATAAATTGACACGCAATATCATTTTGCTCATTTGTCAACTTTTCTCCCAAATATTTCGGATGTAGTTTGTAAGCCGTCAGATGCGACCGGCCTTTGCTAATTGTGTATTTCCACACCTGTGACATTTAGCATAGACTTTGGTATCCTTTGTGAATTTAGTAAAATGTTGCCATACTGAATCCCTTGGTCTGCCACCGTTATTCATGTTGAAATTTATTTTCAACGTTTTCTAAATTTATTTAATTGCCTCTAAATACATTCAAAAGCTTAACTGTGTTTAGAAGCCTCAAAATACAATACTTTTGATTTCACAAAAATCATGTATTATATAGACCCTCTTAAGATGTTTAACTAACAAACGGATGTGACCATTTCTAACATCAAAGTAGTATCGCGCTGATGTTTACCGATTACTCCAGGGAAAACACATCCCTTTGTCAGGTATTACTTCTTACATAAATAGTCTGTTCGTTAATATCACAAGACCATTGCATAAGAGCAACTGCACAGCATACATAAGAAGAAATATTTGACAAAGGGATGTGGCTTCACGTGAGTAAAGTAAACAGTGGTGGTGGATATGAATTGCATGAAAGATAATTACCAACAGTACACAAGTTTGTGTGCAAAGATCTGAGAAATAAGCGCCGCCAACTCCATGGTAGAAACCCCATGGTAAAAACCCTTTTTACCGTCCGGGTTTTTACCCGGTAATTACCATGGTATTTACCCACTTCGGTAGAAACTTGCCAACTCTGGGGGGAGGGGGGGGGGGGGGGGTGTTGTCGATAAGTTTTCATTGGAAAAAAAGAAAATTTTTACCATCAATCTTTTATTAAAGCACTACATGCTGCGGATATCCGCACAAAAAAAAATAACAAAACATACAAAAACAACAGTAGCTAAAAAAAGTCTGGTAAAGTATCCTGTGTAAAACACGAATGCCACTGAAAGTGTATAACCTAGACAGGGTGTTTTCTACACTGATCACTGGTAATCAAGTTCATCATCCGATCCGAACTCCACATCCGTTTCCTCGGTGACCTCAGTGACCACAGGTCTGGTGTCATTTTTCCGAGTTCTTCTCCAAGAGTTCGCGCAACCTGTGGTTGAGCGCATTCACTGGCACAGATTCGCCACCTGCTTTCACGCCACACAACTGGAACGATTTGCGAATGGCTTCCGGATTCTTTGTCAGTTTCTTCAATGCCACTGACACGAAATCCACGATCTTTTGATACAACGGCCGTTTGCGGTATCCAGATACAGTGTATTCTTTCTCCCCGTTGATGAACCAGTCGTTCCATTCCTCGGCCGCCAACCTATTGCAGGTCATAATGTGTCATCAAAGTCACCAGAAATGACACAATATGACTTGCAATAGGTTGGTGGTGTCGTCAAACCAACCAAATAACTACCTAACTAACTCCTCGGCCAGATGTTGCTTAAAAACAGCGTTTACACCACCTGTCACGTCAGGCGGTTGTAGCAGTGGGGTGAACTTCGGTGGGATAACTTTGTGGTCAACGTTGAGCCGTCTGGACGCGTCTTTGACGGAATCAGTGGCGTGAGCTGTCAAAATCACGTAAAACCTTTCAAAATCACGTATCCTTGGAGTACACGGCCGCTGGCAGAGATATACGCGCTTCAAGATCTCCCATTTTTCTTTCACTGTGTATTACTTTCTTTTATTGCTAGCCATTGCCAAAGCAGTTGTTTGAAACTGTGGTGATATTGACGAAAGAGCCACCCATTATAAAGGCATATGGTGACAAGTGCTCAGCCCGTTATATTTCCGCTACCGGTAATACTCCGGAGTTAAGGTGGGAGTTGGGGGGTTCCTTGTGCGAAGCAACGACGCAGAACCCGTCTAGGGGTTTGCCTCACATCAAAGGATTAAGTGCACCGTGTTTGCATTGCGGATAAACACGAGTTCTAAAAAAGACTTGCAGGGAAGGAGGGGCAACATCACGCCGCTGTTCCGTGCTGAGAAACATCCGTGCGGAGAAACATCCCTTTACTATGGGAGTCCATGGGAAAGGGGTTTTGCAAGCAAAAAGGGGCAGGGATGTTTGCAAACATGGCGCTTTTCTCAAAAGTTCTAGCATTTTTATTTCGGAAAGGGGTTGTGTTTGAACAACAGATAAGGGGGTTTCAAGTATTTATTTGCTTTTAACGTGCAGTATTTAAGAAGTCAATAAATGAGTTGCGCTGCATGTTAATGCAATAAATGATACAAGATGCATGAAATAACTTGATTATTTCACTTTAATAGGGCAATAGGAATAACCTATACTCCAAGTTCTCGGTAATAAAAGAACATATTGGCGAAGTTGAGGGTTTGCCTCATATCAAAGGTGGGGTTGGGGTGAGCAGGGAAGGAGGGGGGCTTTTACTAGGAAACGATTTTTTCAGCCGCAGTATTCACGAAAGTTAAACCGATGGGTTAACCTATAACTTAATCCAAAAAGTTAACTTCGTGGTTTAAACCAAGTTTAAACCATCGGGTTAACTTATGTCATATTCACGAAAGTTAACTATGGTTTAACCCAGTGGGTTAAACCAAAAAGTTAACCCTGCTTGTGAGGTGGGTTAAACCAGGATTAAGTTCCTGAGAAATGTCTGAGTAATTTCATTTGTGTTCCTCCTCCTTTTCCTCTCTAGGAGGGGGAAGGGGAATGAAGTACAACTGTGTTTGAAATTGACTTGTAATCCCAGATACCAAGCTTGCAGATTAAATCATGGAGAAAGCACTGACGAGTACAGGGAGGAGAGACACTGGCCTGTATTATATATGAAAACTACCCTATATTTACCAGTAACAGATCCAAGGAAGAGGTGGGGGGCGTTTATGGGTTGTAATGTCCCCACCTCTAGATAAAAAAAATTGACAGTAAAACTTTGGGTAGTACTATGGGTATATTCCCTCTCTCTTTCTCTCTTTTTTTCTCTCCCTCTCTCTCAGCCCCTGTCTCCCACCGAGTTTCAATCCTTATGCACATGTTGTGTATCCTAGAACATTCAAGCAACGGTTACGATGTGAGTTCGCTGCAAAATCACCTCTTTTTTGTCTTTTGTCTCTTTTTTTCATCAATTAGCCAGTCATTGCATTCATTTCGCTTAAAAAATTTGTTTTGCGATTATGACGACAGTTTGCTACGAAACAACTTCAATTTACGTACGTCATTTAGACGTTCACTGGGTGTCATTTCGCATGTTTTTTGCAAATATGTTATTCTGCGAAGTCATAATATTGTCCACTTGTACCACCCAAGTCCAAGACTAGGCAACCCAATCTTAATGGGTTTTTCGAAATGAAAATAAACAAAACACAATCATTTTTCCCTTTCCAGGAAGTGCCAGTCTCTTGGAAAATCCCTGGGAAATCCCTGTATTCTCCCCCAATAATGATGACGTATTTGGGTTAACTGCGGTTTAACTTAAACCAAAAGTTAAGCCATTGGTTTAGTTAAACCACTGTTAAACTTCTTTCGTGAATATGGTTTAAACCATTGGTTTAGCTCATCCAAATTTTTTGGTTTAACCCACTGCTTTAACCCAATCAGTTAAACCAAAGAGTTAACTTTCGTGAATACGGCAGCAGGTCTTTATTTTAAGTCCATACAGAAGCCCCGGGGCTTCTGTTGGTTAACAGTTTCCTAATAAGAGCCCCGGGGCTTTTATATGGGGGAGGGGGCTTCTTTTCGGAAACTCCTTGTAATGAGTAACATGGTCCACAATAAGGTTAAGAAGTTCACCCAATTACCCTGTGGTTTTCAGACATTTTTTCAAGACACAGGCACAATGAGAGCTACAAATTTAATATTCTGCATTCCACCTCTGCGATCAACGACATAAAACATTTATTATCTGCTATAGGAACTTCGGGATCGCACGGGCAAAATGACCACATTACATCCCTCGATTGAATCTTTACTTAATTTTGATGCTGGAGTTAGCGCTTGAAACTGAGACATTGCTCTCCGCCGAGTAAAATGGGAATAACTTGAGTTTGAAATGGACTGCGGTTTACCTGCATCAGATTTACTGCCTCGTCATAAGCTTTGATTAAGGCCGAGTCGTCCCATATGTCATTATTACCATCATCCTGCAATATAAAACGCCACATCGCTGAGTGTCCCACTAGGAAAGAATGTCATGGAAGATATGCTACCGGAACTATCACAAGTTAAGATAAAAACAAGACCGAGCGTCTATGCAAAATGGGTTCGTTTGGTATTCATCATTTTTTGAAAACGAAAACACCGATACGTTAACTGTTGATCAATTTCAAAATAATAATTTTCCCAGCTGTAATCTATATATTACACTCTATTATTTAAATAAGCATACATCAAGCAAATACGACAGTACATATTTTTGTCCTGGTTAATTTCTAATAGCTACCTAGTAACAACTAAATGGCCTACCGCCACCCCAGGGCAGGATGACACGCACATCTGTCACCATGCTTGTGTGCATGTAGTACTACTCTATAAGTGGATAAAGTTTCATTAAGCAAAGCGGTCTAATAAAGAATAGCGGCCAAGCTTTCGATTAGATTCTGTGTATTAGGCTGGCGGTAGAGGTGGGGATGGGCCGCACCCAGGGACTGGTACGGTGACACGCCCCAATTTTTGCGGCATTAGTAGCGTACCCATGAGGTGCAACTTCGTGCCAAATATCGTTACCGAAATCGGTCAAGAAAGTGGGGAGAGAAAAAAATATATTCCATTTCCTTAATTTCTGATAGCTACCTGGTAACCACTAAATGGCCCACCCCTACCCCGGGGCAGGGTGACATGCATATCTGTCACCATGTTTGTGTGCATATAGTACTACCTTATAAGTGAATAAAGTTTCATTAAGCAAAACGGTCAAAAGACGAATAACGGCCAAGTTGTCGATTACATTCTATGTATTAGGCTGGCGGTGGAGATGGGGCCCCACCCCGAGACTGGTAAGGGGAGACGCCTTTTGCGGCATTAGCAAGGAACCCATAGAGTGCAACTATCGTTACCGAAATCGGTCCAGAAAATGGGGAGGGATAACAAAATATATCACACTTCCCTGTATTTAGACACATACAAGTTAAACAGCAAATGGCCCAGCCCCACCCCGGGGCTGGGTGACACGCACATCTGTCACCATGTTTGTGTGCATAGAGTACTACTAGCGACCAACTTATCGATTATTACCACCTGTTTGACAGATAGTGTTTGCAATTCGTATTTTCTGGTAGGCCTTACTTTCTGATAGCTATTTTATGATAGCTTCAGGTTAGAGTCCGCTGAGTAAAAAGGTGTTATACACACCAGAGCGAACCGTCATAGAAGTGGGTTATTGGGCAACAATAACAACAGGGGAGAAAGGAACTGTGTAAATACAAGTTTATCCTTGTGTTTCTTTCAGGCAATAAAAATCGTAAACAACGGGCTGTGTTTGATCATGTGAGCATGACGTCAGTTTGATTGATAGCACTTTGTTTTGTACACATATCATAGTGAAAGAAACAGAATGGGAAGTCAGTTATTAATTGATTGATATTTTATTTATTCTTTTTTCAAACAATACAATTGCAGGACCATAGTAAATCATGCAGCTATGTCAAAACATAATTCTTGAATGATTTTGATTAAATGCTTGAAAAATAGAAAGGCGTAGCTGGCAGTTTAAAAACTTATATTTGAGCACGCCCATTCTATTCACACACATGAGGTAGTAATACACAAGTATAGGTCGTAAAGGCACAAGACAAACTTTAATCACTATATGATGCTATGTTATAATTGTAATAATAATAAAAACCAACATTGTTTATTATTCTTATGGCGCCTTTTTGTTTTATAAACAATACTTGTAATTTCGTATTGGGTGCATTTGCCCATATTTCACAGCAATAGGAGAGATAAAGTATCGCTCGTGTTTGACGTCTGTAAGGAATAAGAGTTGCTACCAAGGAAATGGAAATGATTATAAACAACAGATTTACATTCCAACTAGTCTCATTCAATAATTTTCATATTATTGTTAAAAGCCATTGTCGGACTCCTCAGAGTTAAGCTGTTTTATAACAACGAAAAGAAGCAGGTGTCCTTCACCTTCGTGGCATCCCTATTTTCGCCAATGATGTGAAATGATTTGCCCAACAGAACTATCAGAAAAATCAAAACAAACTCAACAAGTATTCAGTGAACACTAACAGACCCCAACGCCCCCAAAATTGTAAGGGGTCGTCTATGGTTTTGAACCTGTTGGCCAGTTTAGGCCAAGAAAAATAAATTTCCTACTTCTGCTCAAAACTTTGAAAAACAATGATACTGGCTGGCGGAAAATCTTTTTTTACCCCCAAAATTTAGCAGATCACGTGACCGAATTTGGCCAAAATGGCCTAAAGGCACATCTATAAGTCGAGACCTTTCAAATGAGCCCAACATCAAGTCTCTAGGCCTCTGCGTTCTCGAGATATCGCCTGTACAAACTCAAAGTCGATTTTTGCGGTTTTGGCCAATCTGGCCAAGATCACGTGACCGAATTTGGCCAAAATGGCCAAAAGGCACATCTACAAGTCGAGACCTTTCAAATGAGCCCAACATCAAGTCTCTAGGCCTCTGCGATCTCGAGATATTGCCTGTACAAACACAAGTCGATTTTTGCGTTTTTAGGCCAATTTGGCCAAGATCACGTGACCGAATTCGGCCAAAATGTCTTTCAAATGAGCCAAACATCAAGTCTCTAGGCCTCTGCGTTCTCGAGATATCGCCTGTACAAACACAAGTCGATTTTTGCGTTTTTTGGCCAATTTGGCCAAGATCACGTGACCGAATTCGGCCTAACTGGCCAAAAGGCACATCTACAACATGAGATCTTTCAAATGAGCCTAACATCAAGTCTCTAGGCCTCTGCGTTCTCGAGATATCGCCTGTACAAACACAAGTCAATTTTTTGCGTTTTTGGCCCATTTGGTCAAGATCACGTGATCGAATTTGGCCAAAATGGCCAAAAGGCACATCTACACGTCGAGATCTTTCAAATGAGCCCAACATCAAGTCTCTAGGCCTTTGCGTTCTCGAGATATCGCCTGTACAACCACAAGTCGATTTTTGCGTTTTTTGGCCAATTTGGCCAAGATCACGTGACCGAATTCGGCCAAAATGGCCAAAAGGCACATCTACAACATGAGATCTTTCAAATGAGCCTAACATCAAGTCTCTAGGCCTCTGCGTTCTCGAGATATCGCCTGTACAAACACAAGTCAATTTTTTGCGTTTTTGGCCCATTTGGTCAAGATCACGTGATCGAATTTGGCCAAAATGGCCAAAAGGCACATCTACACGTCGAGATCTTTCAAATGAGCCCAACATCAAGTCTCTAGGCCTTTGCGTTCTCGCGATATCGCCTGTACAAACACAAGTCGATTTTTTACGTTTTTGGCAAACTTGGCCAAGATCACGTGATCGAATATGGCCAAAATGGCCAAAAGGCACATCTACAAGTCGAGACCTTTCAAATGAGCCCAACATCAAGTCTCTAGGCCTCTGCGTTCTCGAGATATCGCTTGTACAAACACAAGTCAATTTTTTTCGTTTTTGGCCAATTTGGCCAAGATCACGTGATCGAATATGGCCAAAATGGCCAAAAGGCACATATACAACACGAGATCTTTCAAATGAGCCTAACATCAAGTCTCTAGGCCTGTGCGTTCTCGAGATATCGCCTGTACAACCACAAGTCGATTTTTGCGTTTTTTGGCCAATTTGGCCAAGATCACGTGACCGAATTCGGCCAAAATGGCCAAAAGGCACATCTACAACATGAGATCTTTCAAATGAGCCTAACATCAAGTCTCTAGGCCTCTGCGTTCTCGAGATATCGCCTGTACAAACACAAGTCAATTTTTTGCGTTTTTGGCCCATTTGGTCAAGATCACGTGATCGAATTTGGCCAAAATGGCCAAAAGGCACATCTACACGTCGAGATCTTTCAAATGAGCCCAACATCAAGTCTCTAGGCCTTTGCGTTCTCGCGATATCGCCTGTACAAACACAAGTCGATTTTTTACGTTTTTGGCAAACTTGGCCAAGATCACGTGATCGAATATGGCCAAAATGGCCAAAAGGCACATCTACAAGTCGAGACCTTTCAAATGAGCCCAACATCAAGTCTCTAGGCCTCTGCGTTCTCGAGATATCGCTTGTACAAACACAAGTCAATTTTTTTCGTTTTTGGCCAATTTGGCCAAGATCACGTGATCGAATATGGCCAAAATGGCCAAAAGGCACATATACAACACGAGATCTTTCAAATGAGCCTAACATCAAGTCTCTAGGCCTGTGCGTTCTCGAGATATCGCCTGTACAACCACAAGTCGATTTTTGCGTTTTTTGGCCCATTTGGCCAAGATCACGTGATCGAATTCGGCCAAAATGGCCAAAAGGCACATCTATAAGTCGAGATCTTTCAAATGAGCCCAACATCAAGTCTCTAGGCCTCTGCGTTTACGAGATATCGCCTGTACAAACACAAGTCGATTTTTTTGCGTTTTTCGCCCATTTGGCTTAGATCAGGTGATCGAATTTGGCCAAAATGGCCAAAAGACACATCTACAAGTCGAAACCTTTCAAATGAGACCAACATCAAGTCTCTAGGGCTCTGCGTTCTCGCGATATCGCCTGTACAAACACAAGTCGATTTTTTACGTTTTTGGCAAACTTGGCCAAGATCACGTGATCGAATTTGGCCAAAATGGCCAAAAGGCACATCTACAAGTCAAGACCTTTCAAATGAGCCCAACATCAAGTCTATAGGCCTCTGCGTTCTCGAGATATCGCTTGTACAAAAAAGCGATGACGGACAGACAGACGGACAGACAGACACCCCAAGTCTATAGGCCCCCAACCTGTAGGGTTGGGGCCTAAAAAGGAAACATGTGTGAAACTAGATGCTGTCAGAGAGCAGCAATATCCCCCGTGAAACCCTAAATATTACCCCTATGCAATATCTAAGCTAATGGATTACCATTGACAGGAAACTGGACACCCTTCCTTGAAGTCCACTCCGTTTGCATATATGTCGATTTATGACGATTTTTAAAAGCCTGTCATTTTGTCAATTTTGCTTCGATCAAACTGAAACCTTGACGTTGCACATCTTTATACCCTATATGTTGCCTATATGAAATATGAAAGCTGAATTATGCTTCGTTGATATAGAAGTGGTGTCCACAAAGTCCTATACATGTGCACATATGTCTATTTTCAACGATTTTCAAAAGCCTGTCAATTTGTCAATTTTGCTTCGATCAAACTGAAACCTTAACGTTGCACATCTTTATACCCTATATTTTGCCTATATGAAATATGAAAGCTGAATTATGCTTCGTTGATATAGAAGTGGTGTCCACAAAGTCCTATACATGTGCACATATGTCTATTTTCGACGATTTTCAAAAGCCTGTCAATTTGTCAATTTTGCTTCGATCAAACTGAAACCTTGACGTTGCACATCTTTATACCCTATATTTTGCCTGTATGAAATATGAAAGCTGAATTATGCTTCGTTGATATAGAAGTGGTGTCCACAAAGTCCTATACATGTGCACATATGTCTATTTTCGACGATTTTCAAAAGCCTGTCAATTTGTCAATTTTGCTTCGATCAAACTGAAACCTTGACGTTGCACATCTTTATACCCTATATTTTGCCTGTATGAAATATGAAAGCTGAATTATGCTTCGTTGATATAGAAGTGGTGTCCACAAAGTCCTTAGCTTGAAGAGGGGACGGACGGACGGACGGACAGACAGACGGACGGACAGACGGACAATCTCAAACCTATATCCCTCCGTTTCACGGGGGATAACAAGTGTGGTGATCTAAAAATAGAATACCACGTGTTTTTATAATTAATTAATATGGTAAACAAAGGTGAAAGAAACAGGAAATAGGATTTTTTGGATAATGATTGACAAAATTATCATGAAAGAAACACTAGGTATGTTTTTATTGTGGTTTGAACACTGAACATTTAAATTTTTAATAACACAGTACCACATTCCCTTTTCAGAACAGTTAATGTGAAAACACATGCACTATATAAGTTCTTTTACGAGCGTAACTAAAATCAGAACCGGCTGTTTTGATTCTTCTGGTTCGGTCCAAATGTAACTCCAAAAAGAATACACGGAAAGCCAGTCGAAGTGAGCGATAATATAATCGTCACCCATAGGGTGTTGATTTTACTATTTTTTTATCTGTTGGTTTTGAGCCACTAGTGATGAGGAAACAAAACCTGGATATTGACAAGACCACTAGACTGTAGCTGCACAAACCTTTCCCTTTCGGTAAAGAACTTCACCGATCTCATTCTCCATAGTCCCAGTTTTCAGTTTATACGCATTTAAACAGGACAACAGTCCGTATCCGTTTTGAAATTTCACTGACCATTCTCAATTTCGATATAATTGGAGTGTTCGCTGAAGTTCTGCAATCAAAAGGGTAGAAGACCTCCAGTGAAAGTTGGAGAGCGGGCCATAACCTTTTTCTGTTAATTAAAGGGATATAATAAAAAAGGATTCTTAAAGGCAAATTTTGTGTTACTGTCCATGAAGCATCGCAAAGTACATACTGAACTGTGATGCAAGTAAATGTAGTCTGTCTATTTCTTACGCCTTCTGGACAGTTTATCCCTTGTATATTTGTGAAAGTGACAGATTCTCGACAGGTCGTTATCATTCCCTCATCATGTCATAGAATTCTTTCACACACCTTTCAACCCTAACTCTAAATTATTTATTTATTTATTTATTAGACATCTACAAATACGTTGACGATACAACCACTGAAGAAATTATGGAGAGAACCGAAATCAATACGACAAGTAAACTACAAGAAACTGCAGACCAAATACTCAGATGGAGTGAAAACAATGATATGGAACAGAACCCCCTAAAAACACAAGAGATGATTATTTCGACAAACCCAGTGGAAACACCCATCACACCGATAAAACTAAATAACATCGATATTAATCAAGTTACTTCAAGTAAACTGCTTGGTCTCACAATCCAAAGCAACCTTAAATGGGATATCCATGTGCAAAATATAATTTCAAGCTCAACGTCAAAACTTTACTACTTGAGACAATTAAAACGAGCAAAAGTAAATATAACTGACCTAACTATGTTTTACAAAGCAATAGTACGTACCAGACTAAAATATGCTGTACAAGCTTGGAGTACAGCTATCACAAAAGAACAAGAAACTGCACTAGAAGCAGTACAGAAGAGAGCCCTTGAAATAATACTCCCAGAACTAAGTTATGAAGCTGCGATGGAAAAAAGTGACCTCACACCCCTAAAAGAAAGAAGACTCCGATTGTGCAAGAAGTTCTTTATACAAATGCAGAACCCAAACAACGTCTTACACAGACTCCTACCAAAACCCCGAAATATGAACCATACTCTAAGATCAGCCAATAAACTTCCTTTACCACAAATTAGAACTACTAAATGCAAAAACTCTCTCATTCCATATTGCTTATTTAATCTACAAGATTAAGCCAAGATAAACTGTTAATAATTAGAATACAACAAACTGAAAGAGGCAAAGAAACTTACAAACTTATAATTTTAGAACTTGCAACGAACCTTCTTCAACACTTTAATTATCTCTAAATGTTATTTTTTACATCAAGATGATAACAAGTAATGCATTTTTGTATATACCATGATTTTTCAACCTGACGGTTGCAATGAGTTTTAATAAATCTGATTCTGATTCTGATTCTGATTCTGATTATTTTTTTTGGTATTATGTGTAATTTTAATGATAGTGTTACAACTATCCATTCTTGGGTATTGTTTGCTGAATATGTTCTATCTGGTCATGTGACCATGTGACGTAATAACCAAGATGGACGTAAATAAAGATTTCAACATAAATCTAGTGGCATGATTCAATAACACAGCATGGTGGCAGCGGTGACTACGCTGAAAGAGATATGTAGGACCAGTGATTCAGCTCACTTGCAAATTTAGTGCACTCAACGCCACAAACAGAAGAAATGGCAACAAACGCAATTCCCGCCCCTCAAACGTTCGATTTCAAGAAGCCAGAGGAGTGGAGCCGATGGCATACTCCTTTTGAGCGGTATCTAGCTACCACCAAAATAACTGATGATGAAGAAAAAGTAAACACCCTGGTGTACTGCATGGGTATCGAAGCGGAAGACATTTTAACCAATTTTCAGTTATCCAGTGATGAGGTGAAATCGAACCAGAGAGTGAAAAACAGATTTGAATCCCACTTCAGTGGGAAGAAAAACCTGGTGTTTGAACGTGTCAGATTTAGTAATCGTTGTCAAGGCATTGATGAAATGGTAGACAACTTCATAAAAGACTTGTGGATCCAGATTGAAAAGTGTAATTAGGCGCCATGAAAGAAGAACTGTTACGTGATCGCATTGTTGCTGGAATTAGACAAAAAGTTATCAGAACAGTTGCAGAGTGAGATCTGAAACTTCAAGACGTCATAGACAAGGCGCGAACATGGGAAGCCGTCCTTAGACAGTCTTCGCACTTAAACACATGCAATCCCGCTCAAGCCAATATGGTGCGCAAACAACCATTCGACAGGGACTCAAAGACACAAAAACCAGTAAAAACCAAACATCAATCGCGTGCAGCGCCAAGACGTCAACAACAACAACAACCGCCATGCGATTGGTGTGGGGAAAACAAACATTCTAAACAAGATTGCCCCACGAAATATTCTACGTGCAGCTTGTGCAAGAAAAAGGGACACTGGGCGGTTGTCTGCAGGACCAAGCAACAGAAACGCATTTACGGAGTGAGGGATGAAGACCACTTTCAGGACATCGACCCAATTCCATTCCATGTACAGGGCAGTGGAGAACAGTTCTTTGGGGCTGTTCACCTCAAGGACAGTGACGATAAGTTTATGCTAGATGTAACGGTAAATCAACATCCGGTTTTGTTCAAAATAGACACCGGAGCAGATGTATCGGTAATCGGTTTTGATTCATACAATCGAGTAGCTAAACAGGGTCCCTGGAACCTCCAGAAAAGGTTCTGATAAGTGCAAATTCTGAGCCTTTACAAGTACTTGGTCGGTTCAATGCACGATGTGTCACTAAATCAAACAAGGCTTGTTCAGAAAATTTTTATGTCGTCAACAATTTCGCCACACCCTTACTGGGCAAACCTGCACACAGTAAATTGCAACTTGTTAGCATTGCGAATACAATAACTTCATCCGATCTTAAACAAAATGTCCTGGAAAAGTTCCCAAAATTATTTCCAGGCTTAGGGATGATAAAGGCTTTCAAGTACAAAATACAAATCGAACCGGATGCGCAGCCATTTGATAAATACACCAAGAAGGGTTACTCATCCATTGTTGCCCAAGGTTAAAACAGCGTTAGATGACATGGTACAGCAAGAGGTAATTCGACGCCTCAAACCAAACGAGACTTCACCCTGGTACGCTGCGATGGTGGTGGTTCCAAAACCAAAAACAGGAGGAGTACGCATTTGCGTCGATTTAACTCAACTAAACAAGTACGTAATGCGTTTCAGATATAAACATCCCCAGTTGAATCAACACTCGCTAAGTTACAGGACACCAAAATATTCACAAAACTTGACCCAAATAGCTCGTTTTATCAGATCAAACTTGCTGAGGAATAGCAGGGGCTAACTCAATCCATCACACCATTAGGAAGATATTGCTTTTTACGCCTTCAATTTGGTATTTCGAGTGGTTTAGAGGTAATCCAGGAGGTTATACACGATATTGTGGCTCAACAACTACATGTCAATATTCAAATTGACGATATATTGGTGGACAGCAAAGACATTGCGTCACACCAACAAGCCCTATTTCGGGTTTTGGAGAAGCTACAAAATGCCGGAATCACTCTAAACCCAAGCAAGTGTGAATTCCCCAACACAGAGGTAAGTGGGCATAAAATTGGTCCCAGTGGTATTTTGCCAGATGACAGCAAGATAAAGGCTATCACACATATGCCTACACCCACAAATATAACAGAGCTACGCCGTTTTTTAGTAATGGTAAACCAGCTAGGTAAGTTCATCCCAGTTCTCGCCAACATGACACAGCCATTGCGTGAACTCCTCAAAAAGGAAAATGATTGGTCATGGGGTAAACAACAACAAATAGCTCTGGAGAAAATCAAAGAAGAACTCAGTTCTTCAAATACTCTGAAGTCATACAGTGTCATACACGAAACAAAAATCATGACTGACAGCTCATCATTTGAGATAGGTGCAGTTCTTCTGAAAAGAGCAAACTACAGGTGAATTTAGACCTGTCTCATATGCGAGTAGAAGTCTAACAGACTGTGAGCGACAGTATGCACAAATTGAAAAAGAGGCTTTGGCCTTGACCTGGGGTTGTGAAAAATTTGCTGAGTATGTCTTAGGCTTATATTTCACGTTAGTCACTGAGCTTAAGCCGTTGTTGCCTATACTTGCCAAAAAGAGGCTCGACGAAATACCCCCTACACTCCGGATACCTTGAGCCGGACTCCAGTGTCCACAACAGAAGAAGTCAAAACAAATTTAGCTGAGGAAACGGAAGCATTTGTCAAGCAGGTAATTAAAGTTCTTCCTATCAGTGAAAGAAAATCAGAACAATTTCGCAAACTTCAACATGACGATGACATGTGCACACGAATAATGTTGTACACCCAGGAAGGTTGGCCTGATAAAAATCAAGTTCCAACTATTTTACTCCGTTATATGCAGATTGCTGCGGAGTACTCTATTCAGGATGGCCTCCTACTAAAGGACAGCAGAATCGTTATTCCGTCCTCAATGCGTCTTGAAATTTTAGATCGTATACACGACGGCCATCTTGGCATTACTAAATGCCGAGAAAGAGCAAGAACTTCAGTTTGGTGGGTTGGCCTATCAAAACAAATTGAAGATATGGTCAAAAATTGCCTGACTGTATTAGACAGCAGCCTAAAACTGTGGAGCCATTGGAACCAACCCCACTTCAGGACAGACCTTGGCAGAAGGTAGCTTGCTATTTATATGAGCTTCGAGGTAAGACCTACTTAGTAGTGGTAAATTACTATTCCAAGTATTTGGAAATTGCTCTGCTTAAAGATGGTCAAAATGCAGGTGCTATAATAAATCACCTCAAATCGATTTTTACCAGACATGGAATCCCGGAAATTTTAGTTTCCGAAAATGGCGGACAACTACAAAACAGTACAATGGCGAAATTCAGTATGGAGTACAATTTTCTCCATTTAACATCTTCGCCATCTCACGCGAGTGGAAATGCGTGTGCCAAAATAGCGGTAAAAACATTCAAAAACCTCCTGAAGAAAAATAACGATCCGTACATAGCTCTTCTCAATTATTGGTCAATTCCAATCCATAACGGATATAGACCTGCTGAACTTTTATTCGGCAGACGGCTGAGAACAACATTACCAGCAGCCTCACACCTGCTGACACCCCACTCGCAGCCGCAGGACATGCGCAGAAAAGAATAAGTTTACAAGCAGAATATGAAATTCTATCATGACAGAAAGCACAATGCTAAACCCCTCTCACAGCTCGTCCCAGGTCAACTAGTACGTATTAGAGATAACGGAAAGGAGGGGGTAATCTCAGAACAGCTTCCAGAGAATCAAAGATCTTATAAGGTAAAAGTCAGTTGCCCATCTCCACTTAGGGACACCTTTCGTAGAAATCGAAACGCATTAATTGCCATTTCCTCTTTCACTTCAAAACATTGAAAAAACTTCGTGTGAGAAAGCGCAAAATCAGACCAGCCAGTGTAAGAGCTCAGATGGTTCTCAGGTTAATCAAAACCAAAATATTAAAAAACTGTTGGACAAAAAAACATTGTACCTGATACTAGTACCAAAGATAACGGAGAGAAAACATCGTTTACTACGAGGTCAGGAAAGACAACAAAGAGACCCGATAAGTTGAACTGGTAAACAAATTTTGGACTACCGAATGGACTCTGGAAAATACAGTTGGATATTAATCGCTTGCATAAAGAATTCTCTTAGTGAGTGATTGATACATATATCGCATATAGGTATTTTGTTTATTTATTTTTTTACTAATCTAGTGTTTAAGAGCAAGTTAGTTCATATTGTATATATTGCTATATCTATGGTGTCCCACTTAATAGACTCATCACACAACCGACACCGCTCTTAGCGGAAAATATTTATTTTTTAAAATTCAAACCAGAAAAATGCTTAAAAAGTATTGAAAGTTTAGTAAGTATTCTTCGCATGAAATAAAGTCGTGTATTGTTTCAGTAAAGCAGTATATAATGCTTTTTTGCTTAAGAAAAGGAGATGTAGTATTATTGATAGTGATATTATTGATAGTGTTACAACTATCCACCCTTGGGTGTTATTTACTGAATATGTTCTATCCGGTCATGTGACCATGTGACGTAATAACCAAGATGGCTTGGATGTAAATAGAGATTTCAACATAAATCTAGTCGCATCATTCAATAACACAACTTTATGTGGTTTGGAAATGTTACAGGAAATTCAAAATAGCCATAGAATGTCATTGAACATTTCACTCATATTATAGGCGTAGGAACCTTTTTGACATCTTGGATGGGACTCGGTCACCAGGGCTTTTACTTGTGAAGAGGAAGAGACAGAATACCTGGATCCATAAAAGTAATTGTTGTTGACGGGGGATATCCTTCCTTAGTTTCTACAAATATGCGTATGTAGTGTACAATATAACAGACGCTGTAGATTATAACCACTCATTGGACCCAAAAAGAGGCTATTTAAGATTCGAGCATAAGGTACCGATTTAATTCGGAAAGCGTACATGTAGCAAATGTGACAAAAGTTTATTACGTAACACCTCCATCTAATAGTTTCGTCATTGACTAGTACCCTTAATTCTATTCACATTTCTGTACAAAATCAGCCTTGCCAGACTGCATTATGAAGTGCAAAAAGTTAAGAAGGGCAAGGTTATGAGTTTGCCGTTCAAAGATGAGATGAAATTCACACAAATTTTCCTTTGTCTTAAAACCCATACAATGGGACAGAATTAAAGATTTCAAATTTTTATATGTAATCTCTAGGATGACTTGTTGACTTTTTCTTTTTACCAAAACTTGTAATCCTGGGACTTTCCACTTCTTCAAATAACTGAACCCAACTACCCTTATTTTCTGCAGGCCACTAATCTAGCAGGTAGTCAACCAATCAATTGTCACCAACCTCATGGTACTGGCGATTAGAAAACCCTCGGTACGATGACGGTGTTGCTGGATAATGGTTTGATTTTGTGTTTGTTACCACTCTAATTACCAACACGATCCAATTTCTGAGTTGCATTTATGTCAATTTATAATCCAGTTTGTCATATCTCTTCTGATACCATACCAGTACACAATGCTACGCGCAGCACTCAGTGTTCCCTTAACTACATATATGAAAATTACTCGGTCTATAGACTCTTTGAAATTGTGTTCTTAGGAGCGTTAGCTGCCAAACGTCTAACATTTTGTTTTTACTGTGGAAAGCCCAATACAAGACCACAATTTATACTTTCAGCCATTGCCAATCAACCCATAATGTGTTGATGACAGGAAGTATTTCATCCCAGTTTGGTTCAAATTCACTTTTCTCCGACTTCTGCAAAATGTCGGAAATTTTATTGCCCCCATGTGCATTTTCACAAATTCTCTTGAGAATAGCCTTTCAGACAGTTAGAATTTGGACTGTGATCATCTTTGGGATTTGGAACGGACTAAGCCACTATGTTAGCACCGTTGGGTACCTTTTCAAACAGTAATTTGACTCTCTCATTACCTTAAAACCCTATTTTTCTTGATTTTATGTTCAATATCTCTTTAGCTTTTTGTTTGCTATCTTCCACATACTAAAATTTATTGGAATCCACTCCCTGCCTTACGCTCTGTACATATAATCCAGCAAAGAATCAGCATGCTGATGTAATTTCCCAGCTCTGTGCTTTATATCAAAATCAAATGGACCCAATATCTCTAACCCCCTAGCGATTTGCCCCTTCGGTGAACGCCATCTAAATAGGTACTGAAAAGAGAAGTGGTCTGTTCTTAGAAGAAATTTCTGGGTAGAAAGAAGCGCTGGTATTACCTTACAACATACACAACGGCCAAAAATTTTGATCTTTTCGTAAAGGATTTAACTTCCGACTCATACGGGAGCGATAACGGATAAATTTCTCGACGCCATCCTGCACCTGACTTAAAATAATTTTGAGTATAAATTGGATTCGGATATGAGAAAATAGGTGCTGTAGTCAGCAAGTGATTTAGAGCATCGAAACCACTCTGCATTCTTCTTACTACACAAATTCCTGTTTTTTGGGCAAATCATTTAAGGGTATAGTAACGTCTCCATACTTCTTAATAAAGCTATTGTAGTATGAACAGAGATAAAAAAAACCCATTTACTTCTCTGAGATTATTTAGAACTGGTTGCTCTCCACCCTTTTGGATTTTTCTCACGACAAGTGGAAATACCTTCTTTGAATACATGTGACCTAGGAACGATACATGTCGATGGAATAAGATGCATTTAGACGCTCTGACTTTCATGGTAGCCGAAATAGTCTCTCAAGGACTTGTTGGAGATTTTCCAACGTTTTTTTTAAACATTTTGCCACGTACACTATTAAGTCATCATGCAAACTAGACCGAAATTCGCACAGCGAATTAGCCCCACTTGGAATGATAACTTTAAACGGAAGGTAGATGATATTGCAGTTTGTTAACAATTTTCACATGTCTGAATGTAGAATATCCTCCTAAATGCTACTAACTATACCGGTAAGGTCAAGGACAAAAATTTGCTCTATCTCTTACCGTTTTCGAGATAAAGGCCAACTTCCGGTTTGGGGCTCGAAAGTGACAAGGAGGTCAAGGACACCGGAAGTTATACCTTACGTATCGTCGTATAGGGGG
>OX457024.1:44034976-44254976 GCA_949752745.1 Protula sp. h YS-2021
CCCAACAAAGGCTAACACAAACAGAAGATGTTCAGACTCAAAAGTTCCCTTAACCAGCACCTCAAAACTTGTTTAAGTACATATCTTGGGTCAGGCTCTATTTGCTAAATCTAGCACATTGTGGAACTCCAAACCATGCATGCTCTCTAGACAAGTACCTACACAGGCAAACACAAACTATTGTACTCCTTATCTGTAGCTTCTCGTAAATGGATTGGAACCTATCGGTTTGTCATCAACGGTGCCAATTTTATTTTACTCTCCCAGTTCTTTCTATAGCAGTCAGGACGGAAAACAATACACCTCAGACTTGAGTAATGTGTTCCTATCTTTGTTACTTTGTTCTAAATTTAGGAATCCACAAACTACGGCCTAATAAATCTTGCAAATTTTTGGTAAGGAACCTGTATATGGCATATTAAGCCTCTATCACTATTGTAGCCAGAGATATCGTGAGAAACTTGGTCAACGGCGAAAGCATTTGCTTCTTCATCTTTAAGCCAATGAATGTCTATGACACGGAGAACAGAGGCTATGTCGGTGTTTTTGCTCATAAGTGCGAGTTTGTTATCGGGATTCATCAATCTCAGTGGAACTAAACCTTTGCTGAGATCTACTAAATTTTTGCTCAGCAACGCTCCATGACCTATTAACAACGAAACAGGCTCTGTCATTGCACGTTTAACTATTTCACCCATCTAGTGAACTCTGCCTGGTATAATACTTCCACTAGGTGACAAAATAACCAGTTTCACTCACTGTCACCATACATACCCTTTTTACCCGATATTTTCTACCCGGAAACTCAGGGAACTACCTTGCAGCACAAATCATGCATCACCGTAATTTAATTCACACTCTTTCCCGTTTGAAATGAGTTCCTAATGAAGTATTTGACTCAATTTCAGCAATGGCCGCCAAATGCAAAACTTCTGTACTTTTGAGTGTTACAGACAAACTAACTACCACTGTACCAAATTGCATCTCGCACACTTCTTAACCTTTTGAAGTTAATGAGCATGTGCAACTCTCGATTGGAGCCTCGATAAAGTGTTGCAGGGTAAGCATTTTGATCATGTCACTTGCAGCCGTGGGAAACGCTTTTGCAACTAGCCTGGATATGCCGTCAGACAACTCTTCGTGGGTCAATATAGCCGTGCCAGGAAAATTCATACCTGTTCCCCGGTACCAAATCGTTCTTCCAAAATCGCTTTGAATGAGTAGTAATCTCTTGCCGGGGTCGCCAGGCAATGTACCCAGCAATTTCTGAGCACAACCTCCCAAGCTGAACGCTAGATGCTTTGCCATTTCTTCTTCTCCAGACCACCTGTTTAATTCAGTACGCATGTTAAAATGGAGTAAATAGTTAGAGGGCAGTGTTTTTCTAATATTTGCCTGTCAGTATTAATTCTTTCCTGATTTCTATAAGGAAAAGCTCTAACTGTACTATTTTTGTTATACGGCTGAAAAGTAAGTTCTCTTCTCCAGCATTACACAAACTATCCCTCGTGTTCAGATGAAGCCTCGTGATAAGTTTTAAAAGCACTTCGATTTTAACTAGACTGCTTTTCGAGACCCACTAGTGAGAAATACCGAAAATCTGAGTCCTTTCCCTCTGGATAAATAGGAGGTAAATTCTGATCAGTGGCCGCGAGCGTGCAGCAGTGAGAAAAAACAGGACCACGGGAACTTGACTGATGCTGAAACTAGAGACTTTTCTCACGCAATTTAGCGTCAGAAAGATAATGTGCTTCCCAATTAAATTCTTCCTCTGTATAAGCTTCAGACTGATATTCGAAACCTGCCTTTTCATAGGTATGTATACACGACTCATTGAATTGAGTTCTACCCGCATAGCCCATACCTTTTTGGGGGGCTCTCAGGCTGAGAAAAAGGAAATTGCTTTTACAGGATTTTCGAGAGTAGGGAATTATCAAGGCCCTACTCTCGAAAATCTATTGGCTACCGGGAATTGTCAATAAATGGGTAAAATCGTTTCACAGTTTTCTGTAATTCCAGAACGTTTTGCTCCCTACTCTGGATATTTTTATCCCTTTCGTCTAACGAAGCTATTGTCCAATCTAACATTTTCTTCAACTGTTTTTCACCACTTTTGGACTTTTTTCTCTCCAGCTCATTTCCTTCTGATACTCTTTATTTTCTCTCAAGCATACATTTCTTCTTTCAAATTTAGGTTTTATACCATCTCACCAGTAGACCTGACTGCATTTTAGAAACTGAAATTTTAGCACTTGATTTTCGACCGTGTCGGTCAAATCCTCATAGCTGTTGAGTATCTTACGACCTTCCAAAATAATCTCAGTCCCCAAGTCTTGACCATCCACCCAGAACTACCCCATCCCCTGATTTTAATCAAAGCTTTTATCCATACATTAAAAACTTCACTTTCTTGAGTTTAAAACATTTTATCTGTTGCGTAAAGAGCAATGCAGATGCGAAATATGGACTCCATTTTCGAAGATAGAAAAGAATATTTGTTAAAATCATCAATTTCTGCTACGTGAAAATTACTTTCTCAGTTCGAGGAAAAACAGCTGGCAGTCAGGGAAGGACTTCATCGTCAACAAAAACAAAAACCCATTGTTTCCCAAAAACAATGGGAAAGCTATTCAACGCGTAATGTTAGAACGCGCAATGTCTGCGGCAACGAATCTGGTCCCAGTGTTTGCAGTCTCGATGCGGCCTCTTGGGGCACATGGACCTGTGGTATGAGCGGGAGTCGGATCTCAGTACAGCGTCAGACCACAAGCAGGGTTGATAGGCTCAGTTGTTTGCCTTCTGAGCCAAGAAGGAAGACGAACAAATCTTTCGAAGTTGTAAAAATTTGGGCAAACTGTCAGCGCACTTTCTGAAAGGTGAGAACTTAACCACCCACGTCGCATTAGCCATTAGAGAACGGACAGTACAACGACGATAATGGGTTGATTTTATATGTTTACTGCCAACATTAGTAACAAGACCCAATTTATCTTGCTTTTTGTAGAATGGCAAGGTACACTTTGCAGCCAGTGAAAATAAACTGTTATATCAAATGCAGACGGCTCTTCTGAGCTTTTTTCAGGAACAGAATGCGTTTATTCCTGAAAAAAACTTCACTAAA
The DNA here is from genome assembly GCA_949752745.1 of Protula sp. h YS-2021. Classification (NCBI taxonomy): domain Eukaryota; kingdom Metazoa; phylum Annelida; class Polychaeta; order Sabellida; family Serpulidae; genus Protula; species Protula sp. h YS-2021. The sequence goes on from OX457024.1 coordinate 44,038,098, forward strand.
ATACTAAACTTTATCAAGAAATTTGTGATTTATTCCACTATTTTTTCAATACATTTTGCGAAGTGTCTGCCTTGCTACTTTCTTCTAATATTATCCTCATTCTGTCTTTGGCTGTGAGGCTGAAAGAGTCTGCGTAAGTCTGTGTAAGTTGGTGAAAGTCTGCCTTCTCTAATCTTGCCTGAGGGAGGGGGCGGAGAAGGATTATTTCCCGGCGAACTAGAAAAGGTATCGCAGCAAACAATGACAAACCGAACTCGCCAGCAAAGGTATTTGAGCTACATCATTGCAAATAGGTTCTAAAGAACTGATAGGCGGGGCTTTTATAAAAAGCATATATTAGAAGAGGTAGAAAGGTAAACATAATAGATAAAATGAATGTGTTCTGTTTTCTTTTCTTCTTTTTCAAAAGTATTTAGATTTTGGAGATACTGTAACATTGCACAAATATTGTTTTATTGAATATATAAAAACTACAATCTTGCCTATTTAAAATGGGAGCCTCTATAGAGTTTTTCAATGTTTATAGCTGTACCAGTAGCGTCTTTGCTTAGGGAGTTTATAATCTACCATTTCACTGAGTGTCAAAGCTGTTGAATAGAAAATGTTGCCCGATATAAGCATCTATCAACCGTGAACCAGGTTCCAATTTAGCTCCTCCTTACTTTTACTCCGTATATCTGTTTGTAGAGCTAAGAAGCCTTCCATTGTTTAGTTGACTGGGGTTCACTTTATATGTTTTGAGGCTCGGCTTTGCCAAGTTGTGTAATCACATGAGTGGGGGCATCCGTCGCCTGTATGTGCATGTTTAAACTTTAAAGCCACCTTTACCTACAAGGGAGGAAGGGGGAAAAGTCATTTTAGATCCAGATTTGGGAAATGAAAAAGAACATCTTCCTTGTTTAAAACAAACTTTGTCAAGTGTCGCATAATTAAAGAATTAAAAACTTTAAATTAGCATCGAATTGAGAAACGTCCTATCAGTATCACGTTGTATTTATGTTCGTTTTTACGAAAAATTGTCAAAATGACAGTATTTTTTATTATTAAAGCTTAGCGTATTTTTGGCATCATGTCCAGGCTATATCTTCAAAACTATTAACGGAAATGCTTTAAAATTTCACGTGCTGTTAGAGCACATATGGAAGATGAGCGAGATTATGTTTTTATTCCGTTTCGTGTAAAAATCGTTAAAGTGATAGTATTTTGAAATTTGGCAAAAATTAGCATCCAAACAATTCTGGAACATGATATCCGGGCTATATCTCCGAAACTACAAGTCATATAATTTTGAAATTTACACACGAATGGAACACATAAGGAATGTGTCCAACGTTGTCTTTTAATCGTATTATTACATAATGATGAAATGAATGACTTTTTCGATTATCAAAAAATCTCACACACGGATAGACCACAAATTGCAGGTATGCTTCGTGGTATTTTTGTTCGGATTCATGAAGATTGTAAAAAATGACAGAAATTTGGCAAAACGAGTTTTTTTTATAATTTTGTCTACGAAATTGAAGGCAGGCTGATATTTCACACTCCCCGATAAAAGTGACACTGCAAATTGCCAAAACAACTTTTTTAATAATATTTATAGCTATTATTATTACTATTATTGGTAGTAGTGGTACAGTGTAGTTCTGCGTTCACCCCTTTCCACTGTCCTCATATATTTTAATCGATTCTGCAGTTCAAGGCTAATTTAAGGTCTCATTCCTAACTTCAATATATGACTTTCCTGAGCAGTCTTAAATTAATCACAAATTGAACTAAATTAAGAGAAAGGAACGTGAATTTCTAAGACTGCTCAATGTGAGATCAGTTCGTCATCTTAATTTGATCCCACATTAGAGTCTCGAATCAGGCAATTTTCTCTAGATAGTCCTCCACCCGCCCTCATGGTTTGTTTGTTTTTGGTCGTTTCTCCTAGTCATAATATTCCTGGATATTTTGATTTAATATTTGTCGATGTGTCCTATGTGGCTGTGGGAATATATTAGTCTGAGCTACCAGAAATTAGATAAAAAATGTACATTTAAAGAAAATTACTTTGAATCTTTTTCAAAATGTTGCTGCTCTTCTATTTTTTAGAGTCCTAACGCATTTGTTGTGTTTGTTACATAAATTAAACTAGTAGCAAAGAAAATGCAAGCAGCTAGATAGTCTTATTACATTCCATTAATTGGCGCTTTATATGTTAATTATGTTCATTTATTTTTTTAGTTAATAGATTTTCTAGTTAATGCTTATTATGGTACTAAAGTAGCAAATCAACAAGCCATAACAGTAAAATAAATTGCAAAATATATATTTCTTTTGCTTTTTAGACCAGATGAGTTCGCCTTATCACATCAGTGGGTGCAGGGCATCCCTCGGATATATGAGGTTTTGATCGGATTCCTTTTCAACTGGTACGAATGTGCTCTACGTAGTACTTCTGGAAAAATTACATTTTTGGTAATTACCTTAAAAGATTGCCTTTTCCAACCATCAACATTTTAAAACTTTTTGTTAGGTTTTTAGGCGTTGGTACCTTCAGTTCGATTGAATTTAAGCTAAATTTTAGAATAATGCCATTCATGTGATCTTCTTTAAAATACTTTTTGTGTGTGTACCTCGCACCCCTACCCCCAAAAAAAGGCTCATACTCTCGTTTGAAAGGTCAAGCGGTAAAATTTTTCAAAATATATCTTCTGTAAATAGTTTATTGTCAGGCAGTCTTCCATTTTTAAGCGTGTTTTTGAGATTCGTCAGAAGGTAGGCAAATGCCTATCTTTAAAAAATTTCACTGACCATTTTCAAAATGCTACCTGCACTCTTTAAAAGTCATACAAGCTTTTTGTAGCTGATTCATTAAATCCTAGCCGATCACATTGTTTCTGGATAATTTTGCTTTAAAATGTGGAGAATTGAACATTTCGTACAATTCGACCTGAAGTATAGGTGGAGTAGATGTATAGGAGTTTTAGCAGTGATGTTTTTAACGCACACACAGTTTCAGTGACACTGATTCAGAAATTTATGTCACAATTTCTTGTCCATTTAACACTCTTTCTGCAGTTTGTAACACTTGCCTGGCAAACAGCGACAAATCCCGGCTAAAACATATATCCATGACTTCTATGATATCTATTAACATTTTTAAATATCATGTATTTTTTTACTATAGCCAAAAAAAGGTTATTTATCACCTTATGATTGAATGAAGGCGGCAATCGTCGCCAATACTCCCAGAGGTCAGCTAAAAGTAACGGCAAAGGCTGGTCAAATATGTAATTTTCGTGAAAACTGAATCTGTATATTCCTTTTGGAGTTACACTTGGACCGAACCGGAAGAACCAAAACATCCGGTTCTGGTATTAGAACAAGTTTACCCTACCAGAAAATGTAAACAAAATGGAGGACGAAATCATGAATGAACTGCAAATTTTTGTGCAAGCTCTTGAAACTTGCGACGCCATGTTATTGTCCATATTTGTTTATATGGCTCTCTTGATGAAGTAATCTATACAGCCCAATAACTGAAAATTAAAGAAAACAAAAACAAGCACAACAATCTTACTGCTTAGCAGAATTTTTAAAGATTAGTTGAGTGGTAGTGTTAATAGGTGTGTAGGCAGCAAGCAGGAAGGATGAACAACGGGTTTAAACGTATATTTTATTAAGTTCTTACTCAAGCTGGCGTCGCTTGTGTTCACACCGGAAGTGAAGCCACAGTGGAGTTATTCACAGGATATTCATGCACATAATCTACATCTCTCCTTTTAACAAAATAAGACAGTGTCACATAATCTTAAATTATCGATCACGATTTAAGTTATTTTGAAATATACTATAAAGGCATTTATGTATATGAACTGTACTCGTGTAGAACATTAGCAATAATAAAGCACTGCTTACGTATGATAACGAAATCAACTTAGATGCAATATAAAACGACTTTTAAACGAAATTAAATATTTTGCAACTTATGAAACAGGAAGTTGACATTATAATCAAAATATTTACATAAGTATTACCATTTACTTTGATGACTGTTGTAAACTAACTTATGAACTGCTATTGTCTCTCATCATATATCACTGAAACATACATGTGAAATTATTTGTTATTTATTGTATTTCAGCATATAAATAGTCTATATTTTGCACACGGCTCTAAAATCTTTGTGTTCTTTCGGTATAAACTAGTAGATCACTGTTATTTCTGTAGGTTTTATCGCTCGCTGTAAAATAAATTAAATAAATAACATACTTAACAACTAAGATACACATGAATTCTAAATTCTACGAAGACACATATAAAGTATCAATACATGAGAAACATGTACTAACATTATATCATTGTTAAGCACATATATGAGCACATAATGTAGATCTATCTTTTTTTTTTTTTAATCTTTTAATCACTTCAATATCGCTCTGAAAATAATCAACAGTACTTTGGGTTAGGTTTTGAGATACGACCACTACGCATAACATTTTGCCTAACATTTTGGTCTGTTTTGGTAATTGTAGGGAGGTTGACAATCATTTTTTCTGCTACAGGTTCAGAAATTTTAACACTTTTTGGAACATTTACCATACTCTTTTCTGTACTTTTATTTTGAGCAATGACTGGATTTGAATTCACAATATTTTGAGGAACACTTGATACGCCCTTTTTAGATGGCGGATTGTACTTTTCAGAAACTGGCAATAGATGGCGTCTGTTACGTCTATACTCTTTATTACCTGACTGTACAATGTATGAACGAGGTGTTTGAGCGAAACCAGTCACAATACCTTGTTTATCGAAACCTTTATCAGTTTGCAACCTTACAGTTTGATTGGGTGAAAGCACAGACAAGGGTTTAGCAGTTTTATCATAATATTTCTTCTTCTGTGAACGACTTTTGTAGAGTAAATTAGGAACACCGGAGATGAGATGTGGTTTCAGGGTGTTTGTTGTTGTCGGAAGTGGAATGTTTGTTTTTCTAGAAAACAAACGTTCAGCTGGTGACTTCAAGTGATTATCCCTTGGAGTATTTCGGAGCATAAGTAATCCATAATAAACATCGGAATTGTCTTTCTCAGCTCGAGTGAGCAACGATTTTGCTCTCTTTACAGCTTCTTCTGCGAAATTTGCTTGAGGGTATCTTGGAGAAGAGGTAACATGCTCGAAATTCCAAACTTGAGAGAATTCTTGGAATTCTTGCGAGGTGTATTGACGAGCATTGTCAGTTATAAGCACTTGGGGAGTTCCATGGGTTGCGAAGTGGCGCTTCAGGAGGGTAATTACAGACTTACTGGTCATGTCCTTCAGGGTATTGAACTCAAACCATCCAGAATAAGAGTCAACTAAAATCAAATACACAATGGAGTTCCATTCGAACAAATCAGATGCTAAAATTTGCCAAGGTAAATTTGGTACCGGATGTTGATTTATTGGTTCTTTTTGATTGTGCGCTTTTGTTGCATTACAGGCAGAACACTGATCGACATGGAAGTGAACATCTTCTTCCATTTTTGGCCAATAAAAATAATCTCTAGCTAGCCTTGTTGTTGAATCTGCACCTAAATGGTTTTTGTGCAGTTGTGTTATGTACTCTGTGCGTAGTGCTGATGGAACTACAATTTTGGTGCTTCTCATAATGATGTCATTGTCTATTGATAACTCATCTCTAAATGGGTAGAAGGGTTTTAGCCATGTAGGTGCACTTTGAAACTTGGTAGGCCAGTTACCTTGAATTATGAGTTGAGCTAATTTTGAAAGAGTCTCATCTGACTTTGTAGCTGCTATTAATTCTTCTGTCTTCTTTGGAGAAATGGGAATGTCGACGTCCATTACTTCGAATTTTGTTTGTTCTTGTTTTGATGGTCCATTTTTGAGATAAGCACGGGAGAGGGTATCGGCAAGATACATTTGACTACCTTTTCTGAAAACAATATGGAGACTGTACTTTTGCAGTTTGAGTAACATATTTTGAAGACGGGCAGGAGCTTTTGAAATCGGCTTTTTGAAAATACTTTCGAGAGGTTTATGGTCAGTTTCGACTGTCACACTTTTCCCATAGATGTAGTCATGGAATTTTGTACACGCGAAGACGATGCTGGCCATTTCTTTTTCTATTTGTGCCCATTTGATTTCATTTTCGGTTAATGCACGAGAGGCATAAGCGATCGGCTTATCATCTTGTAGGATAGCTGCACCTAATCCAGATTTGGATGCGTCACAAGTGAGAGTTACTGGCTTTTTTACATCGTAGTACGAAAGCACTGGAGGACTGCACAGATAGTTTTTTAGTGAATCGTAGGCATTTTGGTGTCTTTGTTCCCAATGCCAGGCGACGTTGTCATGGAGTAATTCTCGGAGCACAGATGTTTTGTCACTGTAGTTTTCTACGAATCTCGTGAGGTAGTTCGTCATTCCGAGAAATCGTTGAAGTGCTGTTTTGTCTTCAGGAGCGGCTATGTTGTTGATGGCTGTAACTTTATTTGGATCCGGAAGTAGACCTTTGGAAGTAAATATGTTGCCGACATATTTGACTTCACTGATTCGAAATCGACATTTGTTGACATTTAGGCGGAGGTTTATTTTGTGTAGCCTTTCGAGGACGATTTTCAAATTGGCATCATGGTCAGCCATATTGGTACCGTAAACGAGAATATCGTCGACAATCACTTTGCAGGGTGTATCTTCCATCAACGTTTCAATGGATTGTTGGTAGACTTCAGAACCAGATGAAATACCATATGGCATTCTTAAATACCTATAGCGACCAAACACGGAGTTGAAGGTGGTGTAATAACTAGATTTCTCATCTAGCTTGATATGCCAAAAAGCACTCTTGGCATCTAAAACTGAGAATACAGTTGCACCAGGTATTGAAGATGCTACTTCGTCGAGTGTCTTCAAAGGGTGGTGAGGTCTCATGAGTGCTTTGTTGAGGTCTCGAGGATCAATGCAGATCCGTAATTCATCTGTGTTCTTTTTTCTTGCTGCTACCATTGATGAAACCCATTCGGTAGGCTCAGTGACTTTTGCTATGATGCCATTTTTCTCCATTTTGTCGAGGGATTCTTTGATTTTATCTTTCATGGCGTGTGGCACATTACGAGGAGGCTTGATGACAGGGGTCACATCCGGGTTTAGCTTCATTTTGTATGTAATTGGCAGACATCCAGGTTCTTCGCTGAAGAGATCACTGTGGTGTCTCCAAATATCGCTCGGGATATTTTGGGGATTTTGAAGCTTCTCACACGGGGTTGTACTAATTTCATGCACATCAGGATGTAACGAAATGAGATTTAGCTTAAGAGCGTCTTTCAAACCTAGAAGTGTTTTCGAGTTCTGTTGTACCACTTGAAACACGAGAGGTTCAATGGAGTTAAAAATTCTGCAGTTAAGCGAAATGGTTCCTACCGTTTCGATTGTGTCCTTACTGTAAGTCACCAACCTCACTTTGTTTCTGGTGTTGATCTGAGGGTGTGTAATGAGAGATAACGATGCGAGTGTTTCACTTGAGATCACATTACATTTGGCACCCGAGTCCACTTTTAACTCAAATGGCGAGTTATCCACGTAGGCTGTAACATGGATTTCATCTTTCACGTTGTTTTGGTTGATGTCTACAGTTTCGATCACAAAATTTTCTAATTGTGCAGATGCGATATCCGGTTCGGATTCTTCGTCATAAGTGTCATCTGTGTAATCAATCTCATGGAGATTGCTACGTCGGCCATATTGCGAAAATCTTCTACGTCCTCTGCCTCTGTATGATCTTTGTTGCGATTGATTGGTGTTTTGCGATTGCGAAGTTGATTGCTTCTGACCAGAAGACATGCATTTTACAGCAAAATGGTTATATTTACCACAGAGAGAACATTGTGTTCCGTATGCAGGACATTTTCTGATCGGATGTGTAGTACCACAATTAAAACAGTTCTTTCTAACTTGTTCTGACTGGGGTTTTCTTTTGTTTTGAATCTTCTTTTGTTTAATAGAGTTAACATCTGGATCTTGGTTAACAGTTTTGTTATCAGTCTCAGCTAACTCATGAAGTTGGCATATTTCTATTGCTTTATCAAGCGTTAGATCAGCTTCTTTTAATAAAAGCTTACGTACCGTGTCACTTGAAATACCAACAACAATTCGATCGCGAATAAATTCTTCTTTCTTGTTGCCCAGTTCACATGCATCCGCTTTATTTCGTAGATCGACGAGGAATGTCTGGAAATTCTCATTCGTCTTCTGATTGCGGGTGTTGAATTTATGACGAAGCATGGTGATGTTTTTCTTCGGTTCACATAGCGCTTTGAACTTTGCTTTTAGATCCACTGGATTTTCGGCAGATTCGTTTTCACCGTACACGAAAGATCTTGCTCTTTCTATTGCGTCCTTCCCTGCGAGGTTGAGTAGTATGTAGGCACGTGTTTTAGCGTCTGCGGTTGGATGAGCTGCATTAACGTATATGTCATACTCCAATTCGAACACTCTCCAGTTTTCAGCGCAGTTGCCTTCAAAGCTGAGGATCTCAGGTTTTCTCAATGCCGTTGCCATGTTCGAAACTCAAAACATCTGACACCATAAAGATTAGTTGAGTGGTAGTGTTAATAGGTGTGTAGGCAGCAAGCAGGAAGGATGAACAACGGGTTTAAACGTATATTTTATTAAGTTCTTACTCAAGCTGGCGTCGCTTGTGTTCACACCGGAAGTGAAGCCACAGTGGAGTTATTCACAGGATATTCATGCACATAATCTACAATTTTGATGTCACGTGATGTCACATGAGGCTGGGATCTTAACCGGAAGTAACCTTGGTTAAGGTCAGTTTTAATTGGTTGTAGTTAAATCTGAAAAGAACCGGTAGTTCTAGAACCAGTTATAGACCGGTAAATAGTTGGGTGCTTATTATTGGGTACGATGAACGTCAGCTGACATTCAGCTGACACTTTCAGGCATTTTATTGGTTTTCCTGACATTACCGCGGTACACTTTTTTGTCAGGAAGATTGTCTTCCCGTAACGTCGCTGATGTCAGATGACAAAATGGCGGCCTCCATGAGTGAAAACTGAACTTGTAGTTTTTAAATAATTTGATCAATGTAAGCAGGCAATATGAAGTCAAAAGAAAAAGAAACTAATTTCATGCACAAACGAATCTGTTTTAGTAATAAGTTTGAAGAAAAAAGCTCTGAAATGGCACAAACACGACTTTTTTAATCAGCCAATGAGAACCAGGGCAAGTGGCACGGAGGTAAACAAACATGGACGACAAATGAATCACAAAAAAGTTAAAAATTTATTGCAGTTATAAGTTACTTCATACAAGTAAACATCACAGACATAAAACAATGGAGATATTCGTGCAGTTATCTGCAAAAAAGTGATATTTTCCAGTGATAGTTTCATAGATATAGCGAGTTTTCAACGCCCGCCATTTTCATTTTCCTGACTGTCCGCACGCTTATTATTGGAGGCTCAGCTGACAGTTTTCAGGGGATTACGGACATTACTCTCAGCTTTTTTCCTAACGCCCAATAATAAGCACCCGTTATGTCCAAAAGAATACAGGCGGTGTTTTCGTGAGGTGTATAACAGAAAATTAATATTCGGCCATTTGCTTTGTGTTTTGTTGTAAGAATGGCTCATATGGTACGCTATAATTTAATTTTTATTTCAACAGCACTGAACCATTGTGTGCAGTGTTTCAGGCATGTTTGTTTTGAAGCTCAAGAAGTTATGGGCGATAATTCAGATTAGTCGGTATTTTTGTCTCCTCGTGCGAACAAGCCAGTTCGTGCTTTCGGGTCTTTCCTATGGGGTTCCGTTGCAAGTGATTTTTTTGGATAAATTGTAAAGAAATGATATGGTAAAACCGTCCAAATTCTCATTTTCTTTCAACATGCACACTTATTCTTGCGGACAGCTTCGTGCAATGCATTGTGGGTAACTGAGGGCGAAATTAGCGATATTTGGAGTTTTTTGCACTGTTTTATACCAACACAAATTCTTCGATATTTCAGTTATGTAATAAATTTTTTCTAAACGGTAAAAACTATTTAAAGAACTAACTTCCTCGCATGTGACAAGTAGGCCAAAATACATGCAATCGGCCCAGAACAAGAGAAATGCCCTGTTATATTTGGTATAAAAGAGTGAGAAAATATGCTTTTTGCCCTGACGCAGGCACTGGTACTTTTTGATCACGTGATGAAAATGTTAATACTCATTGGTGGGTGAAAGGTTGTGACGTGAACTTGTCCGCAAGAATGAATTCAAGAAGCCATCATATGATTTTTCAAAACATTATAGTCCAATTCGCACTTTGACTTTTGCCCAAAAGTTGTTGCGTTTCAGCTGAATTCAGTTGGGATAAGGATATAAAGAAGTGATAGAAAAAAAACGGCAAAAATCAAATTTTTTCCGATCATTTCTTAATGTCATCCCAACTGAATTCAGTCGAAACGCAGAAAATTTTCGGCAGAAGTCTAAGTACGATCCAGTTTATTACGTTATGGTAACCTTAGCCAGGTCTTCCTTTTTTACTCCTTGCTTTTACTCCTTATATATATTTATATATATTTATATATATATATATCTGCGGGAAGCCTCATTCAGGTAATATGCGGGTTGACGATGTGCATGCTCAGTGGAGGGAACTCGCATCATTCTAGTGAGGGGAAACATTAGCACGTAAGGAAAACACTAGATCATGGCCAGTTCTTCCTTAAACTACTCCGTACATCTTGCAGAGTTACGAAGCATTCTGTTGTCCAACTAATAGGAGTCAACTTCATATATTAAATTCATTGTATTCATGAAGATTTACTGGAAAGTAAGACATGAGGGGATGGTGGTAAGTGAGGGTTTAGTGATCAACAGTTTTTCTTGTGGTCAATGTACGTTTCAGTAGATTCCATGGCTGCATTATTCCTTACACGTGCAGTTTTCTCTCTGCATGGTTTTCGAGGGTGAACTTGGGGAAAAAACAACCAACCTTGGAACAATCAATTGTCATCTAAAATACATTTTGTAATAAATTGGATTTTATTATTTTAAAAACAAGATTGTTCTGTTCGGGATAGATAACTCCCCCTTCCTTCTGTCCAATTGCACATAAAAACCCTCAGCTTTTCGAAGTGGCAGTACAGTTTACTCAAGCCAATGAAAGTCAGTTTTTAATGCTTCTTTTCCTACAATTTTGATCGCAGTGCTTTCAAATTTCTTCTGAATATACCTTATGTAGTCCTGTCTTAGGAAATTAGTTTTCGAAGTGTACACGGGAAAGAACTTGTAACTAAAGTTATTCTTGGCTGATCAAAGGTGTTTCGATTATTAAGCCCCAACCCTTCGGATTGGGGCCTATAGGTTTGGGGTGTCCGTCTGTCCGTCATCGCGTTTTTGTACACGCCATGTCTCCGGTTCTATTGGTCGTAGAGCATTGATAGTTATCTTAAATGAAAAGTCTCAACCTGTAGATGTGCCTTGTGGCACTTTTAGTCAGATTAGGTCATCCGAAAGTGGTCGAATTGACCAAAATGGGCGATAATTGCCGTTTTAGGGAAATAAGCTTGTACATACTGTGTCTTCGGTTCTATTAGTCGTAGAACATTGAAAATAGGCTCAAAAGAAATGTCTCGACCGGTAGATGCGCCTTTTGGTCCTTTTGGTCAGATTCGGTCATCAGAAAGCGGTGAAATTGACCAAAATTGGCGATAATTGGCATTCTAGGGAAATAAGCGTGTACACGCTTTATTTTCGGGTCTTTTTGTCATAGAACATTGAGAATAGGCTCAAACGAAAGGTCTCGACATGTAGATGTGCCTTTTGGTACTTTTGGTTAGATTCGGTTATCCGGAAGTGGTGAAATTGACCAAAATGGGCGATAATTGGGGTTTTAGGGAAATAAACTTGTACACGCTATATCTTCAGTTCTGTTGGTCGTACAGCATTGATAGTTAGTTTAAATGAAAGGTTTCGACATGTAGATGTGAGTTTTGGTACTTTTGGTCAGATTCGGTCATCCGGAAGTGGTAAAATTGACCAAAATTGGCGATGATTGGGGTTTAGGGAAATAAGTTTGTACAAGCTCAGTGTTGCCACACCGTCCTGCTTTTTCCAGATGTCCTGCTCTTTCGCATTTTTGGAAAACGTCCTGCTTTTGTCCTGCTTTTGAGCTAAAAAGGTCAAATGTCCTGCTTTTGTCCTGCTTTTAGCAAAATTGTGAAATCTCATCCAGCCTTTGTCCTGCTTTTATAACCAATTCATCATTTAGTTCAAGATCAATTTTTTTAGCGCCTTCGGCGCCTCTACCTAGATTTTTCGTTGTTTGTACAGAACGTGACTATTAGTAGGGTTGCGGGATTGTTCTTTTTTTTTTTTTTTTTTTTTTAGATTTAGTCTTTATTTTCGCATCATTCTTTTTTTTTTTTCGCCTCAAAACGTACTTTTTTTTTACAAGCGTTCTTTATTGTTCTTTTTTTTTTAGCCCCAGCTTCTTTCAGAAGCAGGGACTATAACATTTGTTGAAAGTATGTGCGCATGAACGCTTTTAAGTTGAAAAATCGTATATTCTCTCCTGAATGTTTTGAAATTTTGGTGGAAGGTAGGGCGCATAGGTGTCCACGTGGCTATTACGTTTTTGGCGAAACATTAGCGAAAAACCAAATTTTTTTCGTTAAGTCTTAGCTACTTCTAGGAATTTAATCTTACTGTTTTGAAAGTTTCAGATAAGTTAGCAGGCTTTACTTCTACCTAGCTATTACTTTTTTTTTTTGGTGATTGGCCAATAACTGACGAAAATTTTCTGTAAAATCTTTACTAACTGCTGAAAAATAGTCTTGCCGTGTTGGAATTTAAAGTGAAGGTAGCAGGAGTTACCACCTACCTGGCTGTACCTTGTTTAGCGATTCACCAAAAATTATCGAAAATATTGGCGAATATTTTCGTACCATCTTAACCATTACCAGGAAAGTAATCTTACTGTGTTGAAATTTTAAGTGAAGGTAGTAGGCGTTACTCCTTCCCTGGGCATTACTTCTTATGGTAATTGGCCAAAAATTTTGTCGAAAACAAAATTAAGTAAAATTTTAACTAAATGCTGGAAAATAGTGTTACTGTGTAGAAATTTATACTAAAGGTAGCAGGAGATACTACCGAGCCAGGTGTGACTTTTATTGGTGATTCACCAAACATTGGCGAAAATTTTGGCGAAACACCAAAAATATAAGTACAATCTTAACTAACGGCTGGAAAACAATCTTACTGTCTTCAAATTTTAAGTAAAGTCGCAGGAGTTACCACCTACCTGGCGATTTGGAAAAAATTGGCAAAAATATTGTCGAAAACGATATTTTGTCTTAAAATCTTAACTACATCTAGGAAAGTAATTTTACTGTCTTGAAATTTTAAGTGAGAATAGCAAGCGTTTCTACCTATCTGGCTGTTACTTTTTCTGGTGATTGGTAAAAAATTGGCGAAAGTTCTTGCAAAAAACCTAAATCTTTCAGTAAAATCTTAACTAACTGCTGGAAAATAATGATGCTGTCTTGAAATTTTAGATGAAGGTAGGGCTCGTTACTACCAATCTGGCTATTACTTATTTTGACGATTCGCCAAAAATTGGCGAAAACCCAACAAATTTTCGGTACAATCTTGACGGTCTCCAGAAAAATAGTCCAAGTCTTGAAATTTTACGTAAAATTTGCAGACCTTCCTACCTACATGTGCTGGTACAATTTTTGGTGATTGTCCAAAAATTGGCGAAAATTTTGGCTAAAATCCAAAAAAAGGAATTCCATAAATTCTGAACTAACCCCAGTAAAATAGTATTACTGTCTTAAAATTTGAAGTAACGGGAGTAATCAATATTACCTAACTGGCTATGAATGTTTAGTGATTAGCAAAAAATCGAATTTTTTGGCGAAAAACCAAAGAAATTTTTATGGTTAGCGATTTTTACTATTTTTGATCTTTGTATTCCCGTCGTCATGAAAATTGTAAGTAAATTTTTTAACTCTAGAATTAAATGCAGTTTTCCTTCATGATCAGATTCGGTCATCCGGAAGTGGTCAAATTGACCAAAATGGGCGATAATTGGAGTTTTAGGGAAATAAGCTTGTATACGCTATATCTTCGGTTCTATTAGTCATAGAACATTGAGAATAGGCTCAAATGTCTCGACCTGTAGATGTGCCTTTTGGTCAGATTTAGTCACCGGAAGTGGTCAATAATTTACTTTATACCCCTTTGAATTTGGGGGTGGTTGGGGCCTGCTCGTGTTTCACAAATACTTAGTTGTTGAAATTGCAGTCCAGAGAATGTATGTTTAATTTGTAGATATAGATAAGATGTCTTACGGACGGGGTAAGTCAAGATCGGGTGCAAGGGACCCGCAGCAGATGCCGGGGCCAGCGCCAGGTTTGCAGCAGAGGTTTAAAGAGATGAGTGCCCAAGAAAGCCTTATTGCCCAGAAGAAGCGTGAGATCGAGCAGAAGATGCTGGAGGAGAAGCGCAAAGAGCAAGAGAAGGCGCTCAGCAAACTGCAAACGAAGGCGAAGAAAGAAGCTGCCAAGCCCAACCCTATACGGTAAAGAGATGTGAAAGCGTACACAGTAGTACTGTCAGAGAAAGTATATGTCCCTTTCTCTATGGTGCAGTAGTTTGTACAGAAATAACAGAAAACTTACGTGGCATTTGCCAAAGCTCTCATAAAAACTTCACCCGTTTCTTTCAAGTGATGAATTCAACGACATTAAGTCTTGTTTCCAATGACTCAAGCGCATTTTTTGGAGAAAACTTGAATAAATTTTTAGAACTAAGTAACCATTTAACAATTTTTGCGTGTACCTTTCATTCTGAAAATTAAGTGCGTTTTCGGACATCAAACCAGAGAAAAATATCAGTAATATTGCTTGATGTGACAGTCTTAATGGATCAATAAAATCAACTACCATATTGTTGCAGTTATTCAGTGAACGGTAAAAATGTTCTGTTGTTACAGAGGCTTGGTTGGGAAAAGGCCTGGGTTTTTCAGCAAGGCCGGACCGGTTGCAAAGCAGTCGAAACAAGAAGGGGAATCCGACGAAAAATCAAGTGTTCTGCTCGGAGCAAACAACTTCAAAAATGATGGCAGCTTCTTTGAAATGTTCAAGAAACTTCAAGGAAAGGGTTAGTCCAGTGGGATATATGAAGAATTGATGGGAGTTTTACTGTAAACGAGGCTTTAGAAGGCCAAACCGTGTTCTTAACTGTATATGTCACAGCGGAGTCGCGTAATCAGGGAATTGGTGTAAAACGAAAAACTACGCAAATATCGTCAACGAACAGAAATATGGCGTCGCAAATGACAAAGATTATAAACAAACATTGGCATTCTATGAAGAGTGTAAAGGCATCCCATTCTAAGCGTTGTCATTCAAATAAAAAACGAACAGTGTACTCCGGAATAGGGGGGGGGGGCGTTTGGAGTGGTAATAACTGTTTGGCTGTGAGTAGTGGTTAAGGTTTACGGTCATACCCCAGATTTTTATGGACAAGACATATCCCTTAGCAGAGAAGTTGTAACCAAAAGAAATATTATAAGCCTATAATTTATATACCCCTGTGGATAATATTTTAGTGCATTTTTGCACTTTATTCAGGTGAATTAGTTTTGAAATGTTCATTACATGTTCGGGAGCTAATCTTCCTACCACAGCTTCCTACAAGATTAGCTGCATGAAGTCTTAAGATATTGCAGACATTTGCAATGGTCCTTCATGCGCGCCGTTGTGCGATTGTTTAGCCCTTTTTGTATGAGCTTGTCTTACAGTTTTGACCCAATAACCTAAAATCTGCTACATATGAACATTGAAATATTTTGCCCAGGCGGGAAGAAGAAAGAAGATGATGGTTCAGATGAGGCCGCGTCGGGGTCCAAGGAAGCGGACGTGGACACGCAGGGGCCGAGGCGAGAAGCGAGTCCCGGTGACCGTCCCGGTGTCGCTGTCCCCGCCGTGAGCGACGCGCCATCTGGCGGCGTCCGACAGCTACTGCCGCGTCACGTACAGCCTTTAGCTCCTTTGCAACAACAGGTAATGATTTTACATCGCGCGATGGAGGAGTGCAGGGAGCTTTAGCAAATTGACGAGATCTTCCAAAAGGGTCTCAAGGAGGATTGAGAAGAGAAAATCGTACTTCTAATTTTTTTTGTTTATTTATTTATTTTTGACTAACGTTTTAGGTCTGGGAATTAAATTGATATTGTATTTACCTTTCTTCTAGAACTGTACTGGCGTCTTGCCATAATTTGAAATTTCAATATTTGTGAAGTAGTTCAACAAATCTTTAATGAAATATTTGGCATCAGCACAATTTCGAGAATAGATTGATAGGAGACCGGGAATACTGTTTATACACTTCTGCAATGTGGTGTTTCAGGTGATGGTTTCCATGCAGCAGCCACAACTGGCCGTTCAGACGGCTGTACCCCAAGCTGTAGTTGTCCAGCAACCGGCCCAAGTGATAGCCTACCAGCCGCAGGTGGCCGGTGCCCCGGCGCAGCAAGTCCTAGTGCAGAGTCCTCGAGTCGTGCAGCAAGTCATGGCGCAGCCGCCGCAGGTGGTCCCGCAGGTTCTTCACCAGCCCGGCCTGCAGCCGCACATCGTCAGCACGAACCAGGCCGCGCCACACCGGCCTCAGGTGACGGCACTCGGGCAGGTGCAGCCCATGGTCGCCGGTGTGCCGCAAGTGCAGGTCATGCAAGCCGTGCCTACTGTGCAGCAGCAGTACGTGCCCAGAAGTGTGGCCATCCCGGCCGCCCCAGTGGCGGGGCCGAGTCAGCCGCCGTGGGTGAGACAGCCTGCCCCGCCGCAGCTACAGAGCAGCGTGTCGCACTATGTCGTACCACAACCACAGGCGCAGATGTCGGCGGCCGGGAGTTTACCACACGGCGCTATAGCCGCAAATGCTTCTGCACCGGCGTCGACAGTTCATGGGGCGGCTGCCATGGCCGCTCCTATTCCTCGCCCGAGCTCGGCCCAGGTTCTAGTCGCCCAGCCTAACGTGAATCCAACAGCGTACGCAAACCAACCGTTACCGCCTCAGCCTCCTCAACCCCCGCAGCCTGGAGTCCCTAGAGTGGCTTATACTGCTTCGTATACCGGAGTCATTCCAGGGTCTGCCCAAGCCGTTCGTCGGCCGCCGCCTCAGAGCTCTGTTGCAGGCCAGTGGCCGCCGCCACCACCGGGCCAAGCGCAGACCCAGGCCTCGCCGCTACTACCCCAGCCCCTGCGTCCCCCCATGCCACCGCAGGTGCAAGTACCTTACCGTATGAAATCTGATTCTGCAATGTCTACTCCCCCTCCCCCCGGAGTGCCACCGCTGACGAGACCTCCCCTCTTAGGGCCAGGCTATCCTGGCCCCCCACAGACGGCTGTCCCTCTTACAAGAGCGTCGAGCCCATCAACGCCATGGTCAAATTCGCCACAAAATAGAAATAGTGAGTACGGTTCTGTTATAAAAAATGAACGAAATGAATATGGGTCATTTCGAAATAGTGGCAACGAGTATGGCCCACTGAAAAATGAAGCCAGTAAATACGGCTCTGTAAAAGAGGAAAGGGACGAGTATGCAGAAATGGCAGGTGATTATGGCCCTTACAAGGGGAACAAATCAAATATGAGTGAGTACGGCACTGCAAAGGAAGACATGGAAGAGTATGGCTCTATGAAACCTGAACGCAGTGAATACGGATCCGTGAAAGGGGAGCCAAACGAGTATGGCTCAGCGGCCGTGAAATCGGAGCGTAGCGAGTACGGCTCGGTGAAAAGGGAAGCAAATGAATACGGCTCCAGGGATTCGGAATACGGTAGTCGAAGGCGCAGCAGCAGTAGTAGCGATAGCGATGATAGTTATGCCGAGAGGAGGAGGCGCCGCTTCCGTTCTAGTTCCAGTAGCAGCGGAAGTAGAAGCAGGAGTAGGAGCAGAAGTAGGAGTAGGAGCAGGAGCCGAAATAGAAGCAGAAGTAGCTCCAGGAGTGGTAGGTCCTAAAAGGCATAAATTTATTTTATTTTTATTTATTTGCGTGCCAAGTGCAGTTTTTTACCTTTCAAATTTCAAACTGGCACAAAGGTCAATTGCTTTGCGTTCCCGAGCATTTTAATAAGTAGACGAATGATGTCATGTATTTTTGAGATTAAGGGTGGAGGTAAAAAAATGTCAGTATATGTCACCATATTAAATTTCGTGTTCACAAAGTGATTTACTATGCACAGATTACATGTTATTTTTTAGATTCAGATGAGAAGCCGTTCGGCTCTGTCCGACAGAAATCGAACTCACCTTCTTCCTCTGGGTCTGCCAGTCAGCCAGATGGAAAAGGTATTGCCACTGTTATTTGTTGTATCTTTCCAGAGTATTTCAAGTAAAACATGACAAGTGAAAAAACACACACACACAGTAGTTTGGTGGCTGTGGTATGGCCTTTGACGTTGAAATGAAAAAAAAAACTCAGTGCTGTAGTATTTGTGTGTGAAATGTGCATTTGAAAGGAACGGTTTGGCTTAGGGTTCGCAATTGGTGACCGAAACCGAAATACATCGGTTACATAAATAAATTAACCTTGGTTTTCAACCCACTTTGACAATTTAATCGCAAGCTTTCTCACAAGCCTTTATCCCGTCCCCAACCCAGTGCAGAAAAAGTTGACACCCTCATCCATAGATTTTCTGAAAATCTGCAGATTAGTCTGTGGATAAAGATTACTCCTTTTAAAATGTAGATGCTGCTGTGTGGTTGGGGGATCTCTATATCGTCAGGCCATAGTTACTCCAATTTTCGTGGCCTGAATGGAAAACTGAGGCTGTGTCCCTCCCTCCAAATCCACAAAATACCATCTAAATCTAGATCATAAATGTCGATGGCCGCGGTCACCGACGGATTAAAAAGTTCTCTCTAACCAAGAAATCTAAAATTGCGAACCCTGCTTTTGATGTACACTGAAAAAAGGAATCTGAGTTAAAAGTGTTCCGAATTCATTTATATATTGAACCAGATGAAAGCCACGAATAAACTCAGGTTAAAAAAACCTCGTAAATAAAGCCCCTGCTGAAAGTTGTCCCTGGGAGGCACGGTATTCATAAGCTGCGTTCTAGTTATGCTCATAGAGGATGTGAAGACGAGAGAGGTCATTGAACGGCTAGCTGAATACGTGTCCCAAGGTGGTCCCAATGTAGAGGAGTGGGCCATGCGGAACTACCGGGAAAATCCAACATTTTGGTAATCATTCGTTATTTCTTTGTCAAAAATAAACCTTTGCCATGATGTGAGACGTCTTTCTAAATATTGTGTAATACTTTTAAGGGCGTCGAATTTGTTTTTTGAATCATGTTAGATAGTGGCTCAATGGTAAAATAAGTTAATACGCAATTTACGAACACAATAAAAGTAAAGCAAAAAATGTGTCGATTCATTAAATGTTTCAGGTTCTTGTATGAGAAACAAAGTAAAGAGTACAAGTATTACATGCGGAAAATAGAGGAGCTAAGGGAAAGGCGAGAAGAAAGAAACGGCCGCACTGATGAGAGTGGCGGACCTTCCCTGCCTCAACAATTCCCCCTACCTCCTTCCCTCCAACAGAAATCTGCCGCTTATCCGCCCCGTACAGCGGTGCCGCCCCCTCCTCCGCCCGCCGTCAGCTGTCAGAGTGTCACAGCTGAACAGGCCTCGCTACCGGGGTCGTTGATGCCTGGCCTTGCGCCGCCTAACCCGTCACAGGGCAGCATGTCGGCGGTGCCCCCACCCCTGGAGCTCGATGACGGTGGTGCCGAGGCTGACACGGAGGAGCAGGACGGTAAGCTAGCCGACTGGGCCATTTTCACACACTACATATTTGTTACGAGAGGGGGGGGGGGATTTTACAAGTGGTAGCTAATGTAACATAGAGACTGTATAACCGTTGTATGCTTGTATTGCTGTATAAAAGAAGCTGTCAATGCACCAGGAAAATTCTTTTGAGCAGTTTTAAAATGTTGAAATATAAACTTTATTTAGTAACTGCGCGAATTCGCATGCCTTGACACTGTATTTTGTATCCAGCTGACGGTGCGTCTAAGCGGGATGTGCGGAGGCGCAAGAAGAAGAGCCGCTGGTCCAGTGAGCCTATGAGTGAAGCACAGGCACTTCCTCCGCCGCCGCCACCAGGCATGGCTGGCCCGCCACAGATGGCGCTTCAGGGACCAGGCATGGCCGTGAATCCAACGCTGGGACAAGGTACCGAGCACAGGAGAAATAAATGATGAGGCAATATAGCCATTAACGCAAATAGAGTAGGGCTTAATGATTCGCAAATGAACACATTGAGTACTTTATTGACATTGGACAAGTCCAAGGCTTGCAAAGAGTATATTGAAATTGTACAAGCCATTCTTTCTACTATTTTTGCGAGGACTACGTAAGTAATCCGGGTACGTAATCACATCGTAGTACATCTTTACACGGGCATAAAATATTGGAAAAGTGTGGTAGAGAGCAATGGTAAAGTTTGAAAAAAAAACATATTTGTAGACATCCGAGAAACGGAACAGAGCAAGGTTATTTTTTTAACCCGATCCAGTCATAACAACACCAAGGGAATTTCCATAACCTCGTGATTTTTTTACCTACAACAAAGTGCATTCACAGAGACCGTGAGAGAAAGAGCGATTGTGACCTCATTTTCGGACTACCCCCTCTACATAGTTACATGAGAACTAACTTCATAATCTTAACTTTGACCCAGATTTTCACGTTCACGGGTTACGGGACCTCTGTTATCTCGGAAACTCTTAGAGATAATGCGATTTTGAGCTTATTTTCGGACCCCACCACGTTGTGGCGTTACATTAACTGTAACCTCGTGACCTCAGATTTGACGACCTTTTCAAGGTCACGTGGCCTGTGTTATATCGGTAACGGTTGACGATTGAACTATTTTAACCTCCGTTTCGGATTCTTCCCCTGTACGGAGTAACATAAGGGGTATCTTCGTGATCTGAACTTAACCTACATTTTCAAGGTCACAGTGTACGTGACCTGTGTTATCTCGGAAACTGTTAGAGACAAAGCGATTTTGGCATTGTCGGATTCGCCCCCCGCTACAGAGTTACGTAGGCCTAGATTTTCAGGGTCACAGATAAACTCTACACCTGTATTTATCTCGGTATTCGTTAGAGAGATTTTGACCTTGTCTTCGGACTCCGTCGCTCTACGGAATTACATAAGATTTGGACTTTGACCTACATTTTCAAGGTCAAGGATCACGTGACCTGTGTTATCTTGGAAATCATTAGAGATAGAGGGATTATTACCTCATTTTCGAATTCCACTATCTCAGATCGTTACATCAGTGGTATCTTTGATATCTGAACTTTGATCTGCATTTTAAGGGTAACGATCATGCGACATATGTTACATATATCTCAAAAGAGAAAGAGCTATTTTTTCACCTTATTTTCGGATTTCACCCCTTCTACATAATTGATAAGGGTCACTTCGTGATCTGAATTTTGACGTACATTTTCAAGGTCACAGGTCGTGACCTGTGTTATCAGAGAGATCGTTAGAGATTTTGACCTTTCTTTCGGACTTCATCGGACTTTGTGCTAACAGGTTTTGGTTTTTATGCAATATAGGAGCATAAAATTGGTAATAGTTATTTCGGAAACTGTTAAAGTTTCTGATCTTATTTTTGGACGCCAACCCAGTCCACGGGGTTACTTAAATAAAAAAAGTCCAAAAAAAAAAAAAAAAAAAAAGAAATTTAGGTTGGCTTTAAGTCATCAAATTCATCCTGGTGATGTACAGGTGTCTATTCTTGTTTTTCTCCTGAGTGGTCCGTCATTTTGTTCCTGCTTCTCCTATAGGATCCCCAAATTTTTCTCGTATTAATACTTAATGGGAAGTTGTCCACCCCGCAGTTCGCCAAAAATTGGCGGAAATATTGGCCAAAAATCAATTTTGTTTAAAAAGTATTTCCTTCTAGAGTTTTAGGGGAAACATTGTAAAATTTTAGTGGAAGATGGTGGGGGGGGGGGGGGAGGGGGGGGGGGCATAAGTGTCCACCCGGCTATTATTTTTTTGGTGATTCACCAAAAGTTGGAGGAAGTATTGGCGAAAATCCCAAAAAATTTTCATGATATCTTAACTAACGCGAGAAAATTTTAGTGCAAGATAGCTTAAGTAAAAGATCAGGCTACTTTCTTGCTGTCTTATTAAAGAATGCAACCTTCCTGCCTATTACCTTTTTGGTTTTTAAATAGAATTAGTTAAAACATTGGCGAAAACATAATTTTTTTTCGTTAAATCTCAGCAGACCTCCAAAAAATAAAATTTTGTTTAAGATAGCGGTCATTGGTGATTACCTTGCCATAATTTTTTTTTCAGGATTTGGAAAAAATTGGCAGTAATATTGGTCAAAAACAGATTTTTTAGTAAACCCCTAACAAGCACTAGTAATATAACCTTAACTTCAGAAAATTTTGAAGAATGTAATCGAACACTAGTACTCACCATTCTAGTATTATACGTCCCCAACCATCGGGAGACATAGTGCTTGTATTTCTGTATGTAAGTTTTCAAAATGTTTGCAATAACGCTATTTGGGAAGGTAATAATTGCCATACTTTCACCTAAAAGATATATTGAGTGTTGACGTCTACTTGGCAGCTGTCACCATTAATCCCATGATGCCGCAGCAGCTGGGCCCAGCTGAGCCCAAGCTGAACCTGAAGGTGTCGTCGTACGAGGAGATGAGCACGGAGGAGTTTGCCAGACGTGTGACGGGCTCCGACAACCTGTCGCAGGAGGAGATGAAGCAGATCAGGGAGCAGCAGCAGGTGGCGTTTGCTAAATCCAATCCCCCCCCCCTCACCCCATAGCAGCCCCAACCCTAAAAAAAAACATACATGGCCAAATCTGAAACCTGGCTTTTGCCCCAATCACCACCCATCCTACGGCGTTTGTGTCGAAAATGCCAAATAAAAATGTCAGTAAAATTTTAGCAATGTTTATTGTTTTCTTTTTGATGAAAGTAGGGTTGCACAAACTATGAAAATGTCAAAAAATAACTAAATAAAAAAGAAAAATAAATCGTGGATTTGGTTTTAACACTTTAAGAAAGATTTCCTTTAAAGAATGAATGACACAAATGTGAAGTAATTTAAATAAAACATGCAGAAAGAACGCACTTATTTTGTTAGATGAATGCCATAGCCGAGTACTTCCTGGCCAAGCGCCGTGCCATGGAGGCGCAGGCGAAAGCGCTGGAGGCTGGAATGAACATCAAGCCCAAGTACGAGTACGACTCGGACGAAGACACGGAGGGTGGCACGTGGGAGCACAAGAAGAGAATGCTGGAAATGAGCGCAACCAGGGGTATGCAACAACCAAAAAATCACTGCTTATATTCTGATGACAGGCTGTAGTGTTTTACCGTTGTTAGGTGTTTTGGACACCAGACTTTGTGAACAGGATGACTCTCGAACGACGGGTCGAATCAGCGTCAAGCTTGGTGTTATTATGCCCTGGTTGGGTTCGCTGGTTGCTATTGTATTTGATGAATATTGGACGGCGCATGACATCATAGAATGCCAAAACGTCATCGGTGTAATTGAAGAACCGCACCTTCATTTGGGGGTCTGGTTTTTGCAAAATGGGCTTCTCGAGTCCTAAACTCACTACTCGAGTGCTGTTTGGGCTAGTTTTTGCGAAGTCGGCATCCCTGATTCCATTTCGGCCTTGGCCCCAGTTTGCATAAAATGTCGTTTTCAGTGAAAATTTAGTGTGTTTTACTGAAACTGTGGCGTGTGGGGGGGGGGGGGGGGGGGCTGCTAGCAAAAGTTGTGAACTGGTGGGTACATATTAATTGACCTTTCTAACATTTTCTAGCCAGTGAGGTGGCTTCAGCGAAATTTCACGTGTTTTCTGTGCCAATCAGATGGTTGCACAATAAAAGCACGTGTAGGGTGTGTCTCAGGATGGGGGATGGGTGTGTAATGTTGGCAGGACAGGAAGTTGATATTTGCAGAGCTCAAATAAACACTGAAAAAGTTTCGTAATAATACAATATTTAATATATAAACTGTCGTTGTTTATTTTTAAACACCCACTTTGCTATTATAAATCGTTTAAACTTTGCAATTAAGAAATACAGTTTACTCCTGATGGCTGAGATCCCCTGTCATCGGAAGAATCCATGGCACTTTGAGTTTTTGTTATTTAAAATTTACAATTGAATAGCAAATTATTCAAGCAAAATTATCCAAAACATTGGTCAAACTGCTGTTCTACAGATGCGGTCCGATTGCTTTGAAATTTGACAGGAAAGTCCCCTCCTGCATCGGACTTTTATTTTGTTTGGCGATTTAACGAAAAATTTTTGGCTAAAATATTGGCCAAAAAGGTCAGATTGCAGAAAAATTACTGTGTGATCATATTTGAGGGTTCTTCACCATTAGAAAGTTGTGGAGGTCGCCGTGACGAAGTCGACAGAGCGTAGGACTGATAGTCATGAGGTCGCGAGTTCAAACCCCGCTCTACCCGAGAGAGTTTCTGCCCTTCCTTTCTCCATCCCAAGTAGATCTTCAGTAGAGTTGAGGTGGAGGCAAAACCTGGCCATATAAACAGATGGCTTTGAGAGAAGTACAAGCAATACTATTCGTCCCACATATCTAGTCCAATTGCTTTTGACTGCAGTGCAGATCATGAGGCCTTCTACCAAATCTAAATTTTGTCAAAATTGGTCGGTTTCTTCTTTCACCTTTGTAATATCTTCGCTTTTACGGCTGGACACAATGCCCAAGGACATTCTTGTTGGGACGTGTATTAGGTCATGATGTTGTTAATATGATCACTCTAAAAGAATGCAGCATTTACTGTAGAATATGGTTGTATTTACCACACACAAAAGAAGCGAATTACGTTGCTGCAGAATCCGTAGTGTAAGAAAACTGATGGAAGGAATTTACTTATTTAACACATAGCCGAATCAGCCGCGATCAAGTAGTAATGCAGTTCTTTGTACATTGCCTGTATATATATATATTTTTTTTTAGATTGGGCCGACAAGCTGACGGCTATGGGACGTGGCAAGCATTTCATTGGTGACTTTTTGCCGCCCGACGAACTTGAAAAATTTATGGAAACGTGGAATGTAAGTTCTCATTGTTTTTTCACTTTATTTTAGTTGGTAAGAAAAATTTAGTAACTGTCTTTGTTAGTCCATGTTGCATTCTTTTCCGCTTTTACACGAATAATGTAAAGAAATTGTGGTATTTTGTAGTGAAGGGGAAAATGGCACATTAGACTCGTTAATTCATCCCCGGTTCATTCGTACTTCCGGTTAATCCGAACCAATTTACCAGTCCAAACTTTGGATCCTCTTTTTTCCTATGGATCAGTTCGAAATAACGAGGATGCTGTTAATTAGTACCAAGTATGATGAACAGAAAATCTCAGAAAAAGCTTAGTACACTTCTCAAAATGACCGTGTATGGCGAGGCCCATGGCGTCTTTGATGCACTCTTTTGTTCTGTATCAGTAACATACCATAGCTATGCTCATCGATAAGTTCATCTCCCTGAATTGCAGTCACATGAATCGGGGCCTGGACAACTCAGCCCATTACCAACTCGACCCATTACTAACTCGGCCCATTACCAACTCGGACCATTTGGGCGACTCGGCCCAACAGATTTTTGCCAACTCGGCCCATTTTGGACAACTCGGCCTAAATTACACAACTAGGCCCAAAATCATGAAAAAAAATTTTTTTTTAATTCTATAACCATTGTTATAGTATTCATTTGATGGCACTAATCAACACTAATCATAACCTGTGTATTCCGGCGTGTCGCCACACTTGCAACTAAATTGCAGTTGATTTTTTTTTTTTTTTTTGGTGCACAGTTAATTCTCATCGGTGTACACTTACCTTAGATGATCTTATAATGATTTTTTTTTCTTTCCTCCTCTTTGATGCACAATTTAAAAACTGGTTCGCGGTTGTCTCGAAAAACAGATCCTGAGCAAGCGAAGGTCGACTTGTAAGAAAGCATTGAGACTAGATGATCTTAGAAAGAAATAAGATGAAACAAACAACCTAAAAGACAACAACAGACTTCTTCGTTGTCAGTAATCGCGATGCTTGATCGTACAGTATGATTTATCACGATACTGCATGTAGATAGGCACTTTGAACTAAATAGTTTATTTCGCAGTTGAAACATTAGCTTGTACTTACTGCGGATAAGTATTATTATTATTATTATTAGTTGGTTTTATTCATACTTTTATAGTTTGATGCGTGTAAACGCTGATCTTAGTTGTAAAATAAGGTTTATATCTTTTGTACTTTTTACTCTGATAATAACATTGACACCGATCAACCCCCGGTTAATTCGAACCATTTCTATCGGTGCCAAGAAGTTCAAACCCACGAGGGATTACTGTAGATGTTACTGTAAGATCTCGTATTTGGTCACTGAAAATCGGTCAGCGACCAAAACCATCGGTGCACTGAAAATTTTGATGGTGTTGGAAAATTTGGCGGCGTTGCGGTTGAGCATAGCACTAGATATAACGACTGATCACAGGACTTTTGTGTTCAGTCATTCACCCCTTTGTATTACTGGCCATCCCATAAACTCTGGTGGGTACTGTGTTAGTTAATAATGTTGCTTAGAATATAAATTATCCACTTTATAAATGTCGATAACCGCGGTCACAGACCACCGAAAAAATGTGCGGAACCGAAACAGATTTTTTTTTAAATTGCGTACCCTACTTCATGTTTATTTCAAGTTAGTATGAAGGTTCCGATTCAGGAACAGTTTTGCTGGCCTTCATGGTGATGCAATCAGACCAGGTAATTGCCATATTGTGCACGCTTTTACTTGTTTTCTTTTACTTTTCACAGTGCTATTATTACACTTTGCAAATGGGGTGAAGTTGAGAGACTGGGGTTACAAGTTTATTCCAGAAATTTATGTCCTTTGCAAAAACGCCAGTTTCTGGTGTGCCGGCTCCACCATTTTGTTCATTGAAGTTCCAGAACAGCTTTGTTAACGAGTTGTATTCCGTCCAGGCCGTTTTATCTGTGATCGTTGGTTGCCTAAAATAACCAATAGTATACATATGTATATATATTAAATATATATATAACTAGAACCTCACTTCGCTAGCGAAATGTTAAACACTTGACAAAAATTAAAACGCAAAAATACTTCCTTCAATGGGTTATTTCTTGAATAATATATTGCAAACAACACAGCTTGAATATGTCTTATAAGCCGAGTAGTGTTTGGTTTCTGTTGACTTCAGGTTTTATTGACTGATCTAGCATACGCCGTGTTAGCTATTTACGCAGTGAGAGCTCGCACAAAGCTCACTGTGCAACTGTGTGTGATGTGGGTTAAATGCTACGCATTTACTTGCAAAAAATGCACTCTTTTCCCATGGCGTTTTAACAAAGAAAACGAAATCAAAGACGAAAATAAAAAATGACATGCACATGTTCAGATCAAGCTCTTCATAAGTCCCAAGTTTCATGGTCGTAGGGCCCATAGTGTCAGAGGAGAAGAGGACACAAAAAAAGTGTCAAGAAGAAAAAAAAAGGACGAATTTTGCTCGCACAAATTCATATAACTCTTGCAAGCCAAAGGCTTGTCAAGTGTTAAATATATATGTTACAGCGGATCTGTCAAATCAGCGACTTTACAAAGCCGCTAGAATATTCAGCGGCTTTGCAAAGCCGCTGGTTTTAGAGCTCGAAATTTGACAATTCCGCTGAAATGATCAAGTAGAAAGAGCAAGGGAATATTTCTCCTATTGTGGCTGGAATTATAGAACTAAAGGACTTTCTTTTCAACATTTATAATTGAACGCAGTGCATAAACTGGACAGTCAATTCATACGGTATCACTCACTATTTGTAATTTATCATTAAAATGTGAATTTAATTTTAGGCTCGCTTCATGGTGTCATACAAATTTTACATAAAGTGGGTTCTTCCGAATCTGATGTTTTTTTCTGATCACTTTCTGCACTTCACCAAAAAATAAACAGATCGTATTTCCGAAGCAAGTGATATTGATATTGTGTTTTTGCAAATGACTGCCTTGCCTCAATAATTTTTTTTGTTGCTTATTGTTTTTCACTTATTTGATTTTCTGTCGATTTGGTAGATTTCATGCCTTTTTATAGAACATAGCTCCGGACTTACTTATCTGATTTGCTGAAATCATTATCCAATTTGTTAATTCTCATAACTGGGAAGTTGTTTGGTGATAAAAATACAAGTACCATTACCCGGAGTTGAAAAGATATATTTACTCTGTCCGGAGTCAGAGACTCTTGACAAAACAAAAGCTAGTGAAATGTTGGTTTCCTTAATAGAACAATAAGACCAAAGAACAGATCCATTCTTTGTGATAAGTTTCATTGCAAACTTACTGGAACAACGAAATTGCAACTGTCGTTTTTCTTGCATACGATTTATACAAAGGATCAAATACTTATTTCATGTCAGGCTATTCAGTTTGCTAAAAAAATAACTGCAATCTATATTGTGGTATATAAATATATATATAAAACAACAGAACTTAAATTGTTGACATTTTGGCAAGAAATGGCAAGACAACAAAATGTAACTAAAAAGTGTGAGCCACGAACCCTGTTTTGGCGAAAGACGTCCATGCTGCAATCAGCGCTGATTGGACGCCAATATCCGTGGCATCCACGAAAGGCAGCAGATCGAAGAGGTAATACACGTCATCCACGTGGAAAGCGCCGAGCTCAATGAGTGCACCGGAAATCGCGTTGTCGACGGAGCGGTGCGAAAACTGGTACATGTATGTAGAGGCCGTGGAGGAGTTTCTCTGACTCCAGATGTCGCCAATGAATGCCGCGTACGCCGCAAACATGGCCGACGTGGTGAGGTCGAACGCGGCCTGAAGCTCCTTCGTGGCGTTGCCGATGGCGTCTGCGTAGTATTCGTGCATCACCATGTTTATCATTAGTGCAAAGTTAGGCGTACCTTCCAGAACTCCAGGACCGAATATGTACGGTTTTTTGCTGACGATAAAGCCAATTGATGCCTCTATTGTTAGTCTGAGAAATGCGTTTTGGGGAAAATTCGGAATTTGTGGCAACCCGTGCTTTAACATGTCGTTGAAATCTGCGCCGAAAGTATCTGCGCCAAGTTTGAGGATAGTGTGACCATCATGGGAAGCAAAACCGATGATTAAGTCCACGTCATTGAAGCGACCACTCTCGAGTATGGCCCTTGGTTGGTGCTTGAGAAATTTCCCATCGATGACCCGAAAGGCTATGTCTTGTGCGAGGAAAGGAAACGTGTCTCTGTAGGTGGAGGACTTGAGTGAAGCCGCGGGCAGTCGGCGTAGGCAGCGGGCAACCTCTCTGGTGTTTGTGTGGGAACAGTTCACATATGCGGCGAAGTCGCGGA
This sequence comes from Protula sp. h YS-2021, assembly GCA_949752745.1. Classification (NCBI taxonomy): domain Eukaryota; kingdom Metazoa; phylum Annelida; class Polychaeta; order Sabellida; family Serpulidae; genus Protula; species Protula sp. h YS-2021. The sequence continues at coordinate 44,067,567 of OX457024.1, forward strand.
AAGGCTGCCTCTGTTCCCACTCCCGTGGGTACTGCCACGCTGCGGGAGCGCTCTGAACGATTGCTCGGGAGAAAAGGCCTCTAGAGAGTCGACTGTATATGTGAGCCATGACACTCTCCCCTCCCGACGACAGTCCGAAAACGGTGATGGAGTTGGGGTTGCCACCAAATGCTGCGATGTTATTTTTTACCCATTTCAGTGCAGCTAGCTGATCGAAAAATCCGGCATTTCCCTTCATAACGCCGTCGCCTGAATTGATCCAGCCAAGCAAATCAACGCGATAATTTATTGTGATAATTATGACGTCACCGGAAGTAGCCATTTTGGTGCCGTCATAATACCAACTTGTTCCCCACAGGAAGTTCCCCTCGTGGATGTAGACCATCACGGACAGGTTTCCTCCCTGCGAGCCGGGAACGTATATGTTAAGACTCAGGCAATCCTCGTCCTGGTCTATGCCTGGAGGCAGAGGGTGTGGCAGGATTCCCTGTATGCAGGCTTTCCCGGGCTGTCTGGCGTCGCGTATCTCGCCCTGCCATCCCTGGTGTGGTCTCGGGCGACGGAATCGCAACCGCCCCACCGGCGGCTTAGCATAAGGTATAGCGAGGAATTTGTGCACAATTTTGCCGTCTGGTAACACAACAGTGAATCCCTTGATGTCGCCGCTTGCTGTGGTCACCACGGGACTGTTGGACAAACTGCTGCATGCTTTAAGCCCTACTTGTATGACAAATAATATCACAGCAAACATGTTTACCGATGCTCGCTCCTTGCCTTATTTTGCGTCTTCTTACCGGAGTGCAACAATTGGCGAACTTGAAAATATAACCGAATAATATGTGCGTATTAAGTCATTTATAGTGGAAAAAAGATACTGATGAATTGCCTCTTCACTGGTGTTATCAAAATCGTATGTTGCGAAGTGGCGCAGTTGTTCTGGACAGAAAAATGTATTTTATGAGGCGATTAATCTTTTAAAAGCATTGACGTCATAGCTTTGTCTGATTGGGGATTGTAATTGTTCTGAAAAGGGAAAATATCGCAAAAGTTAGACGGAATGGAAAATCCATTTGCAATGACGTGCAGTTATCAGCAACTGGGCTCGCGACCGGAGAAATAGAAAGTGCATTGAAGGGTCTCGTCATGGACGCGCAGATTGAAACGTGCGGACATTTGGTTTCAGTTTGGTTTTAACAGCTGCAATGATTTGCCGTGCGTCATCACCTTGAATGTGACATGAATAGAAAATTCAGTTGAATAACACGTCTCGCTCCTTTATTTCGAAAGGATATAGGAAACAAAAGGAGGGTTCTTTTTCTTTTTTTGTTTTTGTTTGCTTGTAAGTAAAGTTCGTTTTATTGTTTTTTTTTCTGATTATGTAGGCCTTGAAGGAAGGGCGAGAACCGGACCTGTCAGATTACAAGCAATTCAAGCTCACGTGTGAAAACGTGGGCTTCCAAATGCTGCAGAAGATGGGCTGGAAGGAGGGTGAGGGCCTGGGCTCCGAGGGCCAGGGCATTAAAGACCCTGTCAACAAGTAAGATGGCACATGTGTGTCATAAGTCTTGAAATCTGTGATGTCGTCATTAGTACTCTTGTTATTCGCCCGGATTGGTCGCCCGGGTGGTGACTGGCATTTTTTTGAATAATTAATGTGATAACTATAAACCTCGCGAGGAATTCTTGTGGTCTCACGTTTCAGGTCTGCGATACCTCCTGTTACATTAGTGTACCAAGTCTCGTTTTGGCTTGATGCAATTTCCTGCAGGCTTGAATACTGACAGCACGATGTAAAGATGTCGGCGGGTTCAGTTGGAGATTGAAGTTATAACAGACCAAGCGTCCGTCTTCTGTTCTGTTTTATAGTCAAGGAGTGCTCTTTATGTTAGTTACAAAACTTCAGCAGTGGTATCGTGAAAAGAAACAAAGGTATTAAATGCTCAAGCTCGGTGCAGTGATCTTAAGGTACCTGTTGTTTCTTGTCAAGGGGAAACCTGTCGCTAGATGGCGCAGGCCTCGGCCAGGAGAAGCCAGCCGACCTCAAGGCGGAAGATGACGAGTACGACGCGTTCCGGAAGCGCATGATGCTCGCCTACAGGTTCCGGCCCAATCCACTGGTAAGTCAAGGAAGGGGGCTTGGGACTAACCCCCCTCCCTCCCCCCCCCCTTACCCCTACCTCCTGTCCGCCAGGTTCTGGACAGGTACGTTATTTCTAAAACGCTTCAAGTGTTCAAAATCACAGTAACGTTGCCAAGCCGTCGTCGTTTGAGGTAGCTTTCAACAACATTAGAGTGTATTGGGAATTCAAGTTTTTTTAACCTATTTGACCAACAAAATTACCAGTGATAAAATTGCCAGTGACTATTTTGCGTGTTTTTTTTTTTTTTTTTCAATTTGAAACTGATCGCACACCCAAAACCCAAGTTATAATTAATATTACCAAGAACTTGAGATATTTTGTTTGGTTTTGTATTTTCAGAATAACCCAAGGCGACCATATTATTAATGCTGGCGATTGTCACTTGATGCACTTCTCTTTCAATGAAGATATTCGTCAAAAACTTTGCAGAAAAATAGGAAAACTTGGAGTGTTACATGGGTGTGAAGTAAATGTTATTCAGTCTTGAAGTCATGATATTAATATCCAGCGTTTAATATTAGGAATATATATAATGCATTTTGAGTAATGTTTACTGGGATTTTATGGATTATTTGATTAATAGTCAGTCACTACAAAACATGAGTGACTATGAGCACTTTCAAGTTTCTTGTTGTGTAGTTTCGTGTGGCTTTTATTTGAAATAATGCAATAATTATGAACAAATCATTCAATGAAAAGAATCATTTCCCAACCTCCCCCCCCCCATCTACTGTATAATGTGTACCATGTAAGACTCTCTACCCCCCTCCCCCTCCCCCCTCACCTACCACCCCTCCCCCACAAACACATGTACTTCATAGATGACTGATAAAATCGCCAAGATATGTCACGCATTCACCACTGTTTTTAGGATGAGCATATTAAATGGAAGAAATCGAATTTATTTATATTTTCTGGATTTTTATGTGATCAGTGCAAGTTTTGGGAAGTTTTATTCCAAAGGAGTATGAAGTTTGTAAGAAACTCCTGTTTGTGAAAATAAACTTTATAGGACTTTTTTGAGTACAATCCTGCGAAAGATTTTACCAATTGATTCTTTGTTTTTTTTAACAATAGCATTGGTAGTGACTTGGCTTTATAAGACAAAAAAAAACAGTATAACCGTTACATACACATCAAGATTGGACAGTGTGGTTGATATGGTGATAATAGCCGTAAGATATATTAATTTCCGTCGCTGTATAATATTGTTATATTGTATTTCATATACTTTAATTGCAACTAATATTTTTGCGTCGCTTTTGAGTTCTTCAGACTCTTGGAAAAAGTGTTATGTAAAATTTTTATAAATAAAAAAGTGATGTAGAATTTAAGAAATACAAGAATCCTTTTGAAAACCATTTTGAGAACTGTCGAATATGGCTGGAAATGGAAAAAAATCTTCCTTTCGTGGAAAACTTGCATGTTTGTTTCGGCAATAATTTACGAAATCTGTAATGTTAAAATGGGACCTGCGGTGCCTTGGTGGCCATTTTAACACCTTTTCGTGATATATTCAATTGAATTTCAGATTTGGCGTTTGATCGTTCTATATTCGTTTTGGATGAATGCAATATCAGTTTTTTAGCGGCGTTTTTGTCTCGTCTTAAAATGAATCATATTGTACATCATGTACGTTTGTTATTTATTACAACAAGCTCGTGCATGCTTATTTGCTTATCAAGATACAAAAGGATTACATTAAATGATGCATGCCAAGTTTTGTCAGGCTGCATTCGTTTTAACGCACATGTATATTGAGTACGATCATCGTTCGTAAAACGATAAACTGTAGAAGGTTTCGTACGAGTTTGCTTTGCTTCGTTAATGTTCTATTTTTTTTAAAATTCTTTTTAAAGCTCAGTTTATAGTTGCTGTTTTTGCAAGCTTGATGCCATGGCGAAGCGCATGTAATCGGCGTGACAACGCCTGTCGGATGTGGAGTACATAACGAGTAACCAAGCACACAGTGAGAATGAAGCATAATGTGGACTGTAATTACTGCATTCATTTATTAATGAACATGAAGAGATTGGATTCACTCAGCCAAGCACTTTTGTACCAACCAGGTCTGTAGCAGCTCTGCTTACTCTAAAAGATGGTTGCCATGGCGCTGCCAGGGTCACCCAGCTTTTACATACACCAATCCTCTCAAAGAAATTGTATTTAAATTCGTACAATTTCAGACCGCTTTCAGAGTTTGTGCTTGTTTATTTGTGTGGGTGGAAGCGTGTGTTGCTCTGACAATGGTGTACGGGAGGCAGTCGATTTAAATTTCGAGTTTCTGGTTGAAAGCCAACATCTTTGTCGGTCTCTAGGGGTCACAATGTACTTGGCCACTCTTTATAAATTTGGCACGACAGGAGCACGAAAACATTGGAGCGATGTAGATACAAAGATCTACTCTTGTTAATAATCGTCTGTAGACGAAAAACTTGGGCTGACTGAATTACAATACCGTAGTTTTTTTTGTCTAGAATTTCCTTTTTTTTTGCGGTTCTTATCGATATATCAAGGTAGGGGCTTCGGTATTCTAAAGCGGTTTTATTGTCTTCATGTTTTTGACATTTTCATATATATTTATACACCGTGTGAGCTATTTCGGCGGGAGTAAGTATCGTGTGCTCATCTTGTGTGTGCGCTAGAACTCGCGGTCGTTGTATTGTTCAAGAAAAGATCGCGCAGGTAATAAAGCCGATCAAAATAAATATGGAACAATCAAAGCATGTTGCTTGTTATGATTTTTTGCTGAAAGTACTACAGTCTGGAATTTAAGGCATTCGGTAGAATTTACATATAAATGAATGTGTTTGTAACTAAATGGATGGAGATGGAAATGTTCAAACACAACCTCAATAAAGCTTGCAAGGATACTTCATATTTTTTCTTTCATGTTTCGCCTCATCAGCAACTCCAGATAACCTTGCCTGTGACCTTGGGAGGCCACTGCGTCTCCCATTGGTGAGATCAAATTAGTTGTACAGTTTTGCGAATCATTATAAAAGTGAAACCATCCTTCCCAGGATTAGACGGTATATGCTTTTTTAACGACCACACTTTCAAATATTGATGCGCTTTCGAACTTCAGCAAGAAACAAGAGCAAGCAGTAATTGCCATATCCCCCGCCGTGGGTGTAATTAGTAAGGCGGGTGCTGTACCTCGCACTTAAACTAAGGCTGTTTCACATTCACTGTCTCTGAAAAACGATACATGACGTCAAAATGACGAAACAACATGGCGTAGATACATTCCAAATGAGATAGGTATCTGAAATCAGGTACGGTTATATCCGAAATCCTCAATTACCGCTCACTGAAAAAAATAATTTTTACACGTGAAACATCGATTCGCTATTATTTCCAGTATCAAGCAAGTCGCATTCAAAGAGTAACTTAGTTATGTCATTATTTTTAATAAAAAAGGTTAAACACATGAGAACCACATGTTGCCGCCATGTTGTGACGTCACACAGAACTATCTGACCGTATTCCGGAAGTTGAACTAGGATAGATAAAATGGCGTCGAGACATTCTATCTTTTTTTCGATATGCCATATTTTTTTTCTCGACTATCTAGAGAACCGTATCTGAGTGAATGAGAAACACAGTCTGTAGGTAAAAAAACTTCACTATGTTGTTATGCATACGAAATGAGAACCGAATCCGGCAAATATTTTAGAGTTATCGTCTAGAAAACAAAGTACACATTGAGATCCGGCTTTTGGGATTCTAAGTCCAATTACAAATCCAGATGGGCTTCGATCCCATCAAAACCCCCAAAAGCCACATCTAGATTTCTTGATTGTTGCGCATATCAAATAGGAACCGGATCCGGTCACTAGTTTCGGAGATGTCGTCTAGAAACCAAAGTACACGTTGACATCTGGATCCACTTACTAGTTTCGGAGATATAGTCTGGAAACAAAACTGGTGACTGACGGACGGACATATCCCCACGATTCGGGGGATAAAAAAATACCAGTAGAATCGATCAGATAACACAAATAGAGGTTTATCTAGAAATAAACGCGAAAACAAACTTATTTCTCGTTTACATTTATTTTATTTGTTGCTGAACACATCAAAGCCATGCTTATAAATTATTGTGTCTTCTCCATAATCCACTGTACTTCAAAATTTAAAATAAATTTTATTTTATTTTTTTCATTTATAATACAGAAACACATATATTTCTGAGAAACATCAGTCTTATCTTCGAAAATGAAAGCATGGAAAAATTTATATTAATTTCTCCACTTCATTACGCTGAAAGAATGTAGTTTTTCTCCGCGTTTTCCTTTTTGTCTTTCCCCTTGCTCCAGTCGAGAGAAGGGCTGTGCATGTCGACCCTGCTTTAGAACTACTAAACTTTCACACTGTAAGTTTACAGTAACCAGTGCAGACATTTTTTACAACTTATACCTCTGAACTGCAGTAAGTACCAAGTTATTTTTTTTCTCCATCTTCCCTAACCTCAAATAAGCAACCCAGGAAAACAAGTTAAAACGCATCCATCAACAGGGTTCCCCGGTAGTATTATTTGACGTTGTTTAGTACCAGTAAGTAGTTTTTCTTTTTCGGTCATCTTTTATCCCCATGCTCTCCATAATGTCTTCCTCAAATGTACACAATTTAGGATTAAATGTCACTTCTTTAACCTCTTTTTCGCCTGTATCCTTCATTTCGTTATCTGCAAAGGAAAACACAGAATACAACTTAACAGTGACACTGTCTATAATCCTCCGCCACGTTTCGGTCACATTATACGAAAGGAAAAAAAGGGTTCTTCTGACATGAAATTTGGCGCCTATCAAGACAAACCCTATACCCCCATTTCGATTAGATAAGATATTACAGAACTACGAAATTATAAACCTCTAGCCTAAAAGCATGGCGCACTTACCGAGATAGTTCTGAGGAATGACGAGATCGTCCCATCGCTCTAATGGAAGAGGAATAATGCGTCCGGTTCGCGACGAGACGCGCACACGCTCTCCTTTCTCAGTAAACCGCCACTCGAAGTCTGTGGCTTCACTGATACACAGAAAAAATAACCATGATAACACGCACTAATTGATTAATGCACTACCGTAAAAAGAAATGATAAGAAACCGTCAGCGTGCTCTATCCAATTCACAGAAAAACAATGGGCATGACTTCGAGATACTATGACGATGGCTTTGTGACGTAAAACGTTTTCCTGTACATTGCGCAAGTTGCTGTGCGACACTCGTGTCGCAGGACAATACCACGAAACTTTTTCGAGCAAAATCTCTAGTTTTTGGCTTCTTTCCGCTATCTATGAATCGATTTTGCTTGTTTGTGTTATAATGGGGATAGATCCTGGTGCAATCGTGCTTTGTATGGGATTCGAGCACTTGTGGAACTTCACTTCGTTCACAGGCCTTCCACGCATGTTCAAATCCCATACAAAGCACTCAGCCCCATGATCTATCCCTATATTAGTGGACATATCAACTAAATGAACAATCTTAACACCATTTTCTACTAATTTTGAACTTACAGTGAGATTCAGGTCAAGGAGGTGGAAAGGTAATTATGTGCTGGAGGCAAGCCCCTATCCCGCCACCAGAAATGTGCCAATGCTGGGGATCAACAGGATCCAGCTTCCCTACATCCCACCTATTAAGTACAGATCCCAGTGCGGATACTTAAAGTATTCTGGTGAGCACAGACCCGATCCGGATACCCCCAACGCCACCAATATCCAGAACAGCTAAAGTTCAGACAGTCGAGCTGTGCACATGGGACGTGACAAATAATACCAAATGTTAACAATATTTATAGCAAATAGAATCGTATGAAGAAAGGACACATGTGGAGATGCAAGAATATGTGGGGATAGTAGCGATTATATGAACTTCTGCCAGACCTCGCACGCCGTTTGCAACAGCAACTTGATAAAAGTGACAAGGTATTCTGTAGTGAGCATAACATCAACGAGTCGGTTTGAAAAGTGCGACACTTCTACCACTTTCACCACGTTTTTCACAATTCTAATAATAATGCATTTTTAAATTTCGACAAAAGCTGTTATATATTTGAAAAAAAAAGTATTTTTGGCAATTTTCAATATGTGTTTTATGCCTGTCTGAAATTAAAAAGAAAAAAATTGCCTATTTTAAACAAGCCGCCAAGTCGCAATAATGCGAAGTCGCACAATTTCAACATACCGGTATATATTTTCACTGTGGCAGCAATCAAAAGCCAGGGTTGAATAGCGACTGAGATTTCGCGTGCACAAAGTTGCACTGTAGGCAACAGAAATACTAAAACATTTCCTATTTTCAACAAGTCGCCTTTTCAGCATTTTTTTTGGTCGAATCGAAAAATAACGCGACGTCGCACAACTTATATATAAAGATATTTTCACTGTAGCAACAATCAAGAGCCATGGTTGAATAGCGGCTGAGATATCGCGTGCACAAAGTTGCACTGTAGGCAACAGAAATATTAAACATTGCCTATTTTCAACAAGTCGCCATTTCGTCATTTTTGGTCGAATCGAAAAATTATGCAACATCGCACAACTTCAATATACATATTTTCACCGTAGAAAAAATCAAAAGCCAGGGTTGAATAGCGGCTGAGATATTGCGTGCACAAATTCGTGCTTCCAAGTGTCGCCAGACAAACGGACGGACGGACGGACCCGAATACTATAGTCCCCCGCTCCGCGCTACGAGGCGGCGGGGGACTAAAAAGAAAAGCAGAAGAACAGTTTTGGAGATCAGCTTGGATGACACGTTCAATAAGGCAGACAAAATTATGTCAAAACGCAAACTTTTACTAAAGTTCAAAATACTACTATTTTGACAACTCACGAATAGGAACAAAAATACGATGCAGCACACCTGTAACATACATCGGTTCAAAAGTTATTTATATTTCTAGCTCATCATTGAAAGCCCATGGCGTGTTTATGTGACAATGTGTGAATATTTTGTTCTAATTCAACAGATAATCGATTAATATTGTCTAAACAACAAAACATGCTGCCTACGAACATTTTAGGGTCCATATTGGGTTACGTTAATTTACTTTAAAAATGCATACTCATTATTAGGGTTGATTTCTGTCATTTTTTTGTGTGATATCCTCGCGTGTTTAAACCGGGTATTTGTGTTCAAAAGAACAGCTTTTGCATGTAGAATTCTGCAAAATATTATTAAAAAGTTATTACTTGTACTGTTGTTTTCTTTCTTTCTTCTACTCATTTGAAAAATCCACAGCGCATTTAAAACAAATATAAATAACTTTTGAACCGATGTATATATGCTCTATCCGTGTGTGAAATTTCAAAACAATTCGACTTATAGGCTCGGAGATAACAAACAGACACGACATTCCATTACGCGGGAAAAATTGCATGAACGCTAATTTTTACCAAATTTCAAAATGTTGTCATTTTTGACAATTTTCAAGAATCGGAATAAAAACACCACGTTGCAATCTTCAATATGTGCCCTATCCGTATCTGAAATTTCAAAATAATCCAATAAATGGTTCTGAAGATCGAAACGATGTCGAAAATACGCCAACTTCCCATAATCGAAAAAGTACCGCCATTTTGAAAAATTTCAGTCAGTCTGAAGAAGAATACGACACTGCACACCTTCAATATGAGCTCTATCTGTGTGAAATTTCAAAACAATCCGACCTATAGTTTAGGAGATATAGCCCGGACACGCATGTGGACAGACGGACAAGCTCATAACTAAATGCCTCCGTTACACGGTAGAAATAATTGAAGCACTGCAGAACATACTTGTCTTCCGGGTCAATGAGTGTCACTTGAGTATTGGCAAACAGAGGCTTTTCTTTTCTCGTGCAAACTGGCATGGCCCCTTCGTTCGTGCTTTCCAATTCATATTCCTAACCAAAAAAATAATAACAAGCATTATGTCAAAACGTCAGCATAAATAGTCCAATATAAAAACATAAATAAAATAAAAATAAATAAAAAAGCCGTGCTCTTTGGATAACAAAATATCGATGTCCACATATCAAGATGCTGACTGATGATACTGAATGCGCAGAGAATACTCTTCGGCGAACCGTCGGGAAAAAATTAGAATGGAAAATGGGTCACAAATATACTCTAACTTTCAGAATTTAACCTGAACCAATCCCTATCATAAATACGCGGGTATGTTTGTTGTTCCATGTGCATCAACTTTGAACACAAATCGTTGACACTGACTAGAAAAGTGTCCACCGGCACATGTACGTTATGAACTGCAAGGAGCGGTTACAACGAGCATTAGTGGGCAGTATAAACATTGGGTGCTTCATACGTGCAGAAAATGACGTGTGACAAAAACGACATGTTACGTCAACAGTCAATTGTGATTCAATTGGGCTGGTTTTTGCATAGAGGCGAAAACCAAGCGAAACCCACAGTTTGGGTGACCAACATTTGTACAAAATGTAAAAAAAATTTCTTAAGACTTTCGAGTGTTATAGTAAAAATAATTACGGCAAAAGGTCGCAAACCTTGCAGCTGGAATAACCATTTTGAAAACCTTTCGCCAAAGGATAAAACCTGAATCCGATACTTACGCAATTGAGGCCTTCCACGAACACCCAGTTCCTTTCCTTAATGATATTATTGACCAGTCCTATTTTGCCTTTATCTTTTCCCGCTAGAATCATCACCTGTAACAAATAGACAAAGTGCTTTAAATGGAGGAAAAATAATCTCGTATTAATCGAAATACGAATGGTGAAGAGAAAAAAAACCTTTTGGTAGGTTATTCCGTGGAGAGGAGGAGGGATTTTTCATATTTTTGCTCAAAGTGCCAGTATATATTGACATTATTGCTTCCTTTAACCACGGAATGATTATAACTTAGCGTATAAACCTTACAATTCTGAACCACTAACAGATGAATTGTGGTAATTTGGGACTATATTTTCACACGGAATGCTTCTGCAGGAAGCAGAACTATGTATATGGCCTGCAAACTTAGCAAAAGAGAAACGCCTAAAAAACTGAGCCTTGAGTGAATTTATACTTAGTGATTTTTATTTTTGAATTACGCGTTTTTTTTGCCAATATTTTCGCCAAATTGCCAAAAACAAAATGCAAGCCTGACGCACACACTTTTGTCCAATATTCCTGTAAAATTCCAATGTAATCTGACCGAATTTGCAGGAACAGTGGCACTTTCGTGTCATCTGAAATTTGGCAATTTTTTACCACTATTTTAGCCAGTTTTGGCCAAATCGTCCCCCCCTCCACCAACACAAAAAACAGATCGGTGGAGGACTTCTTGGGAACACTCCTGCCAAATTTCAAAACAATCGAGCCTGAAATGTAGGAAAAGTAGCATTTCGGAAAAAGTGTTTATATATATATATATATATATATATATATATATATATATATATATATATATATATATATATATATATATATATATATACATGTGTGTGTGTATATAACCATATATGTATATATAAACACTCATAACGAACGACGGATACTGTACAAGAAGTGTGTGAGTTTGGAGGTAGTCCGAGGGCCCGTGGCCAACTCAAACTGGCTCAAGCCATCTCAGCTTCAATCCAGCCGGGCCATCTCGAAATTTAGAGGCATTCATTTAATTAATTTATCGATTTCCATAACTTAATAGTTTCTTTTATTTTTCCACATTTTTGCTACATTTATTTGATTGTCAGCTCAGTTTACTACTGTATAAGAATCTAAAGGTTTGACGCTAGTCTGACTTTCTCCACGTGCTATTTTTAGGTATTTATGTCGAAAATGTAGCATTGGCAATTTTCGCATTTTACGCCCTGAGCTGACTGGGTTAGGAAAGGCAGTGTTTTTTCCCGGTACTTGCCCGTCTATCCATCTCGCTATCCTTTGGAACACAACTTTGCCAAACCTGTGAACGGATTTTAATGAAACCTGATTTGAATGTTCTTATGCGACGGTTTTGAGTCTCATTCAAGGTCATCACTGGAGGTCAGACTTCCAACACTATCGTATGTGGCTGCGTATCTTGTAAACGATTCCGTCAAAGCATGTGAACTGATTAAGACTGAACTCTCTTGACCTCTTCAGGTCGCCACTTGCTTTTCATTTTCCACAGGTCTTCCGCAACTTATAAACAATATTCAGAGAAAGCTTGTTGGTTGATCGTGATGAAATGTGGGTGCATTTATAGACGGCCTATGGGCAGCTAGATTTTGGTGATAATAACTTCTAGCAGTCAATACTGGACTTAAGTGCAATTCAGAGACAGTCTCCTCAGTAGATTTAAGTGAAACTCGATGCAATATGTGAATGTCCAGTTGTAACTCAATGTCGCATGCGTCTTGTGAACACGATTCACTCAAATCGTGTAAACGAATTGGGCTAAAAAGGATTGTATGTGTATGAATGAATGACCTCTTAAGTGACTTTGAGGTTAATCATTAATTAATTTATTAATTTTTTATGTTATCAATTAATTTATTAATTTATCGTTATTTTTCTCGGACCGTTTCAACTTTGATCGAGATGGTCCGGTGGGCCCTCTCCACATCCAGGTTCATCTCTCACACTGCACAAGCGGTGGGAAAAGCCCACCGATAAAGCCCATACTACACCAGGAAATTCCCCATTATTGCCACGTCAAGCAATTCTTTGCGTCTGTGATTTCTTGTAATTTTCAGTCTAACATTTGGCAAGTCAAAGACATGGAAAAAGTATGAGGAAATTATACGGGCGATACTTTCGCACCCATTTTTTTCAGTGGCCCCTCATTCTGTTTTTGCTTCTCTTCTAACCCCACTGACCAAATGGCCCACGAGATAGACCGTCACGCCCGCGACATGCGTTACCAGGTACGTGGTCCTCCCATGCCCCCCCTGCCCCCCCCCCCCTCAATATTGCACAGATGTAGTACTTGATGTGAAGTTGTCACCTTGTTTTTTGTGTTCGCCTTCGTTTTCATTTTCATGATCAAAACACGAATAAAAAACAGCGATTTTTGATGAACAAATTTAATGCGTTCGCGCTGCAGAAAGCCTCGCCACAAGACCTTGCGCATATTGACACGTTACATTCCAAACATCGGGTGTGGCGACAGGTATAAACCTGATAATGGGCTTTTCTCCTTCACAGCAATGTGGTGATTTATTCTATTTTATTTCCTCCCAGCATCTATATGAGATCAAAGATTGAAACCCTGTTGAATTTGAAGCTAATTCAGAATACTGTTAAAGATCACAATTCGTCTTGAAAAAACTAGAGCCTCAGAGAGACATGACTCCCCGTGTAACACGGATGACTTATGATATAGATGTCAAACTGATTTACTATTACTGTCACTTTCATTACGTTTTTCAATATTTTAATAGGTTTGCATTTTTTAAATTTCGACAAAAGTTATTTTTTTTATTCAAAAATAATCCACTCTGGCAATTTTCAGTATCTGTGTTACTCGTATGTGAAGTTTTAAAGAAATCAGAAAAACAGTTTTCGAGACACAGCTTGGAAGATTGTGTCTCCAAGACCGTTCAGTTTCGCAGACAAAATGTTATCAAACGAGAAGTTTTACCAAATTTCAAAACACTGTGGGTTTTTTTTTACAATTTTTTATGAATCGAAAAAAAAAAAAACTAGAGCCTCGGTGAGGCAGTAACACATAATGTCATTTGATGTTAGTAAGTTCATTGAAATTGAAAACCCTACAAAGCCTAACATATTTTGGCCGATTTGAAAAATAAGACGACGTTGCACACCTTCAATATACGTATTAACCGCATGCAAAACGAAAAAGCATTAGCATGCACAGTTCTAGAGTTACGGCCCGGACAAAAACACATCTTTGTACATTCGAACTAAATTTTGACCTGTTTTCAAAATACTGTCATTTTGACAATTTTTCACCAAACCGAACGAAACTATGACGTTGCACACCTTCGATATACGTTATAACCGCATGTAAAACGAAAAAGCATTAGCACGAATAGTTTTCGAGCAACAGCCTGGACAAAAGATAATAGGGTAGAGCGGACGGGCGGACAGACAAGCTGAAAGCTATATCCCTCCGTTACAAGGGGGATAACGACTTCGAACACCTTCCATATGTGCTCTATCCGTATCTGAAATGCATCAGTTTATGAGACTTAGCCCGGACACGACGTCGAAAATAGGATGTTCCAATAAACGAAAAAATACTGTTATTTTGATAAATCCGAAAGAAAGAAAATACGACGCTGCACACCTTCAATGTTTGCTCTTTCCGTGTGTGAAATTTCAAAACAATCCAGTCCATAGTTTTGGAGATGCAGCCTGGACACGCGGTGGACAGACAGACAATCTAATAACTATACCATCCCGTTACTGGGGGTGATCAGAAACTGAAAGATCAAGAATTGGTTTTTTTTTTTTTGCGGGTACCAAATGTTATCAGTTATGTTGCATAACGCAGCCAAACAACATGGTTATTTATTTATTTATTTATTCTTTTTTTGTGAATCGTTTGTTTTATTAGGCTGTAACAACTTCTGCAACAACTCAGTTTTTTTAAATATACTGAACAATGTTTTAGTAAAGCCATGCAAACACTTCAAAGCAAAATCATAAACTAGATAGCAATTTTAACCGTAATCAGTATTTCATTCCTCAGTATCCTGAACTGACATTTTTCAGTACTTGATTTTGCTAAGCTCTGTATGAACAGTAGCTGCCATGTTGGCCTGGGCCTGCTAGGCAGGGGCAATCATACGCAAGAATCAACCTTTTTACAAAAACGCATGCGAAGTAAAATCAATGCCCATAAAAATCATCAACAGATAAATAAACAGAATAACCACTTCTACTTAAATGTTAGAGTGTTACGTACGCCGAGAGCGACACACGAAAACAACTACCCCAATGTCCCTAAAACAAGCACCCTAATGTCCCTAAAACCACCACCCCAATGTCCCTAAAACAACCACCCCAATGTCCCTAAAACAACAATCCCAATATCCCTAAAACAACCACCTCAATGTCCCTAAAACAACCACCCTAATGTCCCTAAAACAACCACCCCAATGTCCCTAAAACAACAACCTTAGTGTCCCTAAAACAACCACCCCAATGTCCCTAAAACAACAACCCCAATGTCCCTAAAACAACCACCCCAATGTCCCTAAAAAAACCACCCCAATGTCCCTAAAACAACCACCTTAGTGTCCCTAAAACAACCACCCCAATGTCCCTAAAACAACAACCCCAATGTCCCTAAAACAACCACCCCATGTCCCTAAAACAGCCACCCTAATGTCCCTAAAACAACCACCCCAATGTCCCTAAACCAACAACCCAAGTATCCCTAAATGAACAACCCCAATGTCCCTAAAACAACCTCCCTACCCTAAAACAACCACCCCAATGTCCCTAAAACAACCACCCCAATGTCCTTAAAACAACCACCCCAATGTCCCTAAAACAACCGCCCCAATGTCCCTAAAACAACCACCCCAATGCGCGTAGATCAAGAAAGAGATTGCCAACTGCTTTCATGTTAAAACACTTTTTTCAACCTTGAAAACTTCAATAATAACTGTAAAGATAAATATAATATAAAAGTTGGCTCATTTTATGGCTTCTTATGACTTGTAATCATCAATAAAATCAAGACTGTCGGTCCAAAGTCCCCCACCTCATGTACAGGACAATCATTGGTCAGCGCGTTCATTGGAAACCTCGAAATCACGATTAAAGTCGGGACAACTGCCTAAGTAGACTAAAACCACACCATTTCACATTAACTTTTAGGACACGCGCATTTTCAGTAACTCAATAAGATTTCTCATGTTTTATATTATTTCTACAAATACTTTTACAACTCGTCTGAAACAAATAACAACTGTTACGTTACATTCAATGGCAGTCTATGCATCAGAATATATACAGGGCGTTTCATAAGTCTGGAATATTTTGAGGGAGGGGGTATTTGGGCAGCAACAAATCTCGCAAAATGATAGTACGTATAGTGTACGTTACTCTCCGTTATGTAGTTATGTTAGTGTTGGACTTTTGTCACCGAAAGTGCCTCCGCTGTGCGTTATTTGTATTTTTATGTATTATGTTCAATCGAGAAAAGAAACAGCGGAAAGTACTTCAGCCAAAATGTTCCTACTTTTGTTCGAGTTCAGTTGTCTGTATTTTGCCTGATTCTGCGCCCGAAACGAGAATAAGTTTGGAAACTGTGGCTGGATGGAAGCAGCCGCTTAAGACTCCCAAGTTTTTATGCTACATTTCGTTGTAGGTCTGCGGCAGGATGGGCATAAGAACGACCGGAAACACGTCATGGGTCTCTGTCCTCACCACACCTGTACTCAATCGCACTGACAACCAGATGGGCAGATAATAAGACTACCTTAAACCTTATATCACAAAGATAAAAAAAAAATCTAAATTTACAACACAAAAACCTCAAACCTCTCTAATATTGCCTAATTAAATAAAATCCTATGCTTCTTACAGAAAAAAAACGTAAAATAATGAAATTCGCAAGTTTCCAAAACTGACCAATCACGGGTCCCGCTGGGCCTACAGTTTTCTAAGTACAAGGTGGAACGTACAAGAGAAATTTTTAAAAGTTCGCAAAAGTTAAATGTAAGCCCTGCTGAGACAAGAAACATAATTAGTAAAATTTTCCACCCGGTCTACGGGCCATCTGATACCAGTGGGCCGTGCAACTCATATAAGAGTTGGTCGTCCGGGTCAAATGTGGTCACCACAGGTGACCGCGAAATCTCAACCCTGAGGTAGTTAGCATTCGTTAACAAATTCAAAGGCGTTGTGTTTAAAAAAAAAAACCTCAGTTTTTCACCAAAAATAGAAACTCAGAAAATTATGAGCATTTGCGATACCTGAAAATGCATCCCGATATTTTACCGAGAGACATTTTACAGAGTGACATTTTATCAAGCGACATTTTGCCGAAATTTTCACCTACAATATTTAGCCGATATTCATAACCATAGGAGATGTCTTGTTATAACTGTCCTTAAATGTCCCTAAAACAACCGCCCCAATGTCCCTAAAACAACCACCCCAATGCGCGTAGATCAAGAAAGAGATTGCCAACTGCTTTCATGTTATAACACTTTTTTCAACCTTGAAAACTTCAATAATAACTGTGAAGATAAATATAATATAAAAGTTGGCTCATTTTATGGCTTCTTATGACTTGTAATCATCAATAAAATCAAGACTGTCGGTCCAAAGTCCCCCACCTCATGTACAGGACAATCATTGGTCAGCGCGTTCATTGGAAACCTCGAAATCACGATTAAAGTCGGGACAACTGCCTAAGTAGACTAAAACCACACCATTTCAGATTAACTTTTAGGACACGCGCATTTTCAGTAACTCAATAAGATTTCTCATGTTTTATATTATTTCTACCAATACTTTTACAACTCGTCTGAAACAAATAACAGCTGTTACGTTACATTCAATGGCAGTCTATGCATCAGAATATATACAGGGCGTTCCATAAGTCTGGAATATTTTGAGGGAGGGGGTATTTGGGCAGCAACAAATTTCGCAAAATGATAGTACGTATAGTGTACGTTACTCTTCGTTATGTAGTTATGTTAGTGTTGGACTTTTGTCACCGAAAGTGCCTCCGCTGTGCGTTATTTGTATTTTTATGTATTATGTTCAATCGAGAAAAGAAACAGCGGAAAGTACTTCAGCCAAAATGTTCCTACTTTTGTTCGAGTTCAGTTGTCTGTATTCTGCCTGATTCTGCGCCCGAAACGAGAATAAGTTTGGAAACTGGCTGGATTGAAGCAGCCGCTTAAGACTCCCAAGTTTTTATGCTACATTTCGTTGTAGGTCTGCGGCAGGATGGGCATAAGAACGACCGGAAACACGTCATGGGTCTCTGTCCTTACCACACCTGTACTCAATCGCACTGACAACCAGATGGGCAGATAATAAGACTACCTTAACCCTTATTTCACAAAGATAAATAAAAATCTAAATTTACAACACAAAAACCTCAAACCTCTCTAATATTGCCTAATTAAATAAAATCCTATGCTTCTTACAGAAAAAAACGTAAAATAAGGAAATTCACAAGTTTCCAAAACTGACCAATCACAGGTCCCGCTGGGCCTACAGTTTTCTAAGTACAAGGTGGAACGTACAAAAGAAATTTTCAAAAGTTCGCAAAAGTTAAATGTAAGCCCTGCTGAGACAAGATACATAATTAGTAAAATTTTCCACCCGCCCTCCGGGCCATCTGATACCAGTGGGCCGTGTAACTCATATAAGAGTTGGTCGTCCGGGTCAAATGTGGTCACCACAGGTGACCGCGAAATCTCAACCCTGAGGTAGTTAGCATTCGTTAACAAATTCAAAGGCGTTGTGTTTTAAAAAAAAACCTCAGTTTTTCACCAAAAATAGAAACTCAGAAAATTATGAGCATTTGCGATACCTGAAAATGCATCCCGATATTTTACCGGGAGACATTTTACAGAGTGACATTTTATCAAGTGACATTTTGCCGAAATTTGCACCTACAATATTTAGCCGATATTCATAACCATAGGAGATATCTTTTTATAATTGTGGGGGATATCTTTTTAACTGATTCTTGGATACTTTGTTTTTTTATGCAGCTCGGTGATAATTTCAATTTAATAGCTTCTTACTATGCTGTACAATTTCAACGTCTTGTATTTACTGTATATGTTAATTGCAACTGGACAGCTTTTAAATGCCATCTCCGGCACATGATCATTTTAATGCTTAACGGACCGAAACACCTTGAAATTCAGATCTGAAATCGAGCAAATTCAATGCAAAACGACGATTAATTAAATAATCAATCCCACAGCTCTTCGGCACCATCTGAGACAAGGATCAATTTAACGCTTAATTATAATTACGTAATTATAAATTATCAAGAAGATAAAAAAACAATTCATCTAAAATTATATAGTAATATCTCGGTTTAATTCCTGTTTCTTTTTAACTAGTCATCAAAAATATATCACAAACAATTTGCGCGACTCAGTTAAACAAGAATGTCCAGGGTCATTGTGACCAGCCGAGATCTAGTGAATCAAGTATCAATAGGCTTGTAGTCATATTTTAAAAACCGGTTGTTGAAAATTTTGCGAAAGCCGGTATTTGCCTAATCTCTGGCGGATCTCAGAAATGTTAATTTCAAACAGCCCTAACGATGGACTACGCCTAGAAAAGGAAAGCAATCTGACTAAAATTACTTGCAAAAGAACTACCGTGAAAAACTGAAATCCCTAAAACTTTCAAACGGCGGCATGAGGTCAATTTTGGAGGTGTGCAAGAAGAATTTTAGAAGAAAACATCGCATGAACAGTAAATTTCAAATGAATCCAATGAAACTGCAGCAGGCAACGTATTTTGAAAAACAAAAAGATTTAAAATGCAGCCAGTTGGCGAATACTCGGAGAATCGCCAAAAAAGTAATTTTGAAAGAAACATCCAGGGAACACTCGCACAAAATTTTAAAGGAATCCGGCCTAAATTATGGGAGAAGCATATTGAAAATCGGCTACTATTTGTTTAATGCCTCAACCCTCATTTAGCCAATTTTTGGCGGATTACCAAAAAAGTAACTTTTCAAGAGAGGATCTAGTGAACATTAATGTAAAATTTGAAGGCAATCTGATCAAAATTGTGGGAGTAGAAGCACTTCGAAAATGCCTACCGAAAATGCACCGATTTAGCCAATTTTTGGTGGGTCACCAAAAAGTAATTTTTTGTAAAATTTAAAGACAAAACTGTGCAAGAAAAAGCCTTTTTAAATTGATATAAACAAATTGCAAAATGCCTCCCCCCCCCACCCCCCCCCCCCCCATTTGGCTAATTTTTGGCGAATCTCCAAACAATTTCAAGAGAGGTTTAATAGTAAACATTCCCACCAAATTTGAAAGGAATCCGATCAAAATTGTGGGAGTACAAGCATTTTGAAAACTGGCATTAAAATTTTAAAAATGCCCCCTATTTGGTCAATTTTTGGCGCTCCGACACAAAAGTAACTTTTCAAGAGAGAACTGTCTTTCGAACAATCATACATAATTGGAAAGAAATCCGATCCAAATCGTCGTCGAAGAAGCATTATGAAAACTGGTTACCAAAAAATTAAGAAATGTCCCCACCTAAAAAAGGGAATTTTTCAACAGAGGCCTTCCTAGCAAACATTTGGGCCTGAATTTTGAAGACAATCTGATAAAAATTGTGAGCGATGAAGCACTTTGAAAATTGGCAAGAACAAAACTTTAAATTGCCCCAATTAGGCCAATTTTTTGCGGACTTCCTACCTAAAGAACATTCGTACAAAACTCGAAAGGAATCCGATCAAAACTGGGAGAGAAGAAGTATTTTAAGTAAAAGCTTACACACGTACATACAGACGACGGATAACTCTCTCTACTGATGACAGAAGAACAGCCGACGAAGTCGGCTGGTCTAAAAAGATACCCCTACAATTATAAATCTCAGATAAATGTGCAGATGCCAATTTTGGCAAAATGGCGCTTGGCAAAATGTAGAGTGAACTGACAAAGCACCACCAGCAGCACCTGAGTCAAACAGGAACCAAAGCCTGTTTGACAAAATGAAAGTGAAACAAACACAGTCGATACGATATCCGAAGCATACAAAGTAACCACTTCCGTTATCTATATAAAGATCAGGAGCATAAAATGATACTACATATTCAGGGTTCGCGCTGGGTTCTGAGGAAAGTGAGTCAAAAAAGGAAAGTGTGACTCAGTTGGGTCCAGAAAAACTCGGTGGGTTCCGAAAAAGCGAGTCATTTCGTTAAAAAATGCCCAAAAAGTGGACAAAAACCCCGCCAACGCGAACCCTGCATATGCCAAATACATTCATGAGAAAGGTAAAGACGACATATAAAGACGGAATAATTTGGGTCAGCTGACCGAGATCAACTTCATAAATATTCAGTGCTCACATGGTAAATCATGATAAATTCTACAGTTTTCTTTGTTATCAGAAATATCATAAGCATTTTTTTAATCAGAAAGAACCTCAACTTCCACTTATTACCTCACTGACGTAATCCTCATATTTCATAACGAAAAAGAACTGGTAAATAAACTGAGGCGTTAAGGTTAATTGGAAGATGAAATCAAATCTAAACCACTTTATTGAAAAACGAGCCAGAAAAACAGCAACCGAACTATAAATACACACAGCTGACACTGATTACAAAGCACCAGATATTGCCATGATTTTAATGAATTTCAAAAATTTGAACATATTTTTTATAATCAACAATATAGTACGTGTAGTTTTTTTCCATTACATGGGAAAGTATAAGGGCACACAGTGATGGGTTAAAATGGGTGCATTCGGTTGAAAGCAGCATTTAACGGGTCAAAGATTTTTTTCACACAAAATCTGGCTTCTCTGGAAGGGTGCATCCCCACTGCTGTATGACATAATGGGCTGCATACTTCGCACATCGGACACATTCGTGCACATCTTTGCCCTGCACTAACTGGGCCATAAAACCACCAACAAATGCATCACCACAACCGGTTGTATCTGTGATCAACTCCTTTGGCACTTGCTCTGACGGAAACACTTGCACTTCGCCATCTTGGGCCACAATCGTGGGATCTTTACCCTGAGTGAAAACAACCAGACGACTGCGTGAAGAATTGGCTTTTGGTAACAATGAGGCCTGAAGGGCCATATCCTTGATATCCTTGGCATTGAAGCCCTGTAGTCTGCTGAACTCAGTCGCCTCTGCTTCGTTTCCGAATAAAATATCCACATACTGCATGATGTTGTGGTGCGGGTCGGCGTAATACTTGCACAGAAATGGCGCGGACAGATTCATGATAAGTGTCTTGTTGGCGCGGCACGCGTGCTCCGCGATGTCGAATATGCCGCCGTGGCAGACGGGGAACACGAAGCCGCCGATGTAGAAGAAATGAGCCAGCTCCACGAACTGCCACTGCTCCGGCTCCTCGAGCCACTGGTGGGTGAAGTAGTCAGCGGCGCCCAGATGGGCCACCAGCGAGCGGTCCTCGCCCGTGATGATTGCGCCACAGGTACCAGTGGGCGCCAGGTCGCTCACACAGTAGCGGACCATCACCCCGGCCTCCTCTGCTTTCACTTTCAAAATGTCTGCCATCTCGTCTCTCCCGACCGCCCCGAAGAACGTGGTGGCGCCAGGCGACTGAAGCAGCCACTGTGCGACGCGTATGGAGTTCTGGGTGGCACCTCCGGCAACATAGCGCGGCTGAAAATCGCGCATCATTTCCGCGAACATTGGCATCTGCTCCCGCCCTGCGATGATGGCGTTGTTGGCCTTGAGGTGATACTTCTCAAGAAACTTCAAATCCGCTTTTATAGTAATATCCAGCAAGGGGTTGCCCACTCCTAATAACACACCACGTGGCACGTTTGCGGCAGACATTGTCCCTGCCTTGCATTGATTATCTTCTGAACCTCTTCTAACAGCCGTGACGTGTAGACTTCGAGAAGCCGTGCGAATTGCGGGGTGGGCCTTTCTAAGAAGAAGCGGTACCGCGGCGATGCTTTGATTGGTTACCGCGAGCGAAGGCCTGCCGCCACTACAGATCTCAATCTGCAAGTTGACAGCGGACACGCAGTAAGAATTTTTGTGCACAGAGAAAAGACAAAACAAGCCTACTTCGTGAACTGCACGCAAACATCTCGTTACATCTGTGCACAAGAATAACGATCGATCATTCTGTGATTTTATTGATACTCCAGTTTCATGTACAACATTTCTACATCAATATTTTAAAAAATTAAACAAATGTAAATGAACAGGAAAAAAAGTAAAAAAAATAATAAAGCACTGGGCAATGTCAGACACCCAACTGCATATTGGGTACATAAGGCCAGAGCCCACAGACGTAAATTAAAAACACGCCACTCGACATGTATGAACCGACTAAACTCATGAAGTCTTTTTCATGACACAAAGAAATTACACCAAGTTACCGAAAGCAGATTTCATTTCCACCCAGACCTTAACTTAACCAATTAGGCAATCATTACATATCAATGAACTCAGCAACATACCACGCCGAACAACTGGACACCCAAATGCACACATAGTTGTTAATTTATTTTTCTTTTAAGATGGCTTATCCACTTAGCAAAGTCATAATTTGGCAGTTTTCACATGCTTTATTCGTAGAGAAAATTATCCGGCGGAGCGAATATTAAGTGCAAAAATTCCAACTTGGACCAGAATCTTGGTACGAATTAAACTATAAAATGAAACAAATGTGGACGACTTAACGATCACTGCGTGATGCGTACGAATTCGTACACTGAGTGTTAGTTAGGTTATTTTCTGTTAATAGTTCCCAAGGCTGTATACATAGTAGAAGAACTGCTTCACCAAACGCTGCCTCGTAAGTGATAGGTACAGCCTATAAACATGAACAAACAGTTGTCTAAGTGGAAGCATAAAGCGAAAAAAACAAAGAACCCATGGTGCCAGAATGTTAAACCCTGCAAATTCTGTCCCACTTCCTTCAGAATCATTGCAGAATGAAGTTGTAAGATTTATATTAAGCTAATGTTTCCCTTGCTGTTCTTTCATTTACTTTATTTTTCAGTAATGCCGCGAGTTCGACGACAGGAATTCACGTTCGATTCTGTTTTCCTCACTACTGTTTTCCCGCAACGAAATATGAACAGACAACACCAGAAATGTATATTCACCCCATGTGGTTTTTCATTTATCATGACTTGAGTTTCCTTCACAGATTTTCAGCAGGTTACGCAAGTACAGTTCAGACAATCTGGAAACTACGGAGACGAGAATTTACGAGATGACAGGTCATTCAATATGTAAGTAACGAAATGCAATGGGATGCAGAATTAGATTCGAGATATGCGAGTTTGCAATGAGCAACTTGTACTGTCTTAGAGTAGGCCTAGGCTATCCTTGCGTTTGTTTACGTTTTCCCGGCCCCTTATGCCAATTGGACCTGCAATCTGAAGTGCAGGCAAACATAGCAAATGTCGAAGAGCAGGAGAATATTCAGCAGTTTTACTACACACACACACACACAAACTCAGACTCTAAAGCCCGCAAAGTTTACAATATTGCAAGCTGCTTGAATCTCCATGAATCGGGAAATATACCTGAAGAATTTATCAGTTTCTCGAAACTTTTTCTTTCAGTTTCATAGAATTTGCTGCAGTTAAAGTGTGAATTGACAATCTTCGCACTTTGCTCTAAATCATTCCAACGACTTATGTATTCTTCAGCCAACCATCTTGGACAAAAGAAGTATTTTACCCAAACACAATGCACCAAAGACATCTGTGGAAAAATAAGGCGAACCGGTCGAAACAGTGTGATATTATACGGATACGTGAAGACACGCACACCGTTCACTCATTGAACGACGACTAACATAAAGTATTCTTAAAAGTACAAACAATTGAATTACGCTTGTCGGCACGACTAAAAATGTGAAGACAGTTCCATTCTCAACTGATAACTGATTTTATCAAAGACTAAAAACAAGCTAACCCACGGGGTGGTGCGAAATCGCCTGGAAACAAATCGAAACTGAGGCGTTTGTTTGTCCGTCAGCAAAATCTTCCAAACATTTGCAACGTTTTGCTCGTGATGGTCTCAGAATATCTCAGAAATGAATCCGGGACAGAAGGGCCCTGGACAAAAGGGCCTTGGACATAAGGACCTTTCCCAAAACGGCCTTTCCCAAAAGGGCCTTTCCCAAAACGGCCCTAAATGAAAAGTTGGACAAAAGGGCCTTGAGAATTTTTTTTTTTGGATATGGTTTTCAAAATTATTTTTATTTTTTGTGTGATAAAATAACTCCAAAAACAAAGTTTATTGATTTTTTGTCTGATTCAGACAAATTTTTGACTGTCATATATTACTTTTTCTTGTGTCCATTGCTGTTGGTCACAGTTCAAATAAAGACCTCAAATTCAGAAATCATATATCGGCAAGACAATGACACACCAACATCATCCGGCTTAGCGCGTGCGTTTAAGCAGCACAGTGCAGAGGAACGAAACAAAGGACAGAGATTATCTTTTGTGGCACAATGACTCCGAAATCTGGCATCTAAAGACAGTGATTCGAAGCCTTTACAATGAGTAAAACTTCAACGCAGTGATTGGTACAAACAGGGATTAACCTGTGGCACTGTGCTTCGGAAATTTCAAGAGAATGATGGGGAGTAATTGAAACAAAACATCAAGGTAGTTATCTTTAAAAACACAATGAAGCCTGTTTTTTATTTTTTATTTTATAACATATTTTATTAAAAAATTAAAACTCAAAATCCTAGAAAAAAATTCTCAAGGCCCTTTTGTCCAACTTTTCATTTAGGGCCGTTTTGGGAAAGGCCTTTTTGGGAAAGGCCCTTATGTCCAAGGCCCTTATGTCCAAGGCCCTTTTTTCCAAGGCCTTTCTGTCTCGATACCCTCAGAAATAGATAAAAAAAGTCAACCCCGAAACCTTCACGTACGTAAGTTTCAAATGTACTACAACTGTTAATTATGCAATCATCTACTTAGCTTTTGAGCGCCCCCCCCCCCCCCACCCACAACCTCCCCTCACTCCAGGCAAAAAGCCGAATCAGAGATTTTGAAAGCTGTGCACCGGCCCACCGCCGGTGTTGACATGAGTTCACAAGACTTACTACTGCCGTTTTACCGAAGGAAAAAAAACACAAAAGAAAGGAAATGTGAACTTACCCTATCGCCGTAAAATATTTTCCAGTCCTTTATAGGTTTGACAAACTGACGACTTTCGTGTTTCATCTTTTGCTGGTTTTCATTCAAGAACGGATCGGTCCAGGGCAGGGATTCATCGTAGTACCAGTGCTTACGCTCCCGATCCTGCCACCCGACCACCGGATGCCATTCACGCGATCGGTAATCCTTCTGCTGGCGACGATCGACGAAGCGTTTCCAGTACTGGAAACCTTGGCCCGATCTTCGCTGCAGTACTGAGGTCAGTCGCATAGCTTTTCACTTCTTTTCAAACCTGCCACAAGAAAAGAAAATTACACTCATAAACTGATAGACATATCACAATGCGCCATAGTTGCACTTGACAGAAACAAACTCACAGCTTATTCCTTTAATTTCTTAGTAGTTTCATCTAGCCCATTTGGAGGAGGACAATCAAGGGTTGGGTATGATGAAATAGGCTGAATATACCTTTTCGGGAAGCAGCACAATACCAGACAGCACACTACGTGGACGGAAAAAACCTGACTTGAAACCTTTTTGCAGTGTCACCAACAACCAAACAAAAACTAGAGCTTCATTTCGCTTCTCCTAAGCGAAGTGAAACATTACGAAACGTATAAATTTTGTTTTACATTGTTAGCATTTTCATAAAGTTAAACTTTTAACGGATAAATGCGATTCACAATTCGGCGCAATAAACGGGGTGGGGGGGGACTCGTGGTCTTCAAATGACAGGGATGATCGGCTTAAGCCGCATAGAATATAGACCCCCCCCCCAAAAAAAAAAAAGAAAAAAAAATGCTTAATTCATAAAGACCGCTCCTAAAATGCAATTTATTTGAACGGATGGTGCTTGAAAATAGGTCACTTGAACGGTCACTTAAGATCACTTAAGTTTGGCAATCGAAAATTTCTTTAATTATTGAAAATGTAGGTGGGCATTGTGCCCAGCCGTAACAGCAAAGAAATTAAACATTGTGCCCAGCCGTAACAGCAAAGAAATTAAACAGAATAAAGAAGAAAACCGACCAATTTTGACAAAATTTAGCTTTGGTAGAAGGCGCCATGGAAAACATGGCCATCAAAACTAATCGGACAGCATCTGTGAGACGAACAGCATTTTTTTGTGATTCTCTTAAAGTTATCCGTTTATTTGGCCAGTTTTTGACAAACTGACACCAAAAATACTACAGCTAAACTGAAGACGTGCCAGGGACCAGGGAATGGAGGGAAGGAATAAAGGAAAGAAGAAAAGAAAGAACAGAAACTGTAAGTACTACTTTTGTGGAATCACCAGTGGGTCTGCGGAGTGAAATGGTTGCAATCCAAAATAAAGTCAAAATCCAAAATAAGGTTAAAATCTGAAAATGAGATAAAAATTGCCTTTTCTGACGGTTTCGGGGTAACCCAGACAATGTGACCTAATTTGAAAATGTAGGTCAAAACTGTGATCACGAATGCAATTCCTTACATGAAGTGAAAACCCAAAATAATCGCAAAATCAGTTAATCTCTCACGTTTACCGAGATAACACAGCCACGTGACCCTTGACTTTGAAAATATAGATTAAAGTTCAGATTACGAACTGCCTTTTATTGTAACGTAAGAACGCCGTAGAGCTCGAAAATGAGGTCAAAATGGCTCTATCTTCAACGGTTTCCGAGAAAACAGCGGTCAAAATTTATGTCAAAGTTCAGATCACGAAGTTGTCCTTATACGGGTTGGAGTCCAAAAATGAGGCTAAAATCGCTCTATCTCTAATAAATACCGAGATAACACATATGGCGTAACCGATGACCTTAGAAATGCAGGTGAAAGCTCAGATTACGAAATAATCCTTACGTAACTCCACAGAGGGCGTGGACGCCGAAACTGAGGCCAAAACCGCTCTTTCTCTAACGGTTTCCAAGATAACACTGGTCGCATGACCTTTGACCTTGAAAATGTAGGTCAAAGTTCAGATCTCAAAGTTACCACTAACGTAAGTTTGTAGTGAGGACAGAGTCCGAAAATGTGACCAAATATCGAGTAACACAGGTTAATTGACCGGTGACCTTGAAAATGCAGGAAGAAGCGTAGAGCAAGAAGAAAAGGATGTGAAAATACCTCTATCTCTAACGTTTAACCAGATAACGCATCTCCTGTTTTCAGCAGAGGACAGCATAAAGGATGTCTCAGTAAATTTATATTCTTGTTTATTTTACAAGACATGTTTCATAACATATCATTTGCCCTATCTTTATCATGTTTTCGTTCATAAGTTCAATTTCACCTTTTTGATCGAATTTATCTCGCTGTACGAAGTGGGAGAGGTGCGTTGGGCGAGAATTTGTGGTTTTCATGTGTGCCGCAGTGCAACTTCACCAAGCAACTTATAAAAGAACGGGTAATAACGCTTATAGCCTTCACCTACTAAGTTACTACAAGCTGTCAAATTATGTAATAATGAAAATTATAACTACGTCAGACGGAAAGATGAATATGACAATGAGCAGTCCACTTCCAACAGCACCAAAATGTCGGACTTCTTGGTTTGAAGCAGTACTTTACGCTCGACCTTTTCGGACAAAAAAATGCGTAATTCTAATTATTTGTTTCAATATCTCGCTACCAATCAATGCAGTTGGCTGTCCTCCCCTGTTTACATTGACTTCAGACATATAAGCGGAGATTTTTCATATAATATTTGCTGTCATCCATTACATGAGTACCCGCAATCAGACCGGAAAAATCAGGCAGGTGATTTCACATTCTTTTATGTATAAGTTATCAAAATCAACCAGAAAAAATTTCTTGTTTTTAACAATAAATAATACATGTATAAAGAATGCCCTTATAAATACATCATCTTGTCAATTGAAGGGGTCCATGCATAAACTTGATAACTCCACTTATCAGGAAAATGCACTATTACCACCACGGTATTTCTTGGCCTCTGTTCTATCACAGATGTAAGTCTTACACCTCAAAACCGATTGGAAGTGGGCATTTTTTAGGAAAAGGCGATGGGAAAAACCTATGTTTGTTACTAAAATTTCAAACTTTAAAAGCGTTTTTCTCCACTGCTGATAACTGCAGTTATCAAGTTTATGCATGGACCCCTTCAATTATACGCGACATTATTCATTGCATAGTGTTTCCTCTATTTATATTGTGTTATCGGCTAAATTTTCAATATTACCTTTCGACCGATTTGATCTCGATGACCTCATGTACAAGGCAAAGAACTGAACAGCACATAGTAACTGTTTAAATTACAAACTGGTCTATTAGCTGCAGAAAACCATCATAACGGAATGGCACGACGACTTGTATGGCTGCTTGTTTGTAAATAAACCTTGAGTATCCCATGCAAACGCTGTTTTTGCATTAAAAGGACACATTTACAGTTTTGCCAATTACGGTGTGCTGTTCATTTTCTTGCTTCTCTCCTTGCACAGTCAGTCACTCTCCATCTCTAAACAGGGTTCATACAATTTTTCCGTGAAAAATTCCCTGACATTTTCCATAAATAACTTAAATTTCCATCAGATAACCCACTTTAAAACATGCTGCTATTTGCTACTGATCAGTAAGTAAGAAAACCCAAGCAACTGTCATTTTCCTATTCTTCATTTACTTACATGTATTTTTGTATTTTGTATCGGTCTCCTTACGCTAAAGCAAGATATCAGCAAATTTATTGTCAATAACATAAAAATTAGTCACCAAATAATCCCATTTGTCTGACATTTTCACGAAATTCCCTGACTTCTCCAGCAAGATAAAATTCCCTGATATTTCTGTCTTTCATTGACAAAAATATTTTTCAGGTTTTCCTTGACCTGAACCCTGACTAAAATATGTGTAAGTACAAAAGCTGCTCCGAAGTATAGCCTAAGCATATTGGTGTACTTGCATCTCGTATCCGAGAAATTCTACAAACTATTTTCTTAGTACGTGTCATACAGACTGGACAAGTAAACACGGATTCACCATTTCGCAATGATCAAAATACTTGTTTATATACAACTCAGAACGAGGTTCGAATGTCTACAGCAATATTTTCAGGGTCTTCTGCTTTCATTCGGCAACAAAAATGAGACGTGTAAAACAGCAGAAACGTAACAGTATTTTGCAAACATGAACTATTTGTTTATCTTTTTCAAACCGGAACATTTTTTACGAAATATCTTACAACACTACTTCACTTAAGTTGTCTATAATGCATATTTAGTCCTTTGAACTGCTTAAATAAACGGGAACTAAAATGGAATAATGCATTTTCCACTTTTAATAGATCACAATTCCTGCGAAGGGAACCTTTCTAGATTGATTACGAAGTAAATCTGAGTACTGACAGTTTTCCGGGTTTCTGACTAAAAAATACAGATTTTGAAGAGTTTTTGGACCTATCTAAAATAGGGCTTTTCGGGATTTCGCGACCATCATATATAATAATACTTAAATATGTGATAAATTTATATCTACAAAAATTAATAAATCATAAAAAAAAAACACATTTAAAGTGGTTAGAATTTTAGAAAAAAAATCCGGGTAACATTTTATTATAATTTATAAATCAAAATACCTAAACAGAACACATAGCCCTATGAGAATTGGTTCTTGTAGGCATCATATATTATCACCCACAAAACTCGTCAATATGCTCTTAATATAAATGAAATGCAATAATGGTACCAGTAACCTAGGATCGTTCGCCACTTTTCAACAGTTTTTGCGCAATAACTTTCGTGTTTTAGACGCGATCCGGAAATGCTTTTGCATGTAGCAAATACAGGATTTTACACAAGCTTTGTGTTATGCGCGAAGTAAAATGTCATGATTTACGAAAATGCCAGGCCGATGTACATTTTTCGGGCAGGATTTTCGAGGTGTAACTCGCCACTTTATTCTATTATCCCGAAATATAAATTTTAAGTGCAAACTGTAAGACTATCAACTTGCTTTTCAAAATGACTGCTAAGAGCTGTAAAGATTACATGTGAGCATAAACCTGACTTCAAATGTGTATACTAACAGTTTTCTTATAGCAGCTCAGTATTTTGCATTCGAGAACCAGTTGCAGTTGTCGGGAGGTTCGGCAAAAAATATCGTTTCCGGGATAATTGTTGTTTTCGGGAGGTGGCGATGCTACAGGCACAGGCGGACTTAATCTAGGTGACTGGTAAGTGAAAATAACTTTTGAAAATCCACTTGTTTATTTGCGATACAAACATATATACTTATGCATAAGTGTTTGAAGACACTAAAACTGGAATGCACCCTTCTCTAAGTAAATACTTCAAGAAGAAGGCATTTGACCTGTGTTCCTTTTTCTGCCACCAGATGGCGAATGAATCATTGCAAAATCGGGAATTATACGGTAGATTACGAGTCACTTAGTCCCAGGTGACTCCCACCTCCAAGGAGTCCGGGTAGAAGAGTGGTGATCGACTAGGGTCACTCGGGACTACGAGTCACGAAGATTGCGTTAGTCATACCAATATATATCATCTTTCTGGTCCTTTGTTTTGCCCATAGTTTCAGTATGAGTTTTAGTTTTTTGCTTAGACAAAATACATCAAAACAATCGCATGCTGCAGCTCGTGTGATCAACATGTGCCGCATAACCTCCGGTGACCGACAAGAAAAACTCCTTATTATCGCCCAGAATTTCAACGTTGTGCAGATTTGACATTCTGATATGTACCAAAAATATATAGAAAAGCACTTGTGATTACCTTTTAATGTCTCAATTACATCACTTCTTGTTTTTCACAATAGCCAGCAGTTCTTTTTTTCTCGAAGAGAAAAATCTGAAACCTGCGGAAATGGATATTTGCAGGTTTGGCAAAATGTAGATGTAGTGTGAGAGCCCTACAGTCATCACCCTCTTTCTTTTATAAATATTTTGGTTAAGTATAAGCCAAACCACACACTCGAGACTTCTCGCGGTATCTCCGAGCGAGATTTCGTGGGAAGGGAATAAAATTGGCATCTGAGAAATAATTGGAAACAGGTAACAAAATTAAGCAGTGAACACCCTTCTTGCAACATTGAAAAAACAAGGGTCTCTGGTTTTAAATATGCATTTTTTTGTGCTAAAGTCGTTCAAATTGTAATTTTACCATATTATCACTCATATAAGCAAATCGCTGTCAAATAATTCTGTGTAATTGTCAATGACTTGTATGTTTTGATTTGTTATTTCATAGTACATATTTCAATGTTATCGTTTAGGATATGAATGTTACGATATATTTTGTTGGATATAGGATCTTTGTATACACATTTCAGAGGAATCTTGATGAATATAAGTAACTAAAGGTAAGTACAAACCACTTCACAGTTACGAAGCCACAATGCATTGTGGTATGTCTTGAAGCAAAACAAACCCAGTTAATTATCAATTATAGGTGCACGTACCCGTACGAAAAAAAACAGACCCATATTGTAACCCATACTATGGCTGTATTTTCCTCCACTATTATGGCCCATAATGTGCCGTTATGGCCATAAGAATGACTCGAATTTAACAACAGAATTTCAAGTCAAGAACCAAAATATGAGTGATATTAGACAAGACCCGTGAAGTTAACTTTATCGCCATAAAAATAACCCAAAATTTAACACCAGAATTTCAGATGAAGGTACTTCGGCCACGACGACTTCTTGCTTGTCATGGTTGTAAATAATAGTAATGAAGGAAATAAGAGGCGGGGAGGGGTTGGAAAGGATATGGGAGGGGTCGCAAGAATTCTTAAAATTTCCATTTCGAGCAACAGCCCGACGATTGGAAACTATAAATAATAATAACAAAATTAATGTGTTTGACTTTGAACTATGATTATACTGAAAAATGATATCTAGAGATATCCATTATTCACGACCGTATCTAATTGTGCTCATGACTCTATCTATTTTTTGCCAAGTTACTTTAATTAAGAAAAAATCATGAAGTTCAAGATTATGGGTAAAAAATGGAAGTATGATCCGGATTATGGGTTTTAAATTATACCACATAACATGCATAATACTTTGGAAAGTTGACAAAGATGCCATTAAAGATACGTAGTTAAGAGAATACAAGTACAAAGTTTTATATTATTATAGACTTATCCTTTTTTGCTATTGTGGGTTCGACTCCCACAGGGTGCTGGCATAACGATTTCTTATGCAACGAACAAGCACTCTCCGGTGGTAGTACACAGCGATTTAGGTGTGACTGTTTGGTTCAGGTGTAAAAACCGTTTGATATAGTAATGCTTAAGATATTAATGCAGTGGAACTGGAAGTTGTTTGAAACAAATTAACCGGCTTCCAAAATTTTACTATTTATGTACAGTTATTTATAGTTGTACATATATAATTATAATCATTTCGGTTTTTTATCATGATCTAAAGTACAGGTGGAACTTTATGTATAAAATTTTCCAAAACACACTTTGGTGACAATAAGCCAAATCACAATTTGGGCTTTTCTAATAAAACTGGGCAAAAGTTCTGCGTTTCGAATAAAATAACCGGGTAATAAAGAAATAAAGAAATAAAGAAATGACAGAAATGATAGAGAAATTTCGCCTAAATGTCAAATTTCTCTTGCACCAAAGAGCACTCGGATTTTTAGCAACGCGTATGATATTTTACAAATTTATTAAAAATTTCAGACCTCTTATCCATCTAAAACAATGTCAACATTCAGCTTCTGTTGAAAATAATTATTTCGTGTGAGGATTTGTTCGGGTGGGGGTCCTAACCAGTTTTAATTCTTACCTTTTCTAGTTTCATGCTCATCTTGCTGTGCTACTACCGGTGAGTGCCAGTTTATTGCATAATAAATCGCTATGCATATACTCTGTGGTAGTCGAACTCACTATAGCAAGCAACGATAAGCAATGACCAGTGATCAACAAATATAACAGTTATTGTGGTTTTACATGAGAGTACTTATATAATCCAAATCGCACTTTCACTTTTGCCGAAAAGTTTTTGCGTTTAGGCGGAATTCAGTTGGAATAAGGATATAAAGAAATGATAGAAAAAAACTGCAAAAATCAACAAAATTCCATTTTGCCTGAAACATATTCACATGTTGGTTATTAAAAGGACTGAATAATATGTAAAATAGCTTTAAAAAGATCATATGATGGCTATATAAATCTGAAAGTGTGCATGTTGAAAGAAAATTAGAATTTTGATGTTTCCCCTTATGATATCTTTATAATTTATTTCAAAAAGATTGTAGTCGAAACAACACCTCCACCGGAAAGACCAGAAAATGCGAATTTAGCTGATTGTTGTGCTATCACCGGAGAGTGTCCATTTATTGCACAGAATGTCAAGTACCAACTATTCCCAAAATGAACATAACAAATAAAAAATTGAGCACTATTTGCCTAGTGCCTACCTTGTTGTGAGTGATAATATGGTATTTTCACTTATTTTACATTGCACAACTGAGATAGCCATTCATTAAAGATAGTAAACAAAATGGGACAATATGCTTGTTAGCATGAGGAATAATTATTTATCACCTGTTGTAATGAGTGAGATTTGCAGTTCCAGGATAATAAAGGTTTATTTCCTTCCCGTCAACGGCCTTGACTTGTCACATAAAAGTATGATATGGCTTATTGAAAAATTTTTTAGAATACATGCCCAGTAGGCTAAGTTTCTGGACACGACCCTCGAAAAATACTGTCCCATTCGCTTGGCAGTATTAAAATAGGTCGCCCACTCTCCCTGCTGCCAACGACCCAAGATCCATTCCCATTTTAGGCAATGTTTTTCAGAAAAAGCTCCACCACTCTCTTCGTGTTTTGAATATTTCTTATCATTTCTTTATAACCAGTTTTATAAACAATAAATCTTAGATAAAGGTAAGTCTTTTTATTGAAGTCTGGATTGAAGACGGACTGTTTCTGAATAGCCCAGGAGAGTCGCACTTTTTAACATGACAAAAAGTGCACATTTTCCAACTCTTATACATCTCATTTAAGGCTGGAAGAGTCGTGCTTCTCCCGAGCCGAAAAGCGTATCTTTGCCACCCTTCGGATAGCAAGAGAAAGTGGGTCGTGTTGCCAATTAGGGCAGTAACACACAATAAATCAATCCATTATCGACCTCCCAAAGCGACACCGTCGTCGTACTGTCGGTTCTCTAATCGCCAGTATCACGAGAGTGGCGACAGTAGTAAAGTCACGCATGTGGTAGCAAGGGATAACAAAATAGCTTTTCGTTGTGATAAAACAGATGACCTCTGAGAGCGCTATCTGTTATGTACGGAACACAGAACGGAGGGATATTTTAAAAATTAGTTCTTCACTTTTATAAGTACTTTTTTGTGGAAACACCAGTGGGTCTGCGGAGTGAAATGGTGTCATGAAGAACGTACATTTTGACCAACAATTGCATATCATACACACTGAAGTGTATATTAGCCAAAACTCCATTGTTCAAATACGAAAGAGCAATTCATGGAGAAAAGAAAAACAAAAAAAGCAAAAAAGTAGTTCAGTTTAGAAAGCGAAAGGGATTATCAAGGTGGTTCCAATAGCCGATGATTGACCGACCATGGAACGGATAGACACCACCCAAAACTATATTCCTTCTTCAGGAATAAAGCCCCAGTTTGAAGTTAATAAGACTGTCGACAATGGGCTTTCGCTTAAAATCAACCACAACAATATTCATTATTAAAAACGGTACAAGATAAATTTTGCAACAGATAGATCACTATGGGTAATCAATACTTTGGCATCGCGAACATAAAAGAAACTTTCAGGGATAAAGAAAGGAAAAGTAAGAACCTGTCTTGTTGGTGTTTATTTAGTTGTCAACAGCTGCCAACCAGCTTCAGTAAATTAAAAACTGTAGTTTTTATTTTAAAAAAATGTGTTTTTAGACTGCGACCGAAGCTTATACGAGATCTTGTTTGTTGCTGAGTTTTCTTAATAAGGCAGAAATAAAAGAAGTAACTACTGAAGTACTCTTTATTAGCGGGGTTCTACCGTGTAATGTCCATTAAATACAACAAAAACAAGAAAAAAGTGTAGCTTCAATATGCCCAGTAATAACAGCAATAGCAAGTACAGCAATATGTAAATCGACATTGTGGAGGTAATTGAATACTAAAGGTTGTTACCCCTTCTTTCTGATGAAGAAAAAAGAGGAACATGCCGTCCAACAATGCAGCGAAACATGCTGTCGTGGTGTAGCGGTGAGATGACCATCATATAGCTTACACGAGCAAGCAGTGAACACATGACCAGACTAGCTGCTGTAATGAAGACGACAGGCAACGTGTAGCAAAAGCATGATAGCAACAAGGCGCATGGAATCGATTTAAGCAAATGTTCAGGAGACAAATAAACAACACTCTTGGGCGAGTAACATATCTCACATGCATGTACATTTCACTTGCAAGGCTTTTTGTATTTTACTTCTTGTAAACTTTGTTAGGTCGCTGAATTACCTTGATGAAGCATTGATTCAGCAGCAATGATCCAAATTACGGAGATAAGTTAATGAATCGGTTTTATACTCTGGCAACTAATGCTTTATAAAGGTGTTGGGCGAAGTCCACGCAGAAAATCTGTCATGGACACTCCATAGGTAAATGTAATGAGTGAGCGACATGTCTGGCCAGATGATCCTTAAAATGGGGCTTTTTCTGGATTGTATAATCCAAGTCTTAGTAAATATCGTCACAAGCTGTCAAGATGAGCTTCTTGAGATAGTTTCTGACAGATGTTTTATATAAGTTAGCATTATAACTTCGCATGAAGGAAATAAATATTCGCTGTTGAGAAGTGTCACCATACGTAATGGTCCGCTGCGCATATGCTCGCAATGAGCATACGAGACAGAGCGAAGCTGTATCGACAGAGCCAGTGATTTGGTACACGGCAGGGCCGGGATGACAATGTATTTGAATGTGCCCAAATTTTCAAAACGACATGACCTTCACCTAGAATGCAGGCTAGTAGTTGAAGTAGACTGCACGGGCATATCAATGGACCTCCTTTGTAAAATGACAAAGCTTCAGCCACTTAGTGCCTCCTTGCTTCTAGGAGACCTCTGTTTGATTGTCGGCCAAGGGCTGGACCAGATCGAAACCTCAAAAATCTTCGACACGTTAAGAAAACCGCTTTCATTTGGTGAACATCTATGTGCAAGAAACGATCCTGACCCCGCCACGAGCCCTTCCCAAGATGATTTTGGCACATAAAACCTCATCTCCATGAAAACGCATCTTTCTGAATCTGACGTAAGCTACGTAGAAGCGTGAAAGGAATTCCAGTCAAAAGATCAGGTCGTGAAACCCCGAAGAAACAACAAAATGCACGATGCTATGGCAAATTGTCACAAAGTAGAGCACGATTGACTACCTGTTGAAATTGTCCAGATAATGGCAAAATAAAAAAGATCTATGCGCCAGCGCCATACCTTGAATACTTTCATGACCTGTATAAAGGCCTTTAAAAGACCGAATTTCAAAAGAGAAAGCAAAAACCTTTGATGGTCCACTTGAAAGCAAAGAAACCGACGCGCCGACAGTGCATAGGAATGTGGAGACGCACATCTGACAGGTCGGCCGAAACTGCCCATATGCCTCACAACAGAGTGGCTCTTATGAGGTGTGTCCATTTTGAGTGAATCGAGTTGAGTGAACTAGTTTAGCTATGACAGCTATATGACAAGATGCCACCTTCCTGACTTTTTTTGATAGACAAAAAAAATGACTGCAGAAACCATTTACACCCGTTGACATTGATTGTGTCGCTTTGTTGTCTAACAACTCTTGAATCATGGACTCTAATACACTTTGCTTTTCTGAGTTTTACTCGATTTGAGCAGGATTTGGAGGCCTTGTCAGGGGAGAGAACTGTTGGTGACCCATATCGCTCCTCCTCTATGGCTTCATGTAACCACATCGCAGCCACCTTTTCACCCTTTTTGAGCTCCTACTCTCTGCCAGGATTTCTAAAAGTGCTTTAATATTCTGCCTACTGGCAATTTTACACTTGATTTGCTTTCTATGATAACTTGTTTACTTCTGAATATAAAGTATCAGGGGGATACTTTAATGGTGTCTCTCCAGAATGCTTTGGTTGACTGCTTCCTAGATGTAGGGAGCACCGGAGATGTTTTCTTCATCTCGATATTAGCCTTCTTTGGTGGTTGTGACGAAATGGATGACACTGACGGTTTCTTCATAGAGGCCTTTGGCTTTGGTGTGGATGTATGAACTCTCCGCACAGTCAAAGAAAAAGAGCGTATTGCCTATTTCTGAGAAGGAAGGGATATCAAACGAGGCAGACGATTGATCTTCTATGAACTTTATTAAGTTTCTGAAGATAATGTCTGACTTGGTCAAGAGAAATTGTTCCATTTCTTCCGCAGGCTGATCAGTGGCGGGGCAGTTGGTGTATCAACCAATTTCATTGGTTTAAGTTATGTGGGAGGTATAGCGAAGTAATGCGTATGGCAATAGATTGTAGGTTTATGTCTGCAGTTAATGCCCAAAGCAACATCGGATTCATCATCCGTGTCCTCTTGTTCAAGCACTCATGGCGCGTCAACAATGACTGAGAAACAGTGTCGGATTTCGTTATTGGCGACGATGCTTGCAAGGGAGGCGCGCAGAAATACCTTACAGTGGTGTATCTCTTAAGGTGAGTTTTTATAGAACAGATAGCTCTTCCGAAGCATGTTTTAATGTGTTTGGTGAAGATTCAGGCTGGTTGCTAAACGCTTCAATGGTGACATTTGCGACGCCTGTTCCACAGTTACCAACTGAGCCACAGTCTCAATAGATATAATATTTGGTGTGAGTTTTTTCATACTTAAGTGACTTGACAGGGCGAAAATTTGAGACTGTTCCATGTCTTTGTGAGTAACTACTGTCGCTGATTTAGGCATAATTTGGTTCATATTAGCTGCAGTGTGGGCCTACAGGCGCTGAGCGTCGGGGTCCATGCATACAAGTTGTGGATTTGACGACCATACATTAGTTTCTATTAAAGTCTTTTCATGTGATCCCGTTCTCAGGTCGGAGTCCAAAAGCACAAATAATAATAAGGAATGTATAACTAATGAAAGTTAGAAGGAAAACTCTCTTAACGTCTTATCACGACTTGAGGCGATGTAAAAACAACCACATATATAAACACATAGAGTAATAAACCAGGAACAGCATTTGGCTCATATTGTATGAACAAAGGAGTGTTGTAAGGTAAGGTTTGCATGGTAATCCGTGGTATGACATGGCAAGCCGTGGCGTGTCAACCACACACGGTCACATGATGTAACAGGCGATTTGTGTGATCATGAAAAACTCGAGTTGCGGGAGCTCGCTGTTGATCACGTTCGTTGGATGAGACATCATTGATCTGTTTAACATAATGGGTAACAACTGACACCATGATCCAAGGTGTGGTGATCACATCACCAGGTCATTATGGCAATGAAACCATACGTACACAAACTAAGAAAGATTAACCGTGACACAAAGAATTCAAGTAAGCGTGTAATGA
This sequence comes from Protula sp. h YS-2021, assembly GCA_949752745.1. NCBI lineage: Eukaryota > Metazoa > Annelida > Polychaeta > Sabellida > Serpulidae > Protula > Protula sp. h YS-2021. Next base: position 44,106,992 of record OX457024.1, read on the forward strand.
GGCGAAAGAGCACAACAGGATACAGCAAAGTGCAACATTGTGCGATGAAGTGTAAGTTACTGTTTAAGGTGTGATAATGTAATGACCTGAGGCGACTTACTACCGTGTGCAGCGACACCGCGGAACCGATTACATGGTCGTGTCAACACTGAGTCGTCCACTGTGCCGTTTGTTAGCAGCTATGCCACAGAAAAACGAGTAAGTATGAAAACACAATCTACACTCACGATCAAAGCAATGCAGCTCGAATAACCGGGCTCTAGAAGATGGATAAGACTCATACACTTTCTTTGCATGCCACCACGCCAGAGAAATGAATGTATCACCATTCTTCTTAGAATTCAGTCAACACACTGCTATTGGAGTCGTGATAGGTTTACAACAACGAAGACGACAGTGACTTAGCGTGTTCAAGAAGAGTGAAGTGACAGCAACACGGGCTGACCCCAGAGGATTCAAACACGACAAGTCCCATACTTCATGCTTTAAACCCTACAATGCCTTGGAGCGACAGATGGGAAAAGGACAAAAGAAGACGAACTCTCTGAAGCCTGAAGAACTGAAGTTGAACCGTATGTTTAACGGTGAGATTTTCAGGAAACGTCTCAAAAGACAGGCTACTGGGAACTGTCACCCAACGAACGTTACACAGAAACTATAAACCACACTACGTTCTCATGGCCGGGAATCGAGAATTTGACGAAAGCCGGCAGCACAAACCCTTGAAGCTGAAGTGTGGGAGTCAGCAGTGTTAAGCAAACATACCCAATCCGAAACAGAGTAAGACGAATAATCTGAACACATATATTATTGGAAATAAAACTAAATCCTGCGAAAGTATGCTATTCACCTTGTGATTGACCTGACATTTCAAATTTTATCACAGAATCTAAGCGCCCTGTTAACATGACCGCTAACAGACTTAAGAATACTGATCACGTCCTGCTGCTGCAGCGACTCTTGTTGATTGTTGGTTATGTACAACGGAATAAATACTAACAAGACAGTTATTGTTTTTTCAGTATTTCAATTTTATTTTATGGATCGCGATACTAATGTAAAAGATATCAATTACTCACAGCGATGGCTTCACGGATATTATCGAAACCTGTAATCAAATTATTCTACAACTTTATTCACATAAACCATTCGTCACTGGCAAACTCCTGTTTAATGTTTCACATCTATCTGAGTCCTGTTTTTCTTTGAAGATTCAGTTTATTAGTAATGGTTTACCAACCTGACATGTACTCTATGCAGCATCACTTCAATAAATACTTTGATTTTCTTGTAAAACCTTTGGCAACTTTCTATTTTAAGTGATTTAGTGTACATTTTGTAGCATATACGTAAGAGTGTTAGGCCTCAAATTGTTAATTACCTCTGGATCTCTGGATTCATACTGCCCAGAAGCGTAATTTACAGTTTTAACGAAAATATTCCCTTGGCCAAACGTTTTAAGGTTTATATCATTGAAACTTGGGCTTTTACCAATTTTCATGCGGTCCAGCGTACATTATATTCTGTTAAGATTGACGGTCTCTCATATATTTGTTCCTCGCCCGACAGCCCATCCATCCTCTGCTCATCAAATTTATAATATCCATAGTCTGATTGTATTCTGCTGGTATTAACTGGTATGAAAACATCATTCTCCAGAAGAATGACTGCCGAGTGTGTATTAATAGCCTCATTTACCTTTACTTTTCTAAAGTCTTCCATTGACCGTACAAAGGCTCATTGATCCTTGTAGGTTTTCATTTTAGGATGAATAAGTTTACAATTTGAATATTATATTTCTTCTTATCCATGTCTCACGTCTCGAGTTCAGCAGAACCAACTATGAAATATACAGTGACTCAACTCTACTGGGACACTCACAGTTTCTATCCGCAATAACGGTTTGTCCCTAATAGAAAGGTTTACAAATCAAAGTGGCCCGCGGAAATCTATATTAAGAAAGCTAACACGCCTCTGCTCTTGTTACCTCTATATCCAAGATGTAGAATGCATATTAAATTACATAGCAAGAACTTTTGGACATTTTTCCCATTATAGACTTTAATTATTTCAACCTTCCCCGAAAATGAATGCTTCTTTTATTGCCAACCTTTGATTTCCCCTGTCCGTTGTGTTGTTGTTATCTCTTTCTTTATTAAATAACTATGAATGAAAGCAAAAATGGATCCATTTATATAAAAAAGCAAGAAATTTTCTTGTGTCTGGCAGGCAAAGCGGCCTAAATAGATGCCAGTTGCAACAGGGATTGTTATCTCAACCAACATAGTAACAGAACGCACCCGGGATACACGGCTTCTGTAAAAAATATAAGGTGTCTCTGTGGAGGGTGGTGTCGATTTTAATGTTTTGTGAAGTTATGGGCAAAAAAAGTCTCCACTCTCCTCACTCGCTAAGTGTCCACAAGAATGTGGGCTGATTAATACAGAAGGTAACGGCATTTCAAAAGCGACTAGAAGAAACAAATTTTGGCCTTATTTAGAAAATCATGTGCTATGATTGTCTTGATAATTAAGTTTCTTTGATAGGTGTTTAATAGATTTCGGGGTTCAAAAGTACACAAGTAAATTTAGCTTATTTTTTCAAATAGTTATATACCTGTCAAGGACGGTTTACACGTTATTGACTTCGTGCTCACTCCAGGCTTCTTTCAGATTCCGCTTTCAGTACATATTACTGTGCCTACAAAAGATTAACTTCTCCTTGTGGCTCTTTTTGTTGTGTATATTTTGAGTCTAGGACATTTCCCGCGGAGACTTTTCCCGCGGGGACTTTTCCCGCTGAGGACTTTTCCCGCGCGGACTTTTCCCGCGGAGGACTTTTCCCGACCTAGGACATTTCCCGCGGAGGACTTTTCCCGCGGATAAAAAAAAACCTAACAAAAAATGAAACTAATTTATTGCAATTTTATTTAGTAAATTTAACTTGCAGTACACGTTCTCAATTGTGTTCTGTCTGGTCTCTGATGTTTCTGTTTTATATTGTCAACAAGTTGCAGTGGATTATGCCGCAGGAGCAGGGCATATTGTCCGCGTGGGAAAAGTCCCCGCGGGAATTGTCCTGTTTCCGTATATTTTATATTCACATATATATAGATGAGCAGGGGCTTCTTGTCGTTTACGAGTGTATTAGGAAAATGGTTTTTCACCTCTTTTCTACGCTTAACTAATGTGTTTGTACTTGTAGTGAAGGGCATGTTTTTCAACAATCCGAATCCCTGCTAGTACGTTACCAAGAACGAAATTACAATTAAGGCAGCCAAAAAAATAACAAAAACAAAATGTACAAGAAATTACAAAATTGCTTGAATGTTACCGCAAGTAATTTTTAACCCTTAACTATGTCTGGATGGTGTAGAAGATATCTGTCAGCTCTCGAGTGCCCTTAGTGCGGTGGCTTTACTTTTATTCCCTCAAATTCTTCTAATTCGGTTCCAAATAAACACCCTGTTTTATAGCAAATATAAATTGCAACAAATTTTAAATGTTCATTTTAACGTATATTTAAAGCCCATTTCATGTTGCTATCAGTAGAACGTTATGAAATCAGAGGGCTAATTCCTCGTACTAATCCTCCATATAGTTATCGTAATGCTTGTTTATCCTTATTAGTAGTAGGAAAATAAGGATTCGAAAACAGGAAGTGACGTCATCAAACACCCCCCTCCCCCGTCCCCCCTCCCCCCTCCCCCCCTAGGGGTTGACTGTCAGAAGTGAGGACCCCCCCTCCCCCCCTAGGGGTTGACTGTCAGAAGTGAGGACCCCCCCCCTAGGGGTCGACTGTCAGAGGTGAGGACCGCCCCCCCCCCTCGGGCTGAGAAAATTTTGTGATTTTAGCATAGTTATCCGTTTCAGACAATTCTAAGCAACTTCGGTTTTGAGAACCCCCCCCCCCCCCCGGGCCGAGAAAAATTTGTGATTTTAGCATAGTTATCCTTTTCAGACGATTCTGAACAACTTTGGTTTTGAGGACCCCCCCTCCCCCCCCCCCGGGCTGAGAAAACTTTGTGATTTTAGCATAGTTATCCGTTTCAGACAATTTTAAGCAACTTTGGTTTTCATGACCCCCCCCCCTCTTACTTAAAATTGCGATAACTTTCGTTATAGTTAACCGATTTGTATGAAAATTTCACCATTTGATTCAGTGTTATGTAAAGTTTTGTCATAAAGTAATCATGGGCTACTTGCGCAGCTGGCTGTGTGCATATTTATAGCATGTAGCCATTTTAACTTAAAACTGGGATAACTTTTGTTATTCTTGACCGATTTACCTCGAAATTTCACTGTTTGATTCGGTTTTCTATCTAGTTTTGACATAGCCATGGGCTATTTGCACAGCTGGCTGTATACATATTTATAGCATGTAGCCATTTTAACTTAAAACTGAGATAACTTTTGTTATACTTGACCGATTTACCTGGAAATTTCACTGTTTGATTCAGTTTTCTATCTAGTTTTGACATAGTCATGGGCTATTTGCACAGCTCGCTGTATGCATATTTATAGCACGTAGCCATTTTAACTTAAAACTGGGATAACTTTTGTTATACTTGACCGATTTACATGAAAATTTCACCATTTTGTTCAGTTATTTCTTGTGTTATTTCGCGGATGAATACCATTTTGGCTTGACCGCTAGATGTCTCTGCTGTGCAGCTCTACAACTGTATGTGGGACATTCTGCTGAGTCAGCAATTTTAACCAGTTTGAACAAGTTACACACCATACACCATCGAAGTAGTATACCTTTTTGTTCTGCTTGGACAAACTTTTTGTTTTTATGACTCTATGACATTATGTGACAACATGCGACTGTGACATTATGTGACTTTATGTAATCTATGACATTATGTGACTCTCTATGACTTTTTTTTTTAACATAATAGCCATATTTCTATGTCTATTTTCACTATTATTATTATGCTAATATTTAATTAGTCATATTTCAATGGTTTTATTACAATAACCACACGCATACACAGCATAGGAATAAGTACATGAAAGGTCTCAGAGTGTGGGGAAACCAATCAATAAATTTCAGAGTGCACTCGTTCAGAGCGTGGGAACGATCAATAATTTGAGAAGGAATGGGATTTTCCCTACGTTAAGTCCAATGTTATGTTTTATGTTATAGTAGTTGGAAAATGGTGCAAACTTTACCAAATGTAGTTTTTGACAACATATGATATATAAAATAAGTTTTAGCATTTTACCATGGTACTTATTCAACTATTCTAAAGTTATAGTTGTGCAGAAATGGTGGTTCTAGACAAACTTTAACAAATTTAGTTTTTCACGTTTCAAACAATTCTACCACTTGGTTGGTTGGTTGATTGTTGGAAAATGGGAAGTGAAAATGTGGATAGTTATGTAGGAAAAACTGCACCCATTCAAACATGTGTTCGAATGGCAAGCCCATTTAAAAGATGTGTTCGAATGGCAAGCCCATTCAAAACACGTGTTTGAATAATTTTTGGAAGATATTAGGTCGTGGTATTGTTCAACAAATTGTTCAACATGTTCAACATGTTCAACATGTTGTTGTTCAACATGTTCAACATGTTGTTGTTCAACATGTTGTTGTTCAACATGTTCAACATGTTGTTGTTCAACATGTTCAACATGTTGTTGTTCAACATGTTCAACATGTTGTTGTTCAACATGTTCAACATGTTCAACATGTTGTTGTTCAACATGTTCAACATGTTGTTCAACATGTTCAACATGTTGTTGTTCAACATGTTCAACATGTTGTTGTTCAACATGTTCAACATGTTCAACATGTTCTTCAACATGTTGTTGTTCAACAAGTTGTTGTATATAAAGCTATGTTTAAAGACTTTCTCATCATTTGAATTGTGTAGGTTGAACCGAAAGGATGTATCAATGCAACATTTGTTCAAAATCTTACAACTGGCCACAAAGTCTTAAAAGACACTTAAAGGTTGCTCACACGTCAGAAGTGGACGAAGAATCGGATATGGAAAACCCTGCAAAACTACCTTTCACGGAAACTTTCGACGAGTCTTCTATGGAAAGTGAAAGCGTTAACATGGCTGAAAAGAATGTGCATGCTTGTACAGAATGTGGTGCATTATACAACAGCGAAGAAGCTTTGCTCAAACATATGGAGCGGTGTGGTGAGGATGCCGATGACAGGAGTTCTGAAAGTGAGTCAGAAACAGACTCTGAAAGTGAGTCAGAAATAGACTCTGTTTGGTATGATATGGTTCAAGAAGTCTACGATGACTATGATGACAAATTTCAAGAAAAGGTTTCAGAATATGAAGAACAAGGACTTGAAGATCCGCGTGAAATAGCAAGCTATGACCTTCGACCCATTTATAAACATGGACTTAAACAACTGTTTATGAGACTATTCAAATATACCCAGCGTCTAGAAGAAAGCCAACATTATCAAAAGATTTTAAAGGACTTTAATTACTTTGTGGATGAAAAACATTACAAGTATTCAAAGGCACTAAAGGCGGCTATAAGGAAAAACAATGCATTCTTTGAAGAGCTACTAGATAAGGAAGAGGAGTATGACAGCAGTGATGAAGAAAGTGACATGGAGAGTGAGCAGAGTGAGACAGATGAAGAAAAATAGACTTATTTGACTAAACTTCATGATAAAGACTTTATAAATGTTGTAATATTTTATTCGCTTAAGAGTTGTGTATTAATATATGTCTTGCTTTGCAACATATAAAGTCGCAAGGTTCCTGACGTGGTTTTAATTGACGCGTAAACCATATATCATATATTAGGTATTATAGTTAATTTTGTATAATTATGTATTATATTCAAGAATTGTATTATTATGTATTATATCCAAGTATTGTATGAGAAAAATAAAAAGTTGAAAAGCACCATATGTGTTTTTATTGATTATCATAAATATGTACAATTATGATACAAACAAAACTATTTCAAATACATATTATGTTAATACATGTGCAGATTCACAAAAACTTAACATTTTATAACAACTGACTTCACATGAACATACATCATATTAATTTCATAGCCTACATATGAAGACAATTTAATTTGAACTACATATCAAATGTATATGTCCATATGAGTCAAAGCTAAGTTTCAAGTCCTTGTCAAGCTTCAAAACCTTCGCTCCAATCTTCTACACTGAGGGTGATGAAATCATAGCATTCTCTAAGCTCGTCATGCAGTTAAAATGTATACAGTCATCTCGCTGTCTACTCAACGATCTTCTGACAGTCACTGCATTTATACAAATCCATTTGCTGAAGCATGAGATCCACTGACGTCATTTGCTTCTTCAACATGTACCAATCGTTCAATGACAACAAAATTCCCTTCTTGGTAGGATGTAACCTCCCAGATGTATGATCCGTAATATATTCACGAATGTTAACCATCACTTTCTGTTGATATTTCGCCAATTTAATATATATTTCTCCATTCATAGGTATCATAACCGGTAAATTGTCTACACTCATCTTCTTCATGGTGGTAGTAGCTTTACACTCTGGTTCTCGCTTCATTTTAGGCTCTGTCTTAATTTTTCGCTTTTTACACGGCGGCGTCATAGCTGGTAACTCATCTCTTTTTCTCTTTCTAACATGTGGTCGCTTTTGACGCTGCTGACATGACTTCACCTTAGATTTTACCATGGGCATTGCCTTAGACTTTGCTGTAGGTATTGCCTCAGGCTTTACCATAAAATTTTCTGCAGGCATTGTCTCAGACTTTTCTACAGGCATTATCATAGATGGTAGTTGTTGCTCGCTCACTCCAGACATGTTCACACTTCAGTATCTTGATATAGAATGTGTGTTAGGTGTGAGGGCGGCTGCCTTTTATACTTTATAGTGAGTTGACTTAATATGTTTAGAAATAACTTTACCACGTTTGCCTTTGTGGCCAGTTGTAAGATTTTGAACAAATGTTGCATTGATGCATCCTTTCGGTTCAACCTACACAATTTAAACATAGCTTTATATACAACAACTTGTTGAACAACAACATGTTGAAGAACATGTTGAACATGTTGAACATGTTGAACAACATGTTGAACAACAACATGTTGAACATGTTGAACAACAACATGTTGAACATGTTGAACGACAACATGTTGAACATGTTGAACAACATGTTGAACATGTTGAACAACAACATGTTGAACATGTTGAACAACAACATGTTGAACATGTTGAACATGTTGAACAATTTGTTGAACAATACCACGACCTAATATCTTCCAAAAATTATTCAAACACGTGTTTTGAATGGGCTTGCCATTCGAACACATCTTTTAAATGGGCTTGCCATTCGAACACATGTTTGAATGGGTGCAGTTTTTCCTACATAACTATCCACATTTTCACTTCCCATTTTCCAACAATCAACCAACCAACCAAGTGGTAGAATTGTTTGAAACGTGAAAAACTAAATTTGTTAAAGTTTGTCTAGAACCACCATTTCTGCACAACTATAACTTTAGAATAGTTGAATAAGTACCATGGTAAAATGCTAAAACTTATTTTATATATCATATGTTGTCAAAAACTACATTTGGTAAAGTTTGCACCATTTTCCAACTACTATAACATAAAACATAACATTGGACTTAACGTAGGGAAAATCCCATTCCTTCTCAAATTATTGATCGTTCCCACGCTCTGAACGAGTGCACTCTGAAATTTATTGATTGGTTTCCCCACACTCTGAGACCTTTCATGTACTTATTCCTATGCTGTGTATGCGTGTGGTTATTGTAATAAAACCATTGAAATATGACTAATTAAATATTAGCATAATAATAATAGTGAAAATAGACATAGAAATATGGCTATTATGTTAAAAAAAAAAGTCATAGAGAGTCACATAATGTCATAGATTACATAAAGTCACATAATGTCACAGTCGCATGTTGTCACATAATGTCATAGAGTCATAAAAACAAAAAGTTTGTCCAAGCAGAACAAAAAGGTATACTACTTCGATGGTGTATGGTGTGTAACTTGTTCAAACTGGTTAAAATTGCTGACTCAGCAGAATGTCCCACATACAGTTGTAGAGCTGCACAGCAGAGACATCTAGCGGTCAAGCCAAAATGGTATTCATCCGCGAAATAACACAAGAAATAACTGAACAAAATGGTGAAATTTTCATGTATATCGGTCAAGTATAACAAAAGTTATCCCAGTTTTAAGTTAAAATGGCTACGTGCTATAAATATGCATACAGCGAGCTGTGCAAATAGCCCATGACTATGTCAAAACTAGATAGAAAACTGAATCAAACAGTGAAATTTCCAGGTAAATCGGTCAAGTATAACAAAAGTTATCTCAGTTTTAAGTTAAAATGGCTACATGCTATAAATATGTATACAGCCAGCTGTGCAAATAGCCCATGGCTATGTCAAAACTAGATAGAAAACCGAATCAAACAGTGAAATTTCGAGGTAAATCGGTCAAGAATAACAAAAGTTATCCCAGTTTTAAGTTAAAATGGCTACATGCTATAAATATGTATACAGCCAGCTGTGCAAATAGCCCATGGCTATGTCAAAACTAGATAGAAAACCGAATCAAACAGTGAAATTTCGAGGTAAATCGGTCAAGAATAACAAAAGTTATCCCAGTTTTAAGTTAAAATGGCTACATGCTATAAATATGCACACAGCCAGCTGCGCAAGTAGCCCATGATTACTTTATGACAAAACTTTACATAACACTGAATCAAATGGTGAAATTTTCATACAAATCGGTTAACTATAACGAAAGTTATCGCAATTTTAAGTAAGGGGGGGGGTCATGAAAACCAAAGTTGCTTAAAATTGTCTGAAACGGATAACTATGCTAAAATCACAAAGTTTTCTCAGCCCGGGGGGGGGGAGGGGGGGTCCTCAAAACCAAAGTTGTTCAGAATCGTCTGAAAAGGATAACTATGCTAAAATCACAAATTTTTCTCGGCCCGGGGGGGGGGGGGGGTTCTCAAAACCGAAGTTGCTTAGAATTGTCTGAAACGGATAACTATGCTAAAATCACAAAATTTTCTCAGCCCGAGGGGGGGCGGGCGGTCCTCACCTCTGACAGTCGACCCCTAGGGGGGGGGGGGTCCTCACCTCTGACAGTCGACCCCTGGGGGGGGGGTCCTCACTTCTGACAGTCGACCCCTGGGGGGGGAGGGGGGGTCCTCACTTCTGACAGTCGACCCCTAGGGGGGGAGGGGGGTGTTTGATGACGTCACTTCCTGTTTTCGAATCCTTATTTTCCTACTACTCTTATTACCTGGGGTAAAATGACAAAATGTGGCCTTTTTAACTGATTTAAAACAAGGAAACCGAAACAATCGTTATGCCAAATACACAGTATATTTTTCTGTTAGCTTTATTCCTGAAGACAAGTTTACCATAAACGGGTAAATATCATTTCATGAGATGTCACAATGTAAATTAATGTAAAGTGAGAACTATGTGGTCCTTTTTATTGTCATTAAACTACTTAACCTGCCCAATAATAATAATAATAATAATAATAATAATAATAATAATAATAATAATAATAATAATAATAATAATAATAATAATAATAATAATAATAATAATAATAATAATAATAATAATAATAATAATAGCAATGATAATAATAATAATAATAGTAATAGTAATAGTAACAATAATAATAATATAATAATAATAGCACTCATGTCATTGGGAAACAAGAACCAATATTATTTTACGTTAGATACATTTGTTAGAAATGCCGTGGCTTGCCGTGCTTCGTGTTTTACTTAAATTAAACATACTTAAATGAAACATGCTTTGTCCATTGTATGATTCTTCAGTAGCCCTTAAATGCATACGAAAATAAACAACAGCTATAAAGATTCTCATGGAAAGTGATTTTTTTGGCTTTTTGGCGAAACAAAATGATTGATTTCTGTTGAGGTCTAACTGCTTATTAACCAGAGCCTTGAAAATGGCGCCCTTTCATTCAGTTACATTGACTCGCAAAGATCAGAAACTTTTATTTTCTATGGCTTCGCTTTATTCCATTCTAATTACAAGCAAATATCTCCATAATATCAGCCTTTGCTGCATTTATCAGCACATAGGCATGGTGTTAATTGCAGGAAGTTGCATATAGAAACATGGTACTTTTAAGGTCGTATTGCATAAACTATACATTCATACTGTAGCCAAGGGACGGGGGTAGGGGTCACTATCAAGTTCCAATTGGTCACCATGTGTGTTCATAACATTTTAAAACGATCCGTAAGTGCCAATCCTTCTGAAAATCAGGTGTCACGGAAAATCGTTAATCAGATAACTGAAAACACAGATAGGTAGTAAGGAACGTTCATTTTTGCCATGACGAGTAAACTTTCGAGTTTGCATTTACTCATCTGCTTTAAAAAAATTTTTTTTACTGGGTTTTAATTTTATGCAAACACACGCCACAACTTTTATCCCCATACTCGTCAGCTACTGAGATTGTGTGACGGAGGTGTTTTTGAGACCCGTGTCAAGTTCAGTTATACACCATCGTCTCTGTTTGGCCCAGGGCTTTATGCCCCGGAGAAGGAACTATAAATATGTGTTTTCCGCCTGCCCAACCAGTCATCGACAGTTGTAACTCCTACACTCGGTTTCCTTTATATTGGGTATACAGATGACCTTTCATAGATAACTGTGTTTCTATTTTGACCTTGACCCATCTAGGATTTTCACTCGCAATTTCTTGTAAACACGGTAACATTGAAATGTGAAAAACAGGTCTGAGACTGGTTTTAGAAATATTACAAAAATAAAACGCCCTGGTCGATTTTGGGATCAATAAGAAATTTAAAATGGCAACATGCCTTGATTTTTCCCACAAGTTTTTGAAAATCTAAATAACTTAAGGGATCATCACGAAATATTAAACATGAGGTAACCATCTGAAAACACACTCGAGACAGGTCTTTGGATGAACATTTAAATAGTCGCAAGCCGCCATCTTGGGCTTTAATTCCCAATTCATTATTAGTACGATAACAAAAACACTAATTCAAAACCAATCATCAAATTTTTGTCATAACAATTAAAAGGCACGCTTGGAGTTGATTTTCGGATCGATCGGAAAATTAAAAATGATCTTCAGCCGCCATTTTGTTTTTTGCCCCCAATTTTTGGCTGTGCCCACGATAATGACTTGCTTAACTATAAGTTTTATTCAAACCTGGCGCAAAATAACGAAAATAATGCCACGGGAAAAACAAGCGGTTATAAAAGCGAGAAAATGTAAAATCTTACGTTTATTGCCAGTTTTAGATTATTATTCAGATTACAAGTCAGTTTTTATTTTCCGATTACTTTTCAATGACCACCAATAGAGTATAAGAAGACGTTGACCATAGTTCCAAATGACAAAAATAGAAAAGACCGAATCTAAAATGGTGTTTTTATGGATTCGAAAAGCGATGGATAAAAGGCCGGGGGTTTCTTTTATTTTGTTAAAATATAAACAAAGCAAATATTGTTGGGTAACAACAGAGGTGGACAAACTTTCTTGAATTAAGCGACTGTGCACAGCAATAAATATCGGAAGGTGAAACATGACGAAGACAAAACATACGGTGGCATAACAAGTCAAATCATCGTTCTATGAGACAACCATTGGAGTAAACATGAGCAGGTTTCCTTTGAATGTGTCACGGGAATTTTTCTGTTGCCAATTTTATCACACTTGCTACGATGGCCGGTAGGCTTTTCATGCTTCAGATTTCATACTTCGTACTTCCTACTCAATAATTCATAGATAATGTCATTCAAACTTTATGCTTCACAAATAGGTGACTAATAATACTTCAATGATACTTTTCATACTTCATACTTTAGTGATATCTATGATAAGACAAGTCTTGAATTTCAGACACTGTTCCTAAAAGCAAAAACACTCCACGTGCATGATATTGCTTCAATCGAAAAAGTATTCCCCCTGGTATGTATCTGTACAACGTTTGCTTTTATTACAAGACCACAACTACTTCCGTTTTCATTGCCTAATCTAATAGCAAGAAGACGAATACCATGACATCTGTATTTTTTTCCAGTACAATTGGAATATAATAAACATATGCCATGTTTGATTTTCAGAAGGCTGTATTTTCACACGTGTTTGACATTTTGCAATTAGTGGTTTTGTTTCTGAGAAATATAACGTTAAACAGAAATAGGTTGTTCAACGACCGAGCAACTCGGGTTGCCACTTGTTTCTAATGGTTGCTGTCATAGAGCAACATCTAACCAATGTCTTTGACGCAATATTGACCAGAACCTCACTTCGCTAGCGAAATGTTAAACACTTGACAAAAATTAAAACGCACAAATACTTCCTTCAATGGGTTATTTCTTGAATAATATATTGCAAACAACACAGCTTGAATACGTCTTATAAGCCGAGTAGTGTTTGGTTTCTGTTGACTTAAGGCTTTATTGACTGTTCCAACATACGCCGTGTTATCTGTTTACGCAGTGAGAGCTCGCACAAAGCTCAGTGAGCAACTGTGTGTGATGTGGGTTAAATGCTACGCATTTCCTTGCAAAAAATACCCTCTTTTCACATTGCGTTTTAACAAAGAAAACGAAATCAAAGACGAAAATAAAAAGTTACATGCACATGTTCAGATCAAGCTCTTCATAAGTCCCAAGTTTCATGGTCGTAGGGCCCATAGTGTCAGAGAAGAAGACACAAAAAATCCGAAAAAGTGTCAAGAAGAAAAAAAAAAGACGAATTTTGCTCGCACAAATTCATATAACCCTTGCAAGCCAAAGGCTTGTCAAGTGTTAAATGGACGTTGCCTAAGTATCGTTGTTTATTATTTAGTAGTTGCTTTTGATCGCAACAAAAAAACGCAACTTTCTCTGACTTGTACGCAACGTCTTTGGTGCAACGTTGAATAGACGTCAGAAAATCGCCGTTGGATAGGCGTCGAAAAATTGTTCAGGCGCAGGACTAAAATAAACTCTCCGAACGGGAAACGGTAACCATGATAGGCCACTTCGAAAATAGACCAAAACGTTGACTTCGTGAGCACAGGCACAGGGATAAGGAAGCATGTTTTCCGTTTAAGGTTATTTCCGTTACCATTATTTCAGTCATCATTTTTCCGTAACCATTTATCTACACCCAGGCACACACCCGAGCTTGTAGTCTTCACAAACTATGGCTGAAGTACTGCCCTTCGGGAGCTTTGCTGACAATTATAATAATCGCTCATTTATTACGCCTTAACGGGCTTAAAAACAGGGTCAGCATCGCTTGCATAAAATAGTCCAGAAACACTTGCATGTATTAAATAAGCGGCATTCACCTGGATCAGTTTAAAACTGACATTCTGAAAAGAAGTCGATGTCCAGCCAGAGTATTTTTATTATCCGTGACACTAAAATAAACAATTAAAAATATTGTTTAAAAGAGTAATGGATATTACTGAAGAAAATGAAGCACAAGGATCAGGAGCAGAGTTTGAAACCGGTGAGCCAGACTGGGACTACATCGGTCGGAATCCGTATTTTGCTGTGCCGTGCTTGATGTTTCTCACCGTTGTTATGGTTTTAGGAACAACAGGGAACATTTTTGTGATTGGAGCAGTTCGTGCAAGCAAGGTAGGTTGACTATCTTACTGAAGCGCACATTACTCTAGTTTTATTTTATTTAATAATTACATGCATTGCTTGATGAGGTGTTTCAGATTAAGTTTCAGATACAGTACTTTGCAGGAGTATTGCAGTATCAATAATAGTATTCAGATAAAAAAGATTTATTTTTGAGATCAAGAAATCATTTTTACAAAAAAAAAATAGAGGGCCACACATTTAAAATAAAATTTAATGAATCGTCAATTAAAGTTTGGGGTAAAAAATAATTATTTGCATCCACAATTCAAACACAACTTTTGAGCTCAAGAATTGCTACTTTTTTGTGCAGCAAAAAATTAAGAGAAAGATTCTGTATACAGGGACCAGTCATTATTTCATTCACAGATGTTTGCTTTTGAATTTTAGAAATAAAATAGACCGATATGTTATATCAAAAAAATAATTTTGAGATAAAAAATCTTTTGCAAATTTTTGCCCGAAAAAAGATAGTAATGCTTTAAATTTGGAATTTTTGCTCTACCTTGTGTTAACCTTTTCACCTGTTACATGAAAAATTATGCGCCGCTACCTTGTATGTTAACCCTTCTTCCTGCTACTACTCATCAGTGCCCTTTTATTCTAATCTTTGTATTTATATACATTTTATGTATTTATTTGACTTTTTCCGTATTTCTTTGAGTATAATCCTTAACCTACAAGGTAAACAATTTTGAAAGGCCTTAAAACTGCCCAGTGTGACACAGCATGCTTTATGTTAAATGACATGTGGAGCTGAATTTGTAATTTCCTAATAAAATACATTTATGTTTTACTTCTTGCAGAGAATTAAAACCAACGGGAGTGTTTTCATTGTAAATTTGGCCATAGCAGACTTAGGGGTCACTGCGTTTGTGGTACCAATGAGCTTTCTAGGTAAGATTTACTTTCATGAATGTTTTTCTTTTCTGATAATAATGCTGCCACCCGCCTGTTCTATAAAATGTCATTTCGGCGTCAAACAGTCAATAAATGTATCCAATTTATTTGTAGATCTCTTATTTAAATGTTGAAATTTTAATTTAAAAAAAAAATAAATTTAAACTCAGTAAAAGGTATCAAAGATTAGAAATATGTCAAATATTGCTATCTATATGATTCTTCCTCTTTATTCATATCTGTAAGTGCAGTTCAGATATTACATAAACATTACTCACACTTGCACGGGATATGTATAAATAATGACTAGCATGAGAGAGCCTGCTAGACCATAATCAAATACCTAATTACAATTAATAGATCAGAACAATCAATTCTAATCACATAAATATAAAATAGCCAGAAAGAAACTTTCAAATTAGTCAAATAAAAGAACCAGAGGGAATTTACTTATTTGTTTTTCTTTTCTTCAAAATCTTTTGAGAAGACTTGGGCAGGGGTATACCGCGCACCAGGGATGGATATGCTGCATTTCTACGATGACATTGTAGGTGCATGTAAGATTGACTTGTGTGCTGAATTTGAGTTCTGAAGTCGGTAAAACCACAAATTGGCGGCAGTTCTTTGATTCTAATATATAGCACGCCCAGACTCCTGAGCTGGGGCAAACTCCTTCACCTAACCCTCTGGTACTCTGTGCCGTCCCAGTTTTTAGCGCATTTTTACCCTACTTACACACTCTACTTCCCTGCCAGAAATCAACTTTTAAATCGGTCACACAAAGGAGTCAGAGTGAATTTTACTTTCTTTTTTAAAAATCTCTTGGTGCGACGCGGGCATCGACAGCCCGATCTCCGGGGATGGTTGTGCCGATTTTTTTCGACTACCTTCTTTTTGTAGGTGCATATAAGATTGACTTGCATAGCAAAGTTCAGAACTAAAATTTGTCAAGTAACAAATTGCCTGCAAGTCTTCTATTCTCAATATAGCACAGAGATGTATCTGGGATGGGGCAACCCCCCCTCTCCCACTCTCCGGGTACAGTGTGTCGTCCTACTTTTTAGCGCAGTTTAACCCTACCTACATAGTTTACTTTCAAGCCAGAAATCAACTTTTAAATGGGTTAATTAAAAGAACCAGAGTGAATTTTACTTGTTGTTTTTTTTAATCTCTTGATGTCATTTGATTGGGCAGCCCGGTGTACCGATTTCAGATTACCCCCTTAAATGTTTCCCCCCCGGGAATCTGAAATCGGGGGGAATCTGAAACTGGGGGTAATCTGAAATCGTTACACCGGCTCCAGCGGGTTGTTGGGCTGCATTTCCTGATCACCTTTTTGTGTACATATAAGACGGATTTGAATACTAAATTTCAGTAGTGATTTTCGCTCAGGAAAGTGTAGAATTTAACATGTGCGTTTCATATTAAAGTTGCGGAATAAGGAAAGGTTAAATAAGCTGCTTTTTCTTTTGAAATGAAATCTCATGACAGAAGATTTTCCGATAGAAAATATCTAACCTATACCGTTTTCTTAACTCCTTGATCCTCTTCTTTTCGGATGTTGAATTCATTGACTTTTGCAATTTTTAGAACTTTGGTTGTATAATTATTGCGTTTGAATTGCAACCGGCGCTCTTAGAGATTTTGCATTTCTAGTTTGGTGAAAGGTGCATAAGACATAAGCAATTAATTATTCGTAGTGATGTGTGTTCAAGTTCAAGTGAGTTAGTCACTCCAGTGTTTGATGTTGATAAAAGATTGCGTTTGAATTGCAGTTGAGGATTTGAGAGCTTTTGCTTTTTTTTAGTTTGGTGAAAATTGCATAAGATATAGATCAGCAGTGTTTATATATAATAAAATGTACAGGATTTAAACTGTTTTTTTACTTCAGAAAAGCTCCGAATTCGCTTATCTCCACTTTGATACGGGTTTTCTCGGAAAACTCTAAGAATCACGCAATTAGGAACTAAGAATTTTTTTGTGACTCGAATAGTCCAGTCCTTGGTCACAACTAATCAGCATCCTTGGTACCTTGTCACCAAGCCTCATTCTCGTATTGCGTGCGGCACCAACCACACGCGTTTTTGAGGCTGGGAAATTCTTTCTACCGTCAGTTTAAGGTGAACTTCTCCAAAAATACTATTATTTGCTGCATTTGATATTATTTTATGGATATTGCGAGGAAAAGGCTTGTCGGCCCACATAATTTGGAGATTTTGCCCTCTTACGCTCTAATGCTAGTATCCTGAGTTTGCACCACGGGGCTTGTTTCGTAATTTTCCCCAGAAAAGTGTTACTCGTAGGTCTCCACCGTTTACTAGTATCGGCGTACTTTCCTAAGACCCATAACGGAGCACAGATCATTTAAGATTGCTGACGTCTGTCCTGATCTCAAGCTACTTGCTGCACCTTGGTACCCACAGACCGAGCTGCGTAGTTGGTGCTTCCTAGCAGGCTGCCAGCAACTCCAGAGCAGTGCGGAGTTGCTTGGAACAGCCTGAACGCAGAGGGGTTGATTTTCAACCGTCTGGGTCTGCTACTTGCTCTGCAAACGCCAGTACTTACGGCTTCTGGGTTAAGTTTAGTACGGAGCACCATCTCGGTACTCGGTTCTGAGCAAGAGAGCTGGTTACCATATGCCATCATTCTGTGGCATATAGCTTGGTTCTGTACAGATTTTCAGTTTTCTGAACTAAGTGTAGTATTTTTTCAAACAAGTTAATTATACATTCTTATCTTCAGCTCTGTTCCACACATGACAGAGGCCAGCCTACACCACAGCAAGTTGAAGATCTCCTGCATACTCCCAGCTTCGGCAGCTAACTCTCACTCACTCTGTGATCGGTGCAGGAGGGATAGAGACATACCTCTGTGCGACGCTTTACACACTTGCGAGGAGTGTGCTCATCTATCCCGTCATGACCGGAAAGCATTGGAGAAGGTACGCATTAAGAACATTAAACGGAGAGTGCGTCGTAAGGTTCAGTCCCTGTCATCGGATATGCCAGGACCCGGTTCACTAGTGCTTGGATAAGTGCCCTTTCCTGTGTGCGCAGATAGGGATACAGAATCAGACTGACTTGCCCAGGAAGCGGGAAATGCCAAACCCACAGCAACGTCGGAGACAGTGGCGGAGCTGTAGACACTAAGGACGTCCCAGAATCCATCATTCTCAGCGAGAGTGACTGCGGAGAGTTACCCCCGTCGTGTCAGATTTCCTGGACACAGAGCGTCGATGAGGATACTTCACCCCTGGATACTTCACCCCTTGCGGTGATCCCCAAGGATAAAGAGAGGGCCATGTACATCCCCGTCTCAGGCGTAGTCGCTAAGGAGGAGCCAGGTCTAGCTTGACCAGAGGAAGGGAGCTCGGAGAACTCAGGTGCGGAAAGGGACGCTGAGGGTTATTCTCCTGGCGGTTTTTTTTCCAGTACAGTTTTCTCTCCGCTCCACAGACCCCATAGTTTCCCTGGGCAAAGGACAACGACTGTGAAAAGACCCGCCGGCCTCGGGGAGACGACCGATTCGTACCCCGCCACCACCGGATTTCTACCCGGGACCTAAGGCGCCTACCTCACCACCAGCAGACTCAGTAGCCCTCCGAGGGCGTGCCACTTCGGGATGCTATCCAAAAAATCGCCAGGCTTGCTGGTAAAGAGTGCGGACGCCCAGTGTCAGACTGAGAGGATCCGCCAATCCGCATGACATCACAAGCGACCCTCCCCCAACTGGAAGCTTTCGTGGCTCTGACGACCAGTGAGGGAGTAGCCAACGCTTTGTCGGTACACTGCCGACAGTTCAAGCGTTTCCGAAGAGACCTACCAAGCGTTGGTTTGGTGGTGCGATGATCAGATCATGAGCGAAAGATCCCCTTCTCGACACCGCCCCCCCCAGAACTAGAGGTGCAAACCGACGCGTCTCTGTCAGGCTGGGTGATTTACTTCCAGAGCAAGATGTGGCAGGGCCAGTGGTCAGAACAGGTAAGAAACCGCAAATTGGTTAGAGTTACAGGTAGTGTAGATAGCCATAACCGACCTGACCCACCTTCTAAAAGGGAAATACGTGGAGTTTCACCTGGACAACTCAACAGCAGTGGCTTGCTTAAACAAACAGGGTGGTACCATGTCCCAGCAACTCACCAAACTCACTGACAACATCTTGAATTTTGCCCCAGAGAAAAGAATCCGTCTATCAGCTTGGCATTTGACCTAATGATTCTTAAGACACCACCCGAGCAATTGGGTGAACTTGTTAACCGTCTCAGTAAAGGTCTTAGAAATATATTGGACAAGCATGCACCAGTCATTACAAAATGGATCCGTTATCGCCCTAACCACGCATGGTTTGACGATGAAGTAGGCGCAGCCCGTTTGAAGAGACGCAGGGCTGAGAAACGGCATGCGAAGAGTCAGCAGTCCGACGACCTTAGAGATTATCAGGACATCAAAAACTCCTACATTACTGTTTGCACTCGGAAGAAAGTTAGCCATTTTAGTTCAAAGATCTCCAACTGCGATGGTAATCAGAAGAGATTGGTCAGTATAATCAACGATCTGCGATCAAACTACACAATATCCCGAATCAGACTCTGAGAAAGAGCTTGCAAATGATTTTGTTAACCTCTTCCATGACAAGGTAAAAGCAATCGTGGATTCTTTCCCGCAAGATGAGCTAGACGATAACACAAGCGCTCATTGTGTTTCGTTAACTTTTAGAAATTTTCGACAGTTATCTGAACAGGAAATAAAACAACTGATTACGTCGTCATCTAGCAAAACCTGTTCTCTCTTTCCTATACTTTAAGCAATGCCTCGACTTGCTTGCACCTACCCTGATCAAAATAGTAAATACGTTACTGCAGTCTGGTTACATGCCGCTACCGTACAAACAGGCAATAGTGAGACCATTTATAAAAAAAAAAGCCCGGTTTGGACCTACGATTCAAGGATTGCCGCCCAGTCTCCAATCTGCCCTTCATGTCAAAGGTCATAGATAGTAATCGCCTAAACAAACCTCTCCAATCAGCTTATCGCAAAATATCACTGCACTGAATCGGCTCTAATTAAAGTGCAGAATGATATTCTGCTTGCAATGGATAACAAAGAAGCAGTGCTGCTGACAATGCTGGACTTGTCGGCAGCTTTTGACACTGTCACACATGAGATTCTCCTTGCCCGTCTTTCCTCTGAATTTGGTATAGTAGATACCGCCTTGGACTGGTTCGCGTCCTTTCTTAAGGAAAAGTCACAGCAAGTACAAACAAACAGTGTCCTGTCAGATCCCAAGAATCTTGAGACAGGATTTCGCCAAGGCTCAGGCACTGGACCTAGTTTGTACAACAAGTACACGCGACGATTAGGCGACCTTATTTGAACTCTTCAAATTCTGTTTCTTGCATTTGCGGACGATTGTCAGCTGTAAAAATGTCTCAACCCCGGGTCAATCTCCGAACAATCTCGTGCTCGCGAGATGTTAGAAACCGCAATAGCCGAAGTTTCAGCCTGGATGAAACAAAGCAGACTAAAAGCAGACGTTTGAATCTATAACGGTCGCAACTGAAATCATTCCGTCCAAGCTCTAAGTGATGAATCTCGGGATTAGATTTGATCTGCAAATGAAAATGGATCATCATGTGTTGCAAGTGCTCCGCATTCGATCCTTCCACCTAAGACAAATTCGGGCTATACGTAAATATCTAAGTGAAAGCGCGACAAAGGCCCTCATTCGCGCAGTTATAACCAGTCGCTTGGACTATGGTAATGCTACTCTTTGGCATTACAATTGATCAACTTGCAAGACTTCAGCGCCTCCAAAATAGTGCCGCGGGATTAATAACAGGTCAAAGGACAAGTGAACATATATCGCCTACACTTTTCAAGTTACATTGGCTCCCGGTTCGTGGGCGAACAACATTCAAGCTCCTTTATAGCCCTGAATGGCCGGGCACCTGAGCATCTTAGTCAGCTTCTGACAGTCAGGAGACCAATACGGGACCTTCGTTCCAGTGGTGAACTGTTGTTAGAAGTTCCAAGAGCAAACGCTAAATATGCTGGAGACAGGGCCTTCTGTGTGGCAGCACCAAAATGCTGGAACACCTTACCATCCAAATTACCAAGTCTAAAGTCAAAAGAAACATTCAAGCGAAAGCTAAAAACTCATCTTTCGGAAAATGTTTCTCCCAGTATATATAAGTGTTTTAGTCCATTTCAGTCAACAGGAGTTATTACAAATAGCAGTATTACGTAATGTGTTATCTATTATCTGTTTTATGGTAACTTATATCATGTTATTGACTTTAGTTCTTATAATTATTGTACAGCACGATGAACAATTCCATTGATATTGCGCTACTTAACCAAACATTTATTATTATTATTATTATTATTATTATTATTGTTATTACAGTTATTACTATTATTATTATTTGGCGGGATCGCTGAACGTGTTAGCAGACCTAGCT
This sequence comes from Protula sp. h YS-2021, assembly GCA_949752745.1. NCBI lineage: Eukaryota > Metazoa > Annelida > Polychaeta > Sabellida > Serpulidae > Protula > Protula sp. h YS-2021. Next base: position 44,129,016 of record OX457024.1, read on the forward strand.
TCCAGGTGCGGTCAAGTCATACACACGGAATGGTGCCTATCTCCCCGTGCCTTCGAATGAGTAACGCTCCGTGGGGGAAAACCTAACCTGGACTTGTTTGCGAACGCGATGACGGCGAAGTTGCAAAGGGATGTCTCCTCAAGCCCAGACACACAAGCTTGCGCGATCGACGCATTAACTTGCGAATGGCCGTGAGACGAAGTCTTGTATGTTTTACCCCCTCAACCAATCCAGCTACGGTTATACAGAAAGTAATGTTACTCAGACCCTTACACCTACTCCTGATAGCCCCATGATCGCCCGAGGCCCTTTAGTCCCCTTTTCTAATCAAGCGTATGACCAATACGCCGCTAAGTCTACCTTGCCACCCGGAGATGCTATCTCAGCCCCATTGGTCATATGTCAACCCAAACCCCCGCCTCCTGGACCTACACCTGTGGTGCCTGTCCCTTCGTTCTTAGAGAAACAAGGTTTCTCCAAAGAAGTGACAGTAAAGGTTTATCGGTCGCAGTGGAACAAATTTTCTAGCTGGTACGCTAAAGCCCAACTGGACCCATTTCGAGCCACACCAGTGATGGTGGCAAACTTCCTGAATCATCTGTTCACGACCGAGCACCTAAAGGTGGGTCTCGGTACCTTGGAACAGATAACGCTGTCAGCCTTGGAAGGATGGGACGAGGAGTCAGGTATGGTTTCCCTCTGGCCGGTGCAGGCATTGCGTAAGTATCTCCAGGTGTCAGAGAACTATAGGAAAGATGGGCAAAAAGCTCTAATTATTTCCTTTATGCAGAAGTTGAATAAGGATCTGTCTAAACAAACTATTTCTAAATACATCAAAAATGTCATTTTAGAGGCTTACAAAAAAGCCCAGACAGAAACTTGATTCAGAAACCTATGTAAATTTAAAGCCCATCAAGTAAGGCAAGTAACCAACTCAATTAGGGCTCTACACAGCACGTCTCTAACTGACATTTTGAAGATTGGGTGTTGGTCTTCTCCTAATTCGTTCATTAAATATTACCTTAAAGACTACTCTCAGGGCGAACTATCGAGCCTGTGTTCTGTGGGCCCCTTTGCAGGTGCTGAGGCAGAGTCTCTAGCTAACCCTTGTCTGTTGCAGTGAACCGACGACCAAGGGCAAAGACTCAAGGAAACCTTCTTCCAGCGCTCTGGCAACGGCGCTGGCAAGTACAAGGAGGGCCAGAACCAAGGCCGCCGTTAACTGCGTCGTGACATCCACCAGTTCCGAAGGGACAGGAGCACCTTGTGTTCTAGTTATGGCTCAGTGCCCCGAGGACGGTACTACGGGAGCACACACACACCTGTACCTTAGTTAGCGTTGGTTTTTGGTGCTTCATCCCTGCGAGACAGGTACTCCATGTTCCCTTGGCAAAAGGGGGTGTACATAAGCATACTACACATCCCCTTCGGTGCGTCCGTCATGGCCAATAGAGTCAGTCTCGCAGAGATCAAGTACATAGACTAGCTGGTTTCACTTAGATAGTGATCGAAACCTTACATTGGCACGTTGTAATGCGTTCATCGTGTATCTAATAGTTTTCTGTTCATGTATCGAATGAACACATGGTAGTGCGTCACCTATCGCATACACGTGCTCCTACTCTCTTATCGGTGTCTTGAATGAGCGCATTGTAGTGCGTTCAGTGTAAGTCAATAGATACTGTGAATAAAATACTACAGGAGTGCATGTATTGTACGAGTACTTTGTGTCGCTTGCCCCTATATCTTGACAAGGGCACTGCATGTGAGTCTTTAGCTTGGTTCTAGCTTTGTTACTTTTGAAAACTTTATTAAAGTATCAATTTGTGTTTGACCATAGCGAATTCATATTTGTTCATGAAAATGAATTTACTGATGTACAATTTGTGAGTGACCAAGCATCCCTCAGGGTTGCTACTGCTTGGTCGCATAGTTAACCACGCGGACTTGGTTCCGAGAACATGATTGTGAAAAATTCAAATAAAAGAGATTACTATGCGTATTCTCAGATCGACCTTTGCGATTAGGTTGGGTTACCATCTCATGGGAAGATGGAGGGGGTGGTGTTAGCAAGGGTGATAACGGAGAAGAGGCTGGTCATCTGTGCGTCTTCTCTACTTGTTCTCTTTAGTATGTTCGTCCTTCCATGTGCTAGAGTTGTTCATCAACTCGATTATATATTGATCTAAGGCACAGTAAACACATTAGCCATCCTTAGTGGTGTTTTATTTTACACCTGTGTTAATCCCGCGTAAAAGTGGAGATAAGCGAGTTCGAAGCTTTTACGAAGTAAAACTGACGTTTTATTTTCGCAAAACGCTCTTTTACGAGTAAAAGCGTAATTCACGTTCTCCACTTTTATCATAATGTCCCACCTGGGTGTGGTTGGTGCAGTAGGACAAATACTATGTGAAAGTAATTAGAAATATCTAAAACGCCATTAAAAGACATGTCAGTTACAAAGAAAAATATTCTCAGATGGGTCAGGCTCATCTGCAGATGGGCCAGGAATAATGACTTTTTATGATTCACAGAATCCAACTGCGAATACCTAGGTGGGCCAAGCCCATCTGCAGATGGACTGGATTCGCAGATGGGCCCTAACACTTAAACCATCAACGTAAACGTAACATTTCGTACTTTTTATCACACCCGGAATTGATCTAAATTATCAGTCTCCTTATTCATATGCTGCTCATCTCTCGTGCCCTTAAGAATCATATAGAATAAAAGGGCTCAAGATTATGTGCACCTCAAAAAATACAAGTTGTCACGAGTCCAGTGTTTGCATGTGTTAATTGGAGACTATGATAAAAGACTGTCCGTGGCGGAGTGGCGCTGTACTGAGAAAAGCTTTTGACAATTGACCTTAAATAACAAGTGCATAAGATTAATGGTGAGGCCAAATGGTGGATTCCGACATATGCAGAGAGAGAGAGAGAGAGAGAGAGAGAGAGAGAGAGAGAGAGAGAGAGAGAGAGAGAGAGAGAGCATATTCTTTAGTTGTCTCGGTTTAATTACACACATGTTTCAGCATTTTAATTTAGTTGAACTACCAAACAAGAGTTTGGATGACTCGCTTTCCTTATGATTATATTATTTATTTATTTATTTATCTATTTATTGTTTCTCTCAGTTGAAAATGAAATACAATACCACGCTTGTTCGAGTTCTACGAGCCTATCAACTTTACATAGCGCAATGGCCATATCGTTCGATAAGCCTAAGAGACTATGAGAAGAAATAATCCTAGAGGGGAAGAACTGCAGCCTTATAACTAGAACCTATTTCTCAAAGGCAAAATATTAAACATTTGAGCAAAAAAAAACAAATTTTTAAAAATCTTTTCTACCTTCGAGTAGAATTTTAGAAACTTTCAGATTGATTTAAAATGACTACGTAAAATTTTGCATCCGTATGTCGTTCTTACAAAATCAACACAACCACATCACTATGTTCGGCATATTTAGCATATGCAAAACAAAAAGCACACATCAGTTATGTAATGGGCGTGACTGTAGGCACATGCTTGTTCAGATGCTGCGGCGGGTGTAGGAAAAAATGGTCACGGAAATAACGGTAAACGGAAAAAAGGTAAAGTGCTGAAAACGGAAAAATGGTAACAATTAAAAAAGGCACTGAAATTCAAAGCTTTATATTGAACATATAAAGCTAACAAGATAACGAAGCAAACTGAATCACACTCAATCACCATTAAACAGTTCAACGGTTGGAGTTAGGCTTCCAACGAATATTGCAGCCTGCTCCTCGAAGAAAGTCTTCCACTGTCTTGGTGCCCTCCTGTCGCCCCACACAAAGTCTGTACAGCCTGTCTTGCAGTTGCGAGTAAGCGCGCTTTACGCGCTTGCGCGGTGGTTCACCACGGGCATTGGAAATAAATGTGTCGCTGACTTGGGCCGCATCCCCCTGCAACCAGTAGATGAGTTTCAAAATCGAAGGGTGCATGGTCCCAACCAGATGCTCGATCCGGTGATTCCACGCCTCGCAGAGATTATTTGTACGTTGTTCTCCATGCAGTGTGACTTGATTTTCCACATTTCTGGCTTGAACAGCGGCGGGGTTCGGCGGAACAGGAACGCTTCCTCACCACCATCGGGCAGGGGCTGTGCTCTTCGGTACGTCCCGGTACAGTAGGTGGCGTCGAAGTAATCGATGAGCTCTGACACACCCTCCGGCTGGTTAGCTCGAAGCCACTGCATGCCATCCGTTAGGTCGTTGATGGGGAGTAAGGCAAGCCCATCCATCATCCCGCAGAACAATTTAACCTCTTCCGATTCTTGGTAAAGGCGGGTCAGACCAAGTTGCAGCACCTTACTTCAGCGAATGTGCTCAGCTTTAGTCACATGCTTGGTATACATGTAACCATCAAGGCAAAGCTTTTGTCCTCCTTTGTTGTTAGTGATGATTTCCATCGTTTATGAGATAATTTCTAATTTCGCTTGGCTTTTATAATATTCTGGTGATACCTGAGTAGTCTAGGGATTAACTACACGAGGTATTAAGGCGCTGCTACTCCTGTAGTCCACAGTCCACAAAGGGATTATATTAACTCCGCAAAGCCTGGCATCTTGTGGCATTTCAGACACCGAGTGGACTTTCTTTGATGTTGAGTAAGCATACAGGCATGCAGGTTAGTTTCTTTGATAAAAATTAAGCCTGAAATATAGTTACTATATGATTAGACGATTTACAATTTTTTCCGTTTTTAACACTTAACCTTTTTTTCCGTTTACCTTTTTTCCGTTTACCGTTATTTCCGTTACCATTTTTTCCGTTATCATTTTTTCCGTACCCCGCTGCGGCAACCCTTACGCGTGGCTTTTTTGCTTCGCGTTTAGATGATGAAAATGAAAACAAAAGCCTAAAACAAAAAATGAAATACACAAATTCAGATCAAATAATACGCATGTGCGAAATTTGGTGGTAGGGCCAGTATGGCCAGAGGAGTAGTAAAGACAAAATGACGAAACAGTGAAGAGAAAAAACATATAAAACTTCAATATACTACTATACATATGTAGGCAAGTTACGAGTGCACAAACAAGACAACAAATTCAGGCTTGAAAGGCGACGCCTATATATTAATGCAGCCTCACTGTAATTCTTTGACAGGCATCCTTGAAGGTAAAGAGTGGTTTAAAGATAGATTTACGTTGTGCGAAGCAACTGCAAGCATTTGCTTGACGATATGCTACTGTTCCCTCCTCACCATTGGAACCATCAGGTATGTTTGTATTTTGTCAGCATTCCTTTTCTTTGACATTGGAAACATTAGCAAATGGTACCATTTTAACACTCTTTATCGCTGCCATCCCAAAACATCAGACAGCTTGCGTAGAACGTTTTTTTCCCAATGACAGAACCCACGCCAACACTAAACGGCAAAATAGAAATGCCAAAATTAAATGTAATAAACAAGTCAGTTTCATTTTAACACACTCCTTTTCTTTCATTTTTTCAGCCGTAGTTAGCAAGAAATCAGCCTGAATTTTAACCAGCCATCAGGAACGCAGTCACCGGCTGGTAGAATGGTGTTTCAAAATATATTTTCATATCCCTTATAAAAACACATAAAGAAAACATATAACCTACAGGCCATGGCTAAAACCAGCCGAATGCTAGCCTGAAAAGTTCAGGCTATCTGTAGATAGCCTAAGTCAGTCTGGCTAACAGTATATGGCCTGAAAACAGTCAGGCTATCTATAGATAGCCTGGTTGTGAAGCTTGAAAATTATGGGCTAGCCTGAAATGCTTCGATTCGCGTTTAACATGTTTCTTTAAAGTTTCTTCAAACTTATACAAGGCTCTCATACAAATGACTTCCAAAGTTGTAGTTATTCTGTTCATTAGTTTCCCTGTTGAATACGAATTGCAATGCTTTTAATATGCTCGCCATCGAAATCAATTGAATTCAATACTGCGCAGTTGCAATGATGTAAATATTGACTTTTAAGTACAAACATGTTTCAATTCAATTACTATCATTCCCGACTTGTGGGATTTGATCATTAGGTGTTCTAATTGTGCTCCAAAGCGTTGACTAGAGTCTCTGTTATTATTCCTAAGGAACTGTCAGAAGATGACAACTTCACATTTTATTGGCTGTCCAGAGTACATGATATTAGCGGAATATCAACAGGGCCTATAATATATTCTTTTGCCTATCAGTAGTTGTAATAATTGAACCCTGTTGCGTATCCCACTATGATTAGGTTAACTCGTTTGGTATGAAAATGCTTCTGAAAATGAAAAACCGCATTTAAGCTTAAACAGACTCGACATACAGTAAAACCTCAATAAACCGGACACCCACGGGACTGAACTAATTTATCCCGTTTAGCGAGGTTTTTCGTATATTGAGGGTCCCTTATTTTCTACATTTTAACACAACATCATGTAGTTTTTTTAACGGAGTACTTCTCATAAAATATGTTTCACTTGTCACTCACTGTCAGTACTTTCACTATATTTCTGATCTACTCAGCCATAACAACAAAAAATAGCTCAAGCCTTCTTTAACTCCCCCCCCCCCCGGCCCAATATCTTGTACACGGGGAACTTCCTATGGGTATGGCAAACGAACATCTGCATGTGATGTCTTTTCTCCATGGTTGTCAAAAAAGAGGGGTGGGGATGTTCTGCGGGGGATTTTCTCAGATTTCCACAGAACAATCCAATTTCATCTATATTAATTAGCTATATTCTTTGATTCGCATCCATCAGTAATGTTTTGGAATATTTCTGTCCAGTTTTTGAACATGAGCATGGTGCTCCCGTCAATAACAACAGCAAAAAAAAAAAAAAAGAAAAAAAAAGCGTGTTCAGGAACACCAATACCAGGACCTTATCTTAAACAGCCGGTATATTATGGTTCCGTGAAAAAGTGAAAAAGTCTATCCGGCACAGCGAATTGTCAGAATTATAGAGGGTGTCCGGACCTGAGGTTTACTGTATGTCTAGAATCGAATGGCCTTAACACTGAACAATCCTGAAAAGTATTTCACAGCAGAAGTAGAGTTGGTTTCAAAGTTTGGCAAAAAAGTACATTAATTTCAAAATGAACAGTAGATAAGTAAAATTCTTGAAGCGAGACAGGCACTGCAAATTAATGTAAAATGACCGTACCTTAAACCACTTATGTTGTTTGTTTCATTTCTGTAACGGTCGGGTGGTTTAAAATTGAACTCCATGATAATGACAGACTTTTTAACTGTGCAATGAGTAGTTTGTCCTAAGAATAAATGAGTCAATTGAAAATGATAAAATATAGCCCACATACGTATTGGACGCAAAACTTGCAAATAAGAAACTCAGATTTTTTCTATCAAATAAATAATACTGAATAGAATATCGTGATGTAGTCCAATATAAGCGAAAATACATGTATGTAGTAATATTGTTATAATACTTTTGAACTAAGATAATCAACTTTTTTTTATTATAAGATAAGATTTTTTTATTACAAGATAATCAACTTAATAAACTAAACTTTGGAGATGTGTATTCAATAAAATACCAGTCTGGTAGAACCGATTCGATGTTCTTCATAAATATCAACTGGACACTAAACTCTCCAAAAAGATGCTTCTTACGCGGGTCGAAACATTTCAGGCCAACCCTAATTTTCAAGCTCCAAAAGCATTCTAACTGTAGATAGCCCGGCTGTTTTCAGGCCATTTTTTTGTTAGTCTGATTGACTTAGGTCATCTATGGACAGTTTGACCTTTTCAGACCAACAACCACATATATATATATATATATATATATATATATATATATATATATATATATATATATATATATATATATATATATATATATATATATATATATATATATGTATGTATGTGTGTGTGTATGTGTGTGTATAACTATACTGTGTTCTTTCAGTTTTAACAGGTACATCCATATCTGCCACAACGACCTTTACGGCTGGCTTTTCACATTTAAGAAAAGTTTGTTCATGATTATCGGCTTATGGACAGTCGCTGTGCTCCTGGTATTGCCTAACTTCCTCGGGTGGGGAGATCTCATCTTTGACCATAAGACACTGAGTTGTATCTGGGACAGGCAAGCCGATTATTCCTACACGATCTTTTTCGTGGCCACAGGAATTGTTTTTCCAGTCACCCTCATCTCAATCTGCTACCTGAAAATCTTGCTGTTTGTTCGAAAGAGCAAGAGGCAAATAGCTGCACAACACCAGGGTCAATCGTCGTCCATGAGCACGAAAGAAAGGGTTGTTTCCATGCGCCTCTCCCGCACGCTCTTCTTTATCTTCGTCACGTTTGTGACCTGCTGGACACCCTATGCGTTCATAATCATCGCCGATATAAACGACACGTGGCCGCTAGAATTACACACCGTCACGGTTCTTTTAGCTCACATCAACTCTAGTGTGAACTGCATTCTATACGGAATCACCAATAAGCAATTCAGAAAAGGTTATATGAAGTTCCTGCGATGCACCAAGTGCGGTTCGTACATCGCTGATAAAATCAGTGCCATGTGTTGTACGCGCAGCGCAATAAACGAAGAAGTTTCAGCTATGACAAACGTTACTTACAAACCTACCTTTCAGCTTTACAGCAATGCGAAGTACTGAGACTTTTTCAAGCACTTGGATATCAATTTTTAGATTTAGATGAGTCGAGTTTTTGTTTTTCAACGCCACAACAACCTTTGGTCAAAAATACAATGTATATGGTTGCATGACTAGGGTAAATGCTGCAATCTGATTGGATGATTTCCAAGTCAAAAATTTTTCAATGTTGACTTATTTCAAATAAACAGAAAGATATTATTGAGCAGATACGAGGATATTCACCTAAAAATCGACATTACTGACTGGTCAGTAATACTTCATGTTCTCTGAGTTCTCTGTTTTTCGTACTCTTTTAAAACAACCCACAAAATTGTAACAGTGAAATATACGTATTAAAAGATAACATATATATATATATATATATATATATATATATATATATATATATATATATATATATATATATATATATATATATATATATATATATATATATTGTTGAATAAAACGACTTTTTGTATCAAATAACTAACAAAGATTAATAGAATTTCGCGTTCCCGCACAAAAGATGCGTAAATGAAAGCTATATAAATCATCAGTGGTAGATGATTATCAAACTGCAGGTCGCTGATCGCATCTCTGTTCAAATCACAACGAAAGGAGGCTGCGTATGGCTCAGGAACCACAAGTATGAGAACAGCTGTGTAGTCGAACATGCTCTTTTTCACGGTGAAAAAACTTATGAAAATTTATAACGTCACCTTAGTGCTCATTCCACATGTTAACAAGAGAGACATATGTTCATTGTCTGAACAAAAACAGCTTCTTTACGCATTTACATTACACAAGCCAGGCACACTTTTATCACGTAGAGCCCGTCGAAACCTGGTGTTTTCAAAAAGATTAGTGCAGTGGATGAACAAAGTTGGCTATGTTTCGCCTGAGATAAACACAAAAATAAAACTGAAAAATAAAAATATGCACAATTTTTTAAGCACAGAACTTAATTTGGGGTTGATAATTCGACAAATGAATCACAACTTTCTCTGAAAGTTAATTTTAAATGGCAAACGCTGTATATGCTTTGCATTCTACTTACTTTCGTTTAAGATATATGTATTTTTACATTAGAAAGACGCTAAGTTTTTTCTTTTCTGCGGCGCATTTGTCAAAACAGGAGACATCAGAAAATCGGGATGAGACTACTTGTGGGTTGAGATTATATTTGTCTGGTCACCTAAGTAATCTCAGTTTCCAGGATCCACTGTACTTCAAGTGGATTACATGAACATTTCAAGGCGTAACGCGTTAAGAATTCGTCACTAAGTAACGGACACGGATAGTGGTGCCGACGACTTCGTCGGTAGTCAAGTGTCTTGCAAGGCTCTCAGTCGTGCGCTACCGATGAATTACGAACTCAAAGAGAGTCTAGAACAGGTAGCTTTTGCTCAAAATGCCACTAAACAACAAGTCTTTTTTTTTTTTTTTTTTTTGGCTTGGAACCGGAAGAAAAGGGGCTTGTTTGACTTACTTGTGAAGGATATAAGTGGTACTTCCACTGTTAAAGATGTTCAAATTTTAGCAGAGCACATGGAACCAACTACACAGGAAGTTGGACTGCAGGACCGTAATGATTACTATGCACAAAGCGCCACAGTGCCACTGTTTCGGTTCTTTTTCTCAGTGACATGATTCGAAGTAGTTATAGGATAGAATTGCCCTGATGTCTATGGGATGTAGGACAAAATACTACCGGACATAATACCACCGGACATAATACCACCTGGCAAAATACCACCGGACATAATACCACCAAGGAAATGAAAACTAGGACAAAATACCACCAACGATATCTTTTTATTATACAACGTAACAACGCAGACTCGGTGGCGTTATGTCCGGTTCCCATGTCTATGGCTCAGGGTTCTAGGGTACAATCAGTTAACTTTCACGACATTTTACAGCAAGTAAGTACAACAGAAAGCCCTGATGTCACATCTAGGACATATCTTGAATTTAAACCTCTTGTGTCTGTGATTGCCATTGTTTTGACAATCTTTGTGCATGCTGCGCCTTTCGGGTGTTCATAAAAAGGTCATAAAAAAGCTTGGTTACATGTTGCTAATGATACCTGCAACGATCTCAATGTGCGCCTACTGGGATATTTCTGTCGTTATCCTATCGGAAAACTGTGCTTTCCGCTTTCTCTTTTAACCCCCTTGCGAAGGAAGGTCTATAATCTGACCGCTCAAGATCTACGAACCATCATCACATGGAAACAACAATTTTACTGAGAAATCTTGATTCGCTTATGGTTATCATAAATGGTGGACAAGTCGTAAACAAAACTGTGGCTTGGATCGTTTCTGGGATGCTTCATAAATTTTACAGGGTACAGATTAATCTAGTTTAGTTTAGGTGAAAATCTGGTTCTCGATTGATCCCGTCCTTTTTAAGTTTTAAAGAAAAATGACAAAAACCGGGTGCAAATTTAAGTGTAAATTGTTTGGGTACGGACGACATTCGATTTTTCAAATGTTCAAAACTGAAAATAGCATTTTTCTATTTTGGTTTAAAATTTTTTTTCTTCCAAAACTGAAAAGTATAAATGGAAACACTGCTATATTTGTTAAAGAAATTAGAATATCCACAACCGAACATATTCTACTTTATCGTGAGCGATGAGAGAATACCAACTATTTAAAGGCAAGGCACAGCCCCAGAGGGCATTCCTTGCACGGTCTGCCGAGTTTCAGAATCTGCTGCCGAGATTTGACATGTGTTAAAGTTGTTAATTCAGAGGAACCCACTTTTTTTCATTTTTAAATGTTTACACGTTATTCACAGTTTATGTTTTATATGAGCATGTTATGTCTTTTTTAAATAAAGAATTGTGTTTTCTTTCCTATGGGGTCACGATAAAGTGTTGAAAATTTGGAAATGATTCTTATTGGTGTATTTAGTACTTCTGGAATGCAATCTGAAACGTAAACAAATCAATAAAACGGACTCGACTTTCAGCATAAATGATTCTTTATTGAGTTTTTTTTGGCACCAGATACTATATAATACACGCAAGTACAGTTAAACAGTTTATTGTTGATTTCGGAAGTACAATTTAATCAGAAATTGAAACAGAAATTCAGATTCCACGCACATCTACTCTTGAAAATTCAAATTTTTACCCGTTTAAAAACTTTAGACCTTACTCAGAATGCCTACTGCTTCTCAGAAACAGCGACGCTTATCGAATTTTTTTTAAAATTCAAATATCGTAATTTTCGACTACAGTAAACAGTTGATCGAGACAGCAGCCCGAGCTGTTTCTCAGCTGGGAATATATTTATATATATGACGAAAGTAGGCCTTCGACTGAGTTACCCAGAAGTTATATAAAGCAGTGACATTATTTGCCATTTCCTTGGCATAACCCCCTGTGTTTTTATATATCCCCCCCCCCCCCACGCACACACACACACCATTTTGACACCAAAAAGGATTGCCCTTTACCCATTACCCTTCAACTCCACCCACAAACCAGAAAAAAATCATCTAACATGAGTTTTTTTTTTTAACATTCTGAACATTGTTCCAATTTTAAGCTCTAAATTTGTTGCAACACTGCCGTACCCCGGCCCCCTCCCCTCCCCCCAACCCATCTCCTCTATCCCTACTCACATCACAGGGAATTGTGAAAGTCCGAAGTCGACTTTCTCAAGCAACACTAGTTGACTCAAAAGCTACATTTTCAGATGTTGTAGTCATTTTCAGATTTTTGTAGTCACATTCCCCTCTCTGTTACCTAACCTAAAGCTAACCCCAGTCCATTTGGTATATTCTAAACCCTAGTAATTAAAACTACAGCCTAATTATTTGCCACCAAAAATAGGTGGCTCCCTAAAAAAGCATCATTACCATTCAGTGTTTTTTTTTTCGAGCACATGTTTTATTAACAAAACGTAATCATATAAACCATATATAGCTACGTAGCCGTACATAAAACGATTTCTTTGGTCAGGCAAAAGAAGAATAATAAAATCACTTGTAAAATATTGCCAATGTTTTTATTCCTATACACAAATAAATAAGAGCAGGCCTTCCTGCGCTCCTCAGGAAAAAAAGGTTATATTAATAGGTACTTAGTTAAAAAATTAGGTTTTTATAGGTTTTTTTGGCGTAAAAAATAGGATTTAATAGGTTGTTTGGGGCGTCCAAAAGTAACTTTTTATAAAGTTTGATGTTCTAAAATAATAGTTTTAATAGGTTTAAGGGTTTTTAAGCATATTTTAATAAAACCATCAAATAAGAATCTTAAATTTAGATATACTCTGTTCACTAATATACTTTAACCATCATTATTCTGTGAAAGTAATCTGCAATGTGAGTTTTTTTGTAAAATTTTGACCAACAAATGAATAATATTAAGAAAAATAAATAAGCAAAAAAAAAATTAATTAGCAGTTAAAAAATAGGTTTTAATAGGTTTAATACGTCATTTTCCCCCAAAAAATAGGTCCATTTTGAAAAAAAAATTAATAGGTTTTAATAGGTTTAATAGGTTCCGCTGGAAGGCCTGCATTAAGAGATATAGCTACAAATGTTGCTGAGTTTCACTTCTTAAAGTTTGTATTTGTTTGAGATCGATACAGCGAGCGGCGTGCATGCCGCTTGGTCATCGGTGACACTTCGGCCACCTTCTCTCCCTCTCGTTCCGCACCAGCTTTTATAACGCCTTTCGGTGAGATTTTCTGCATGGCTATACATTTTGCTTTGCGCCTTTCAGACCCACCGTCTAAAATGGGAGATTCCGTCAACTGTACAAGGCCTTTGGTGCTTAAAGGCGAGAATTTTTTACCACCAGATGGCGACTGTAGACTATTTTGAACTGAGGGTGAAAACGTGTTCAGTTGTTTATCACTAGACGCAGAGCATGCGCGAATATTTCGTGATGGTGTTGTCATAGGAATCACAGGGCCAGCTTCGTCCGGAACTGGAGTTTTTGTACGTTCTTTTTGGCAAAGAGGCGAAGAAGGACGGGACGAATCAGATTCCGCGGCTATTCCGCTTCCTAAGAACTTCAGCGGCAGGTTTTTCATTGGTAAATATTCGCCAAATTCTGGGGATCGGCTACTTTCAGATCCCACACTCTCTGCCAACAATTTTAATCTGACATTTTTCCTGATAAAGTTCTCAGCCTCGACAGCTTTTCCACCACCAGTCTTTCCCCGAGACACAGATTCACTCGACTCTGTTCTTTGGATATTCCCATGTTCACCAAAACTAAAGGCGCTGTTTGAATTGTCCGACATAAGGCTACTTCTAGTGAGAGGTCCCTCGGAGTTCCTCGTCCTGTTCACGGCACTGTCATCGACGAAAACGTCGCTGTAATCAGCGGCGCTGTTATCGGCCAAAGAGCCTAGGGACTGCATGGACGAGCCGGACATTCGACTGCACGACCGTTTGTGTGAGGGTCTGTCTGGCAGTTCGTCGGTATCTTTACGTTTTAGACCCCTGGATGACATCTGTCTAGTCACCAGATCTGCATTCCAGGCCGATTGGGAGTCATCGCGCCCAGAAGCTTCTGCTAAATTCTTTGGGAACTGGAACGATAGTGCTCTGTTGGAGCGCGTTCTGGAGCGCAACGTGCGGCGTTTTATCTCTGAAGGCTCTTCCCCGTCCATATCATTTTCTTTATTTTCTGGAACGGCAGAATACACTGTCAACGATTTCGCTACATCGCCATCACAGCTTCGATCACTGGATTTAACTAGACCTTTCAAATCGGCTTCATCCTCAGATCTGAAAGGATTAATATCTGATTTCATCTCGAATAGTGACCTTAAGTTGGTTTTGGCACGGGCATTAGCACTGGCAGAATTTGATTCAAAAGACAGCTTTGTTTTTGTGGTTGATCTGGTGATTCTTGGCGATTGCTCCGCACTGTTCTCATTTGATGACGAATCTAGGCCACCGGAGAGCATCACTGCTGGAACATCCGGGCTTCTATTCAGTGCCGAATCGTCTTTGGCATCGTTTGATTTTTGTGGCGTTTCCCTCAATCTGAGTTGCGCAGGAAGTCTTCCCTCCAAAACTGATTCACGAACTTGTACGGGCATGAAATGTTTAGTCGGTGTGAGGATGGATTTGATTGGAGACTGAAAATTAGGACAAGGTCGGTGCATTTCTTTCTGAGGGGTGAGCAAGGTAGTACTGAAACTCACCCTGCGGCTGACGCTACCACTACTCTCTCCTTGCCGTGTAGGAGTTTGAAATACAGTCCTTTTTTCTAATGTTGCAGGGGTTTTGGGCACGTTAGGCATATCCGCAACTTTCACAGGGGTTTTCAAAACCGTCCTGCCGTGAGGTGTGAAACACCTCTGGAACGGATCTCCGGTTAAGGCCGTGAAGGCCTTGACATTCGCCTGCTGGGAGCGAGTATTCTTGCTCGGCGACTGCATGAAATTCAACTGTGCCACCGCTTTCCCGATATTAAACAACGCCCTGGCAGCAACCGGCGACTGCGGGATGTTGCCCTGGGGAACTTTCTGCGGGGAAGGACTAGCGAGACTACTGAACAACATCCTTGGTTGGACTCGTCTTGGCGGGGTTTTCTGCAACAGACTTCCGAACTTTGGTTTGTTCCATGTCGGGCTCAAAATTTTCTGGTTCATTAATCTGGCTTCTAGTTTCTCGGCTCTGGTGACATTTTCCGAGTAGAAAGACCGCTGCTTTGCGAGTTGCTTGCTCGTCTTCTTGGGAGTGTGCTTTGCAGAATCTGCAAGAAAATTATACCAAAATCAGGGCAAACCCATTATTTTGATAAAACAGCAGTTCTTTCTTGTCTATAAATAACCTATTTCCCGTTGTGCAGTTCGAAGGAGCAGAGACCGTAACCCGAGTAACCAGGTTTCTATTTCACTGGAGTCATCTTACAACAGTTTAAGGTTCTTGTGGAGCAATTTTGAGATTAGCTCCAGTAAAGCATCTGACTGAATGGTGCGGCTAACTTGTCTGCTTCTTACTACAGCCTTAGTGCCTGGCCTTTACAACAAATTGGCAAATCAAATATTTTTTTTTTTTAGTATTTTAAGTATTTTACTTCAATTCATATAAAAAAACGTTTAAAACGGCAAGCAACTCTTTTTACAGCTTTCCAGAGCGAATCAAGCGAATTAACAGGAAAGGAAATAGTCCTTCCAAAACACAACTCTACCTCACAAGACAGAACTTGGGGCTTTTACCTTCGCTAGGCTGTTTATCGGGCGACTCGGCGACGACCTTGACATCACCGGCGGTGCGCGTGCGCTGTCGCTCTTTCTCATGCCGTCTCCACACCATGTTATTGCGTTGCTTGTGGGCAGGGGTTTCCGCCACTCGTCGGCTCTTCAACACGTGGTGCTCTGGCAAACCAACACCAAATACTCCATTCCCAAGTGAGCTTCGTTGCAATTTATTATCCTGTTCTTCTATCCGCGGTACAAATCAACAATACAATTGAAAAACATTTTGCCTCTGAGAATGGACAAAATTAAAAAAAAAAAAAAGAAAGAAAGAATTTTTAACAAACTTAATTGGCCATGGGCTAACAGCAACCAAATTACTGCAAGTCATATTTAGTAGGGAAGGTCTAGTATTAGAAGTGCGATACGGCGTTCGCAGACGCCTTTCGGAGGCCACACAAGTTCACTGTGAATGCCAGATCAAAGCCGACAGTCGAAACGCCGACAGTCAAAACGTCCACGGATAAAACGCCGATGGGCAAAAGGTCGACGTGCATAACGCCGACGGTCAAATGCAAAAGCGGATAAAACCTCGACTAACTATTGAAATGAAATTGTTAATAAATGCAACGGACTGAATTTTATGAGTTCTGCAGTAAATACACATGAGCTGTGGTCAAATTATAAGCTATTTATTAACACTCTCTGGCACAAAAATAAACACTATAAAAAACTCCCAGTGATAGGTCTTTTGCCCAATTTGAATTCTGAACAATTGATGGACTGGGGTCAAACCATAACTTAAAGACCTTAAAAACAGGGCAACACGAACGGTTTCTAAATTCCATTAATCTCTTGAAAGGCAACACCTGGTCAAGCCTTCGATCTGCTCCTGCCGCGTCCAGCGGCTTTCATGTTCGAGGGTGTGGTGCAGCTGTTAATCAGTTTAAATACTTCCATATAATACTCATTGTAGAGGGGATATCTGACCAGGGATGGCAGATGTTTTATCCGCATTCAGAATTGTCGGCGTTTTGACCGTTTTGACGTTTTCGCAGTCGTCGTTTTGTCAGGATACCGTTCACTGTACATACCGTGGTAATGAACCGACATAAGGACTGACAAGAGGATCTAATACAAATTAAATAGTAATGATATATATATATATATATGGACACCTACATTCACTAAGCCAATCCTTTAATGAACAGTTATCGGCGTTGCTTACTTTTGGGCGTTCTGGCTTGCCTTCTCGGCTTCGTCTGGATAGCAGCCATGCAGGATTGTCGCCTCTCAAGCTTCACAGCTTTTTTCTGGCCGTCTTCTTCGCCAAATAAATTCTTGCACACTTTCTTGCTGTCACTCCCTTTGTTATCTGTGGAGTTCAAAAGAAATGACATGGCCATTACATACTTTATGCTGCCTAGCTCATGTGGTTGGGTTGGTCTGGAAATTCGACGGCCCTGGGATCTGAAATCGGTTCTAAGTGTTAAGTAGGGAATTGAACTTCACTGAAACTGCAACAACTAAGCGAGTGTCATGGGTATGATCGGTTATACAGGGAAATTATTAAATATTAACGACCAGTGAGGGTCATGTCGAAAACGGGTATCGGTGCGGACTCGACTCACGACAATGTATACCCCTGAGTACAGAGCGGGTACCCATGGAAACTATGGCACACAGCCAGAGAGCTTTCAAGGGGTCCTGTTTATAAGCTCTCTGACACAGCCAAGTCACTGAACCCGCATATACTCCACATAGTAAACAACATTAATTTTAGTTGAAAAATGGCAACAAACGAACTTGGCTACGGGATATAAATTAATTAAGATCTTCGCCCGAACGGCGACGAAAATTTCTATTTTCTTCAGTTGAAATGCAGTCAAAAGCGCGTACTGTACCCGGGACATGCGCTCCAAATTATTCACTGTAATCTCTCTTCAATAAATACATATATGATTTATTGTTTTAAGAAGAAACAGATGCAAAGATGGCACACTGCAGTATTTTAAGATTATAGAGTTCGGAACTGCTACAGCGTTCTGAGGATAATTATTAAGGCGCGTGGCGGAGTGATCTGTCTTTAAAGAGAGGCCAATAAACCTGCCACCATATGGATTCCTGGTCTTTGAAGTTTCTTAGAGGCTTGGGAGGGGGAGGGGGGAGGGGGTGCATGACTTAGATATTTTGAAGTTATTCCTAATATTCAGTTTGACTTATTATCTGGCACACCTAAAAACTTCCCTACTACGAAGGCAAAACAAACACACCGCCATTAAGGGTCACAACGTTGGTGTTACGTTTCACAGGGCACACTTCTGGAGAAGAAGACAGGGCAGCAACAAATTCATAAGGACATGTTAATGGGCGTTACTTATGCACACCGCTATATCAAGGCATCACCAACACACTTGTGTTATGCCATGTCCAGTTAGCGTTTGCGTTGTTTTAATTATACAAAGGAAGTGGCTTAATCTGTGCTCACAATGGTCAAAGGAAATAGTTCGATTCCACAGGAAATGGTACTTTTTGAGCGCAAAACGAGCTCTTTTCATTTCCACTGAGTGACATGCTAACTTGCCATCCACGGCACTGCGAAAGATGAGCTTTCTTCAAACAACAAGCAGCATAAACAATTTTTGAACAACAAAGGACGAACAAGGTGAGCTGATCAAGCTTAATTATGTCTCCGCCGCACAGCGGGAGACATGTTGATTTGGTTGGCGTGTCCGCCCTTTGCACATACCGCCTGGGCTGACCGGGGGGGGGGGGGGAGGGGGGGGAGTGGGTGTGGATGGCCGGGTACCACTCTCTCCACCTTTTTTAAAACGACCCCTCTACTTGGGGTTCCAAGTTTGACAAATTCCACCTTTTTTGGCGGAAACGAAACGCCGTGAAAATTCTGCCCCTTGTGTATTTAATTTTAATTTTAAATTTAATTTAAAAAGAAACATAACGAAGTCATATATTTACGGGTAGAAGCGCAGCAACAACGCACGATGTGCCGCTATCATAGAAACTAAACAGATACTCACAGAAACAAGTGCCAGTGTACAATTTTCTGTCCCTCATTTTGTTAGGCGCATAATGCAGTTTCGAATTCACCCCTAACCCCAAACCCTCCCCCCCCCCCATCCTTGTGGGATGCGCGGAGTATTAAATGAACGATTCCTCCTTTCTAAACGAAACTGACATATAGCGGACTGCGTCTCACCCCAAATTTACCCGTCTTCTAGCACGTGGCATTTTTTTATACGTATGGTAACACATATGGTACCAAATGGACCCCCTCTGGCATGTTATTATAACATATTGTACATGTAGCGGGGGGTTTTGTTAAAAAAAAACAAACAAAGCTTTATAATCTAAAAGTGTTCTGATTTCCTTCGCTTCCCACCCACCCTTTAATGTAAGGTGTAGTTTGAACTAGAGCAGCCGGTGCAGATGCACACCGGTACGTCACCAAATAATTACCTAAAATTTCCAAGGGTTGAACTCATCCAAAATAACTCATCTTAATATCATTTTCAAAATTGCTATGTTATAATTACTCTGAAGTGTTTCATAATTAAACAGTTTATTATTACATTGGTGTTGTTTTCAATATCATTTCACGTCAACTGCTCATGTGTTATTTATTTGAGCATGCTTTAGGTCACCGTCTTCAAGAGTTTGCCGAGGATGTTTAAGCCGTCGATTGGTTTTGCATGGGTTGACTTTCAACAACATGGCTACTATTGCTGCAGCAACGAGCCAGGAACTGATACCAGATAGGGTACACATGGTTTCAACAACTGAGCACCCCCCTCCCCCCCTAAACCAAAGCCTGGTATCGGCACCAAAAGTGTTTCAAAAATATTCCTCGTTCGGTGGCTGGGGCCGGGAAGATTTCATGAATTTAGTACGAAAGGTGTAGTTGTAAATAGGGGGGGGGGGGAAAGCAGCCAGACTGATTTCTGACTGGCTGCACTTAAAAATATGGTCAAAAATGAAACATTATCGCCAGTCAGAATGGTCACGCAGCAGCATAGCACTGGGCTATTATTTATCATATACTGATGTTGGTCTGCTTCTTATCCAACAGTAAGCTCTTATTACGGCTGCAGCTACGTACCTTAATTCGACACATGGCGACGATTTGGCAAGAAGTGCGCGGGGAGGTTCAAGGCTATCACTGAAAAGTTCACACACCAATGGCTCAACGAATGGATGGCCAGGTATGAATATAACGTGTTGTTCATACCGGTATGTGTAAAGAAATTAGCATACGTAATATTAAGGTCAAGTACATTCAAGATAAAAGAGATGCGCAGTAAATACCGATGCCCCTTATTGTTTTTTTTTCCTGCATTCATTTCTATGTCGGTCGATTGCGTGTTATTTTGACAGTGACAAACACAAACAGATCAAAATGAACATGATTTTGTTTATCACAAAGGTAAGCTATGATCTTGCTACAAAGGGGGCACGTTTATTAGTTGCACTAAGCACTGTCCACGCCCCAAGCCCCGTATTGAGCAAGAGTGAATGGCATTATAAAGGAATAACAAGTTCAATGAGATAAATATAAACAATTAAGGGGAAATAATTGCTGAAAGGAAAAGCATCATAAACACAGCAACAGCCACCAAAAAAGTTTGGACATAATAAATACACTTGTTATTTTTATCTTGCCACGTGCCATGCCGTGCAACACGCACCAGTCAGGAAATCGAAAAAAAAATGAAAAAAAAAAAACGTCATCTACAAAGGCTCAAGCCTGAAAATGTGAAAAAATAAATAAAAAAATACTAATAATGGCTGACACAAAACGCATTAGAAAATCCTTTTCAATCTTCTAAATATTAAAAACTTAGAAACTTTACATTAAAAATTTAGAAACTTCATAAAAATTTAAAATGCCTGTTTTTTTTTTTTTTTTTTTTTTTTTCCAGAGTTGATATCAAGTGTGGTTTATAAGTAAGGAGAGGCAGACGAAATCAACAAAAGCATACCATTATTGTTTTTCACAGCAGATCGTTTCGTCATGCTGGCGATCCGCGTGGACATTCTTCTTTTTCTCCTCGGCGTCCTCCTCTTCTCTTTTCCACTTGCTATCTTAGGCACGGCAATTTGACGATTCGAAACCGCATGAAAACTCCGGTAACGGTTCAATTTTCTTTCCCTGAAGGTATTCATGAATTACCACCCTTAAACATATGCTTGAATGCATTCAATTTGAATTTTATTATAGCTATATACTTCGTGCATTTTTTATCTCTTGCAGAAATGATTCAGTAGGTTGTTATTACATTAAACCGCTGTTTTCTTTTATTTCAAGACCATAATCATTCAAAACTCACAATTCCCAAGTTGGCTAAATTGATTTTGCACTAAGTAAGTTACTATTAAGTAAATACAAACGCAAGATATCGGAAAAGACAAGTGTTGAAAATAGTCAACACTTAATTGTGCATTCTCTGACATTTTGTATAAATGAATAACAAAATGGTCGCCCCAAGTTCCCCCCTTAAAAACCCAACTAGTAAAACCACAAAACAATCCCAGTGTTGCCACAGCTCGAAGCGGGAAAAAAAGGATAAAAAAGGATTTTTAAGGATGATTTTTAGGGAGAAAGGGATGAAAAAAAAAAAGAGATAAAAAATTGTAAATTATGAAGTCAAACATTTTCGGCTCGCGCCTTCGGCGGTCGCACTGAAAAAATTAAATCAAAGAATCAAATAAAAAAATAAGTAGAAAAAAAGACCAAAGAAAGCATTTAAGAATAAAACAAGTTTGTCCAAGGACAAAGTCCCAGCTTACGAAAAGCAATAAGACCCATTCCAGCGTGCATGAGCGAAGGAATTTCCCTGAAATATCAAGCTTCAAAAGATGAGACGGCAAAGAGCTAGCTCAATAATTAATTTAGCACCGGACCAGAACATAGACCGATAAATGCATACAAAGATTTCTTTCCCAGAAAAATGGGGAACAGATTTTTTGTATATCTGGTAGACTGGATAGATTGCCATAGATACCTTCAAACAACGCTCGCATTTCGACCAGTGCGCATATTTATATAACTTGCCTCGATGCGCGGTTCTAATTCAGACAAGTGCGCATTTTTATTTAATTTGCGTTGATGCGCGGCTCTCATTTTGGAACAGTGCATATGTTTATTTAACTTAATAAAGATTAATGCGCGGCTCTTATTCCAGACCAATGCGCATGTTTATTTTACTTTCGTACTTATTTTGGACAAGTGCACAAGTTTCCTTAGGTTGTCTTGATGCGCGGGTCACAACATTCGTACATTATCGCCCAATGTTCCCTATTATCGCCCACCCGAAAAATATTATATTTATCATATTTTCGGGTCCTAGAATTGTTTCCTGCACTTTTAAAGCGAAAATTACAACTTTCTTGCATTATCGCCCAATATTCCCTATTATCGCCCATCCGAAAAATATCACATTTATCATATTTTCGGGTCATAGAATTGATTCCTGCACTTTTAAAGCGAAAATTACAACTTTCTTGCATTATCGCCCAATGTTCCCTATTATCGCCGACACGAAAAATATCATATTTATCATATTTTCGGGTCATAGAATTGATTATTGCACTTTTAAAGCGAAAATCACAACTTTCTTACATTATCGCCCAATGTTAACTATTATCGCCCACACGAAAAATATCACATTTATCATATTTTCGGGTCATAGAATTGTTTCCTGCACTTTTAAAGCGAAAATTACAACTTTCTTGCACTATCGCCCAATGTTCCCTATTATCGACCATCCGAAAAATATCATATTTATCATATTTTCGAGTCACAGAATTGATTCCTGCACTTTTAAAGCGAAAATTACAATTTTCTTACATTATCGCCCAATATTCCCTATTATCGCCCACCCGTAAAATATCACATTTATCATATTTTCGGGTCATAGAATTGATTCCTGCACTTTTAAAGCGAAAATTACAATTTTCTTACATTATCGCCCAATATTCCCTATTATCGCCTACCCGAAAAATATCACATTTATCATATTTTCGGGTCATAGAATTGATCCCTGCACTTTTAAAGCGAAAATTACAACTTTCTTGCATTATCGCCCAATATTCCCTATTATCGCCCATCCGAAAAATATCACATTTATCATATTTTCGGGTCCTAGAATTGATTCCTGCTCTTTTAAAGCGAAAATTACAACTTTCTTACATTATCGCCCAATGTTACCTATTATCGCCCACACGAAAAATATTATATTTATGATATTTTCGGGTCACAGAACTGTTTCCTGCACTTTAAAAGCGAAAATTACAACTTTCTTGCATTATCGCCCAATGTTCCCTATTATCGCCGACACGAAAAATATCACATTTATCATATTTTCGGGTCATAGAATTGATTCCTGCACTTTTAAAGCGAAAATTACAACTTTCTTGCATTATCGCCCAATGTTCCCTATTATCGCCCATCCGAAAAATATCACATTTATCATATTTTCGGGTCATAGAATTGATTCCTGCACTTTTAAAGCGAAAATTACAACTTTCTTGCATTATCGCCCAATGTTCCCTATTATCGCCGACACGAAAAATATCATATTTATCATATTTTCGGGTCATAGAATTGATTATTGCACTTTTAAAGCGAAAATCACAACTTTCTTACATTATCGCCCAATGTTAACTATTATCGCCCACACGAAAAATATCACATTTATCATATTTTCGGGTCATAGAATTGTTTCCTGCACTTTTCAAGCGAAAATTACAACTTTCTTGCACTATCGCCCAATGTTCCCTATTATCGACCATCCGAAAAATATCATATTTATCATATTTTCGAGTCACAGAATTGATTCCTGCACTTTTAAAGCGAAAATTACAATTTTCTTACATTATCGCCCAATATTCCCTATTATCGCCCACCCGTAAAATATCACATTTATCATATTTTCGGGTCATAGAATTGATTCCTGCACTTTTAAAGCGAAAATTACAATTTTCTTACATTATCGCCCAATATTCCCTATTATCGCCTACCCGAAAAATATCACATTTATCATATTTTCGGGTCATAGAATTGATCCCTGCACTTTTAAAGCGAAAATTACAACTTTCTTGCATTATCGCCCAATATTCCCTATTATCGCCCATCCGAAAAATATCACATTTATCATATTTTCGGGTCCTAGAATTGATTCCTGCTCTTTTAAAGCGAAAATTACAACTTTCTTACATTATCGCCCAATGTTACCTATTATCGCCCACACGAAAAATATTATATTTATGATATTTTCGGGTCACAGAACTGTTTCCTGCACTTTAAAAGCGAAAATTACAACTTTCTTGCATTATCGCCCAATGTTCCCTATTATCGCCGACACGAAAAATATCACATTTATCATATTTTCGGGTCATAGAATTGATTCCTGCACTTTTAAAGCGAAAATTACAACTTTCTTGCATTATCGCCCAATGTTCCCTATTATCGCCCATCCAAAAATATCATATTTTTCATATTTTCGGGACATATAATTGATCCCTGCACTTTTAAAGCGAAAATTACAACTTTCTTACATTATCGCCCAATGTTCCCTATTATCGCCCACACGAAAAATATTATATTTATCATATTTTCGGGTCCTAGAATTGTTTCCTGCACTTTTAAAGCGAAAATTACAACTTTCTTGCTTTATCGCCCAATATTCCCTGTTATCGCCCACCCGTAAAATATCACATTGATCATATTTTCGGGTCACAGAATTGATTCCATCACTTTTAAAGCGAAAATTACAACTTTCTTGCATTATCGCCCAATGTTCCCTATTATCGCGCACACGAAAAATATCACATTTATCATATTTTCGGGTCATAGAATTGATTCCTGCTCTTTTAAAGCGAAAATTACAACTTTCTTACATTATCGCCCAATGTTCCCTATTATCGCCCACACGAAAAATATTATATTTATCATATTTTCGGGTCCTAGAATTGTTTCCTGCACTTTTAAAGCGAAAATTACAACTTTCTTGCTTTATCGCCCAATATTCCCTGTTATCGCCCACCCGTAAAATATCAAATTGATCATATTTTCGGGTCACAGAATTGATTCCTGCACTTTTAAAGCGAAAATTACAACTTTCTTGCATTATCGCCCAATGTTCCCTATTATCGTCAACACGAAAAATATCACATTTATCATATTTTCGGGTCATAGAATTGATTCCTGCACTTTTAAAGCGAAAATTACAATTTTCTTACATTATCGCCCAATATTCCCTATTATCGCCTACCCGAAAAATATCACATTTATCATATTTTCGGGTCATAGAATTGATCCCTGCACTTTTAAAGCGAAAATTACAACTTTCTTGCATTATCGCCCAATATTCCCTATTATCGCCCATCCGAAAAATATCACATTTATCATATTTTCGGGTCCTAGAATTGATTCCTGCTCTTTTAAAGCGAAAATTACAACTTTCTTACATTATCGCCCAATGTTACCTATTATCGCCCACACGAAAAATATTATATTTATGATATTTTCGGGTCACAGAACTGTTTCCTGCACTTTAAAAGCGAAAATTACAACTTTCTTGCATTATCGCCCAATGTTCCCTATTATCGCCGACACGAAAAATATCACATTTATCATATTTTCGGGTCATAGAATTGATTCCTGCACTTTTAAAGCGAAAATTACAACTTTCTTGCATTATCGCCCAATGTTCCCTATTATCGCCCATCCAAAAATATCATATTTTTCATATTTTCGGGACATATAATTGATCCCTGCACTTTTAAAGCGAAAATTACAACTTTCTTGCATTATCACCCAATATTCCCTATTATCGCCCATCCGAAAAATATCATACTTATCATATTTTCGGGTTATAGAATTGATTCCTGCTCTTTTAAAGCGAAAATTACAACTTTCTTACATTATCGCCCAATGTTCCCTATTATCGCCCACACGAAAAATATTATATTTATCATATTTTCGGGTCCTAGAATTGTTTCCTTCACTTTTAAAGCGAAAATTACAACTTTCTTGCTTTATCGCCCAATATTCCCTGTTATCGCCCACCCGTAAAATATCACATTGATCATATTTTCGGGTCACAGAATTGATTCCTGCACTTTTAAAGCGAAAATTACAACTTTCTTGCATTATCGCCCAATGTTCCCTATTATCGCGCACACGAAAAATATCACATTTATCATATTTTCGGGTCATAGAATTGATTCCTGCTCTTTTAAAGCGAAAATTACAACTTTCTTACATTATCGCCCAATGTTCCCTATTATCGCCCACACGAAAAATATTATATTTATCATATTTTCGGGTCCTAGAATTGTTTCCTGCACTTTTAAAGCGAAAATTACAACTTTCTTGCTTTATCGCCCAATATTCCCTGTTATCGCCCACCCGTAAAATATCACATTGATCATATTTTCGGGTCACAGAATTGATTCCTGCACTTTTAAAGCGAAAATTACAACTTTCTTGCATTATCGCCCAATGTTTCCTATTATCGCCCACACGAAAAATATCACATTTATCATATTTTCGGGTCATAAAATTGATTCCTGCTCTTTTAAAGCGAAAATTACAACTTTCTTACATTATCGCCCAATGTTCCCTATTATCGCCCACACGAAAAATATTATATTTATCATATTTTCGGGTCCTAGAATCGTTTCCTGCACTTTTAAAGCGAAAATTACAACTTTCTTGCTTTATCGCCCAATATTCCCTGTTATCGCCCACCCGTAAAATATCAAATTGATCATATTTTCGGGTCACAGAATTGATTCCTGCACTTTTAAAGCGAAAATTACAACTTTCTTGCATTATCGCCCAATGTTCCCTATTATCGTCAACACGAAAAATATCACATTTATCATATTTTCGGGTCATAGAATTGATTCCTGCACTTTTAAAGCGAAAATTACAATTTTCTTACATTATCGCCCAATATTCCCTATTATCGCCTACCCGAAAAATATCACATTTATCATATTTTCGGGTCATAGAATTGATCCCTGCACTTTTAAAGCGAAAATTACAACTTTCTTGCATTATCGCCCAATATTCCCTATTATCGCCCATCCGAAAAATATCACATTTATCATATTTTCGGGTCCTAGAATTGATTCCTGCTCTTTTAAAGCGAAAATTACAACTTTCTTACATTATCGCCCAATGTTACCTATTATCGCCCACACGAAAAATATTATATTTATGATATTTTCGGGTCACAGAACTGTTTCCTGCACTTTAAAAGCGAAAATTACAACTTTCTTGCATTATCGCCCAATGTTCCCTATTATCGCCGACACGAAAAATATCACATTTATCATATTTTCGGGTCATAGAATTGATTCCTGCACTTTTAAAGCGAAAATTACAACTTTCTTGCATTATCGCCCAATGTTCCCTATTATCGCCCATCCAAAAATATCATATTTTTCATATTTTCGGGACATATAATTGATCCCTGCACTTTTAAAGCGAAAATTACAACTTTCTTGCATTATCGCCCAATATTCCCTATTATCGCCCATCCGAAAAATATCATACTTATCATATTTTCGTGTTATAGAATTGATTCCTGCTCTTTTAAAGCGAAAATTACAACTTTCTTACATTATCGCCCAATGTTCCCTATTATCGCCCACACGAAAAATATTATATTTATCATATTTTCGGGTCCTAGAATTGTTTCCTGCACTTTTAAAGCGAAAATTACAACTTTCTTGCTTTATCGCCCAATATTCCCTGTTATCGCCCACCCGTAAAATATCACATTGATCATATTTTCGGGTCACAGAATTGATTCCTGCACTTTTAAAGCGAAAATTACAACTTTCTTGCATTATCGCCCGATGTTCCCTATTATCGCCAACACGAAAAATATCACATTTATCATATTTTCGGGTCATAGAATTGATTCCTGCTCTTTTAAAGCGAAAATTACAATTTTCTTACATTATCGCCCAATATTCCCTATTATCGCCTACCCGAAAAATATCACATTTATCATATTTTCGGGTCATAGAATTGATCCCTGCACTTTTAAAGCGAAAATTACAACTTTCTTGCATTATCGCCCAATATTCCCTATTATCCCCCATCCGAAAAATATCACATTTATCATATTTTCGGGTCCTAGAATTGATTCCTGCTCTTTTAAAGCGAAAATTACAACTTTCTTACATTATCGCCCAATGTTACCTATTATCGCCCACACGAAAAATATTATATTTATGATATTTTCGGGTCACAGAACTGTTTCCTGCACTTTAAAAGCGAAAATTACAACTTTCTTGCATTATCGCCCAATGTTCCCTATTATCGCCGACACGAAAAATATCACATTTATCATATTTTCGGGTCATAGAATTGATTCCTGCACTTTTAAAGCGAAAATTACAACTTTCTTGCATTATCGCCCAATGTTCCCTATTATCGCCCATCCAAAAATATCATATTTTTCATATTTTCGGGACATATAATTGATCCCTGCACTTTTAAAGCGAAAATTACAACTTTCTTGCATTATCGCCCAATATTCCCTATTATCGCCCATCCGAAAAATATCATACTTATCATATTTTCGGGTTATAGAATTGATTCCTGCTCTTTTAAAGCGAAAATTACAACTTTCTTACATTATCGCCCAATGTTCCCTATTATCGCCCACACGAAAAATATTATATTTATCATATTTTCGGGTCCTAGAATCGTTTCCTGCACTTTTAAAGCGAAAATTACAACTTTCTTGCTTTATCGCCCAATATTCCCTGTTATCGCCCACCCGTAAAATATCAAATTGATCATATTTTCGGGTCACAGAATTGATTCCTGCACTTTTAAAGCGAAAATTACAACTTTCTTGCATTATCGCCCAATGTTCCCTATTATCGTCAACACGAAAAATATCACATTTATCATATTTTCGGGTCATAGAATTGATTCCTGCACTTTTAAAGCGAAAATTACAATTTTCTTACATTATCGCCCAATATTCCCTATTATCGCCTACCCGAAAAATATCACATTTATCATATTTTCGGGTCATAGAATTGATCCCTGCACTTTTAAAGCGAAAATTACAACTTTCTTGCATTATCGCCCAATATTCCCTATTATCGCCCATCCGAAAAATATCACATTTATCATATTTTCGGGTCCTAGAATTGATTCCTGCTCTTTTAAAGCGAAAATTACAACTTTCTTACATTATCGCCCAATGTTACCTATTATCGCCCACACGAAAAATATTATATTTATGATATTTTCGGGTCACAGAACTGTTTCCTGCACTTTAAAAGCGAAAATTACAACTTTCTTGCATTATCGCCCAATGTTCCCTAGTATCGCCGACACGAAAAATATCACATTTATCATATTTTCGGGTCATAGAATTGATTCCTGCACTTTTAAAGGGAAAATTACAACTTTCTTGCATTATCGCCCAATGTTCCCTATTATCGCCCATCCAAAAATAAAAATATTATATTTATCATATTTTCGGGTCCTAGAATTGTTTCCTGCACATTTAAAGCGAAAATTACAACTTTCTTGCAGTATCGACCAATATTCCCTATTATCGCCCATCCGAAAAATATCATATTTATCATATTTTCGGGACATAGAATTGATCCCTGCACTTTTAAAGCGAAAATTACAACTTTCTTGCTTTATCGCCCAATGTTCCCTATTATCGCCCACTTGAAAATATCATAGAAATGACCTACTGACAACAAAATTACTGAAAAGTCCAACCAAAAGTACTTGCATGTAACATATTGTGCCCCTCTGCAAATTGAAACTTTGCTTTTTTAAGAAGAAAAAATGGAAATTTCCAATTTTTTAAAAGCTGCAAACTTCGAAGCTCAGTGGATTCAAAAATAAGGCGAAATTCAAAAATCGAAAAATGTACTTTTTTCACCCCTTAGTTCTGGTTTCTTCATAACAAATTTCGGAATCTTCCGATGAAAACTGAGGGACTAGATAGATTTTTTCGTATTTTGCCCAAATCGGCAATAAAATCGCCAAAAATGGTTTAAACCAAAAAATAAAAAAAAATTCCTAATGCAGAAGAAGGTTAAAAACTCGCGTTTAAAATTTGGTACGAATCGGATGAAAAATAAAAAAGATATTCCACTTTAACTACTTTGGTAAGAAAAAAAAATGGAAATTTGCCAATTTTTAGAAGTTGCAAACTTTGAAGCTCAGTAGATTCAAAAATAACGCGAAATTCAAAAATCGAAAAAAGAACTTTTTTCACCCCTTAGTTCTAGTTTCTTCATTAAAAATTTCGGAATCTTCCGATGAAAAATGAGGGACTAGATAGGTTTTTTCGTATTTTGCCCAAATTGGCAATAAAATCGCCAAAAATGGTTTAAACCAAAAAATTCCTAATGCAGTAGAAGGTTAGAAACTCGTGTAAAAAATTTGGTACGAATCGGATAAAAAATAAAAACGATATTCCACTTTAACTACTTTGTTCAGAAAAAAAAATTGGAAATTTGCCAATTTTTAGAAGTTGCAAACTTTGAAGCTCAGTAGATTCAAAAATAAGGCGAAATTCAAAAATCGAAAAAAGTACTTTTTTTACCCCTTAGTCCTAGTTTCTTCATAAAAAATTTCGGAATCTTCCGATGAAAAATGAGGGACTAGATAGGTTTTTTCGTATTTTGCCCAAATTGGCAATAAAATCACCAAAAATGGTTTAAACGGCAAAAATAAAAATATTTCCTAATGCAGTAAAGGGTTAGGAACTCGTGTTTAAAATTTGGTAAGAATCGGATAAAAAATAAAAAAGTTATTCCACTTTTAACGGTCGCGGGACGGACAGACGGACGGACGGACGGACAGACGGACGATACTTGCCCCCATCTGTATAGCCCTGTTGGCTAAAAAGCAAACTGGGCTAAAAAAAAAGACATCGGATAAAAAATGTAGGACGAGATACATTTTAAATTTTTTTCTTCAAAAATTCCCCAAAAATTAAAAAATCACCCGATCGACTAGAAAAGCACAAGCCGTATGCACGACACTTTAGGGGTGCCTCATACCAAAAATAAATCACATCGGGTAAAAAATGTAGGAGGAGACACATTTTAAATTTTTTTCTTTAAAAATTCCCCTAAAATTCAAAAATCACCCGATCGACTAGAAAAGCACAAGCCGTATGCACGACACTTTAGGGGTGCCTCATACCAAAAATAAATCACATCGGGTAAAAAATGTAGGAGGAGACACATTTTAAATTTTTTTCTTTAAAAATTCCCCTAAAATTCAAAAATCACCCGATCGACTAAAAAAGCACAAGCCGTATGCACGACTCCTTAGGGATGCCTCACACCAAAAATAAATGACATCGAATCAAAATTGTAGGAGTAGATGCATTTTGAATTATTTTCGAAAATTTTGCTTTAAAAATTCCCCAAAAATACAAAAATTGCGCGATCGACTAAAAAAGCACAAGCCGTATGCACGACCCTTTAGGGGTGCCTCATACCAAAAATAAATGACATCGGGTCAAAAATGTAGGAGGAGATACATTTTAAAATTTTTTCTTTAAAAATTCGCCAAAAATTCAAAAATCACCCGATCGACTAGAAAAGCACAAGCCGTATGCACGACCCCTTAGGGATACCTCACACCAAAAATAAATGACATCGGATCAAAATTGTAGGAGGAGATGCATTTTGAACCAAAGTTTACTAAATAAACAACTAACTAACTAACTAACTAACTAACTAACTAACTAACTAACTAACTAACTAACTAACGGACACCGCCCGCAAACCGATAGGAATACCCCAGCTTACGTGTAACGTAAGCTGGGCTAATAAGGATGATTTTGGAACTTTCAAAAAAAAAAAAGAAAAAAAAAGAAAGGGATTATCCTTAACAAAAAGGATGATGTGGCAACACTGCAATCCACTAACTTTTGCTGCTGGTCTGACGGCAGGACAAGACTAGTGGAACTGGTGGAGGCATTAGAAGCGACAGACAGGAGCGGGTTGACGGATTTCGTGGCCGAGCCGGTGAGCTCATCAGGGGATAGCAAGCTCTCGAGCACGGCGGGGAGTGGTAGCAGCAACTCGTCGTAGATCTTCGTCAAAAACACCGGCGCTGTGTCTACGTAGCTACAATTTTAAAGCAACCAGTTTGGTTTATAAAAAAAAGACAAATGTAAAGGGTGTAATAATAAGGCATTTCACACATCGTGACAAGGGAACACGACGGCTCACTGCCATACAAAGGCGTTCTGAGGGGGATTGGGAGGGGGGAGGGGGGAGGAGGTCGGCGGAAGGATTTCGCGAGACCAAGATATTCCAAGGTTATCTTCTGTTATTTCGTAAATGTTTTTATTCTTTTTCTGTATGTAAACAGTTTGTTTCATTCCAAAAGGAATCCAAAAATTCAATTTCAACAATTACAGGTTCTTTTTTTTTTATTCATTCTTGATGTTGTCTGACACAGAAACATGGACAAACGCAATTCAAGATTGTTAGCCAAAGAAAAAAATGTAATATTTTTCACTGTGAACTGCTCTTGTCATCAATCAGCATACGCGATGTAAAGTTATTGTCTTGAGCACAAAACAAGTAAACAGCAAATGTAGACATACTTCTGCAGCATCACATTCTTCATGTAGTTGCCCAGGAATTCGGGATCTCTCATAAAAGACATTGCTCTCAGTATTCCAGCCACCTGTAGCCAAGGAAACCATAATATAAAACTCTTGCGGGACCAGTATAAAATAATATGGAAGTTACTTTTTTTCTATGAAAACACTCAAACAATATCCGTGCGAAAAAACACGTTTATTAAACAGTACAGTAATAGTGGTAATATTTTTCACATAACAGTTCAGCTTAAAATTTCAATCTTTTTCTCGCATTAAAACCGTCCCAAAACAAACACACACTGGTAGTGGGTAAAACCCTATAGACATGACTCTCATTACTCCGAACAAGTTTATGAAACCGTGCACTAAGTTTGGCAACAATAGCACCGTGTTACCTTTGTAATCTTATCTTCTACAGCTTCGTCCTCCCGTTCAAAAGTGACTACAGTTTCCAGCTCTGCATAAAGCACTATCTGCAACTCGTACCTTGTACGTGCGAAGCGAAATAACCATGTGGTCATTTTTCTGTGTTTTAGAAACTGTAACTACGTTTTTAGAATTTACATAAGACATTTCAATATAGCGTGCTTCAAACCATAGCAAATTTGAAATGCATCATTTTCATTTTCAACGGAGCAAAAAAACTTATTATTATTATTATTAAAAGTGGAAATAAGAAGGAAATGAGCGGCGAGTACACATAAAATATCACAGAGCTTCAGCTTCGTTCCGCAATGCAATGTTTTAAATTTTGTTAACAAGCACAGGTGTTTCTTATACCCCTAGGGGGGGAGGCACTTGGTATCTTATGTGTTACCATGCATGTCACCCATAATAAAACCCGGAGAACGGGCGTACCTTTGAGGCCAGATGCAGTACGCGAGGATGGCCAATTTCGTTTAAAGGGGGGGGGGGGGGGGGATTTTCATTTAGTACTCCGCGTTATTTCGGATTTTCACTCCGCGTTTGGTTAAAAAAGGAAGTATTGTTTCAAAATTAGCATCCCGCGTTTAGGTGTAGTTTTAATAAGTCATGGACAGGCATGGCAGCCAGTTGATAGGTGAGTGCACCCCCTCCCCCCGCGGGGGCTTATACCTCACTTTCAGCTGGTGAGAATATACCAAACCACTCCACCTCCTGGCAAAGGGTGGTTCATAAGGAAAATCCCACAAGAGACATAGTTAGGAATCATCTTACTCTCTGAACAATGCCTGTTCGTCGGAATTCCCCTTATGCTTGTCTTTGATGGCAGAGTTCTCCAGCAGCAATCCCGATAAAGTGTCACACGCCTTTTTCTGTGTAAATAAACAACCAAGAATCAGATGTGTGTGTTGCAGATATTTGCAAACAGTTAACAATTGTTCTGCACATATCCAGTAGCACTATCTCAGGAAATGGTGCAACGTCACACCAGGGAAATCACCTGGTGCAGAGTGCAAAGAACGGGCAGCTGCTGTGACGTCATATCAGAGAAATCACCTGGTGCAGAGCGCAAAGAACCGGCAGCTGCTGTGACCTCTCCTCGGTCTATTCGTACAGTTAACAAAATTCGGCTAATTATTTCGTAAACCTGTACATTTTAAACCCTAATGTACATATAAAACATCTCAAATCTGCAGACCCCGCGCCCGTATTCAATAAATGAGCTCAAACTCAAAATAAGTTTAAAACTTTATTTTCAATCTCACTTGAGCATTTCGACAAAATAGGAGTTTGACCTATTCATCGTCGAAACAGCGTCACCAAGCGAAGATCTTATATGCAGGCCGTAGCGGGCAATGTTTGATTGTTTGATTGTGTAATACAACAACAAAAACAAAAAAAAAAAAAAAAAAAAAAAAAAAGAGTGAAATAAAGTACTTTCAACAGGAGAAATTAAAAGATCACTACTTTCTTATTTTTATACTTAATTTTAAGCCACCTCCGTGCTCTCTTAAATAAATAAATAAAAAATAAAATGAAAATGAAGTGAGGCTGGGTCTGAATGGATAAAACAATTTGCTCAAATACTTAGTGTGAGCAATAGCTTTATCCACGTCACTGAATACGGGTACCAGGAGGGTTTAACAAGAATGTCCATGGACACTGTGACCAGCCGTAAAAGCGAAGACATTACAAAGGTGAAAGGAGAAACCGACCAATTTTGACAAAATTTAGACTTGGCACAAGGCCTCATGGGCAACATTGCTATCAAAAGTAATTGGACATGATCTATGGGACGAGCAATATTTTTTGTGTCTCTCTCTTAAAGCTGTCTGTTTATTTGGTCATTTTTGCCAAACCAGAAACAAAAATACTACAACTCCACTGAAGATCTACCTGGGATCAAAGAAGGGAGATGGGGGGGGGGGGGGGGGCAAGGTAGAGGGAGAAAGAAAGAAAGAAAGAAAGAAAGAAAGAAAGGAAAAAATAACAACAGAAAAATAACTTAATGTGGAATGGGCCCTTTTTTGCTTCTGTGACATGCAGAACTATAAACATGGCCTGTAAAACCTGATGGGGACAATCAAAAAGTACGTCTAGTGCACTCTCTTGCATCCCAGGCGACAACGCAAACCAGTGCTTCTATGGGAGGCAGAGCTATAAATATGGCCTGTGTGGCGGATTACCTAAGGAACAATCCTGCAAAATTTTAAAACGAAACCAGAAATGTAGAAAAAATTGTTTCCATACACACACATAACGGAAGACGGGTACCGAACTAGTGATGAGTATCGCCCACCGACGATAGTCGGCTGGGCTAAAAAATACCTCCGGTTCCTCGATGTTCTTCGACTTGAAGAAATGCACACATGTGTTGACTAATGTCTGCGCTGCACCGATTAAGCTCATGTTGCTATTGTCCATTACATCAGCATAGAAACTCGACAGAAACTGCGTCAAGTCTTCTTCCTTTTCCATATCTGAAGCGTACGAAACCACGAAGTTGTGATGTGGAAAACGATTATATTGCACAATAACGCGATCATTTAATACGTATTTAAACACAGATTGAGGTTACTGTCCAAGTTATTCATGCACTTCAGTAGGTTTGAGCATTCTGCGACTTCGAATGTTCATTGGAACGTCAAACCTTGCAAATTAAAATAAACGCTTTTTAACGGAAAGTAATTTACTGTAGCCATTTACTCCAGACTTAAAAAATAGTAGTATTAGTAGTGGTGGTAGTAGTAGTAGTACTAGTACTACTACTACTACTACAACTCTATGCCAGGTCTGGTACAGAAATAATTAATGTCGGAGTTTAATGTGGTGCTTCTGTTGCTGCTTACCGCCGAGATTCCCCACCAGTCTCACGCTCTCTTCCTTTCCTTTCTTTACAGTGGCTTCTGTCACACCTGAAAGAATGTAACAGTATGAGTCATTGGAAAATGCATTCCATGTCTCTCTGATGTAGTTCTCGTATTTCTGTAAGAAACTTCTAGTTTTAAGTTTTTTTTCTACACGGCTAAAAACCAACAAAAGAAAGAATCACTGCCAATTAGGACTTCCCCCGCGCGATTTTAAAAAAAAAAACAACAACAAACATTATTAGCAACAACAAACATTATTAGCAAAAGTAACCGGACTAGCTCTGTGGGATGAACAGTGTATTATTTGTGTTTCTCGTAAAGCTATCCCTTTATTTGGCTAGTTTTTGAAGAACCGATAACAAAACTACTAACCCCACTGAGGATCTACTTGGAATTGAGAAAGGGAGGGAAGGAAACAAAGAAAGAAAAAGAAGGGGTTTTTATGTACTGAAATTTTAATATAATTTTGTTCTAGCCGGCGTACTATATATATATATATATATATATATATATATATATATATATATATATATGTGTGTGTGTGTGATTGTAGTTTAGCGTATAATATGGCCTGCAATACCCATGTATACCAATCTACAACGCTGCCGTGAGAGGCAGAACCATAAATATAGCCTGCAAAACCGATAAAGCGAGATAATGGCAAAAAAAATTGGCCTGGAGCGCGGTATGAACTCACGAGCTCGTTATTATTAGCCCACCGGCTAACCGGTCAGGCGAGTAATGAAGGCGAATCAAGGAGCATATTTTGATTTTTCTGCAATTTTACCGTTTTGGGCCAATATGTTTTTTTTTTTATTTTGGTCAAATCGCAAAACAAAATAAAAGCCTGATGCAGAAACTTGAGAGGAACCAGTATCGGGTATCGAGTATCGGTGGTATTTTTTTTGGCCAAATATGGCCAACATTTTGGCACCTTCCCGTTGCCGTACCCTTAGGCGTGTCAAAGGTTTCATAGTTATCGGCTTTGCTGCTGCTAAAACATCCTACAGGACAAGCAGACGGACGGACCCATGGAAGTACCACATAAAACATTGCTCCCTTCCCCCGAAGGGACTCCAATTAATACCTTTACTACAAGTGACATTTCTGTTTACACAGTCATTGTGTGGAAATAGATGACTTAAAGCAATAACAGCATAAAATCAGAAGGGAAACATGGGGTGGGTGGGGGTATTTATCGATTAACTGCCCTTTCTGAGCGGATATAATCACGCCTTTAGCTGTTGGATGCTGCCGGCAGGGATTAGCGCTTGCGGGGTAAAAACGAAATCACAACGTTTTCTCTGTACAACTTCCGGCAGCGAGTTGCTCGGGCTTACCTCTGTCGCTCTCCCGCTCCTTGTCTTTGTGAACCACCACACTTTTCCGGTACTTCTGCCACAGCTGGTCTGTTCTTGTCGGCGCTGTGTGGCTCCGACTTTTCTTCACCGGGATGCGCGGCGGGAGTACGAGTTTTGATGCTTCTGAAAATAAAAAAATCCCTATTCTTTAAACAAGCTTCATATTTTTTATTGAAATCAGTTCTTAAAGAAAAAAAAGGTTATTATTTTTATATACTTAAAGCTGGCTTGTAGTTAAATCACAAATAAAGCTTTGATATTTGGGAAAAAAACATGGATCACAAAGCAAAGCGTTCAGTGTTTGCATGTGTTCTCTTTTCAAAGAATCCTTTATCCTAACTCCGTGTTTTATATCGTTATTGCATGGATGTATTGCGGCTGTATGCAGCAGCAGGAAGATCTGAAATGCTACTTAGACATGCCTTTCTTCCTGATCACAGAACACAGAGCTTCTCTCCTAGCCGTGCAGGGAGGGGTGGGGGAGGGGGGGGTGAGCTTCCGTCCTACAGAATCGTCGGAAGACAGCTTTGTGTTCTAGAAAACCGGGGTCGATTTTTACCGAAGTTTGCATCGTCGCTGATTCAGCTGCGAGTTATCAGTGTACTCTTGCCATTTTTAACAAGACTTTTTACCATATGTATACTGGTGCGATAATATCGCGTTTTCCATAAAATACCAAAGTGGACGCCAACTCCTTTTTTCTCCAAATGCTCAATGCATTTACACAACGTGTAGTCGTGCATTTTGTAACGAATGACAAAAGAACCGCGACATTAACATTCTTGTGTAGTTTAGATTGTAAGGAAAAAGATCTTCAAGGGAAAATATTGAGAGGGAAATAACGGTAAACAGGAAAATGGTAATATTCTCAGGTTTGCAATCAAAGTCACTATTTTTCAAAGAAACTACATATCAAAGCAAGTCCACTCAATGCCAGGAATGCCAGGCTTTGTGTCTCTTTCAGGAGGCTTTATAAGCATTGGTGTACATTACGGGCGGATTAGAAGCCCCCTTGGACACATTATATTTGATCCTTGTATTACTCAGGTGTCACTGGGGCTGCGCTAAAAACAATAAACCCAGAAGGTTCACTGTTGGTTACGAATCATAAGGAAATCATGTTTCTAGAACACAAGGACCCAAGTAAGCATCTTGTGACCGCAGTCGATGCTTAGGGTGGGCCGCAGCGCAAGCGCGTGAAGCGCGTTGACGCGCAGCTCCTGACCACTTTGTACAAGCTGTGGGTGGAAAGACCGGAGGGCACGAAGACAGTGGAACAATTTCCCCGAGAGCAGTAATCCACAACATTCACTGGAAGCCGCATTCCAGCTTGGAAAGCTATTGAAGTGCTAAAGACATGTATTATGATACGTTTATGATTCGTCAAATAAAGATTAAATATACTGATGATTTTTTTTCACTGTATTACAATTATTTTTGCCATTTTTCTGTTTTTAACACTTTTTTTCGTTCGGTTATTTCCGTTAATTTTTAACACTTTGCTATTTTTTCCCTTTTGTTTACAGTTATTTCGTTAATTTTTTCTGTTTTTAACAATCTATTTTTTTTTGTTCGCTGTGATTTACGTTAATTTTTCTGTTTTTAACACTTTACTATTTTTTTCGTTCGCTGTTATTTCCGTCATCATTTTTTCCTGCA
The DNA here is from genome assembly GCA_949752745.1 of Protula sp. h YS-2021. NCBI lineage: Eukaryota > Metazoa > Annelida > Polychaeta > Sabellida > Serpulidae > Protula > Protula sp. h YS-2021. The sequence goes on from OX457024.1 coordinate 44,167,767, forward strand.
CCGTAGTTTTACTATGGGCTAATTGTCGAAGGATAAATCGGTTGTTTGATAAACGCTGCTGAATGGGGGAAATCCTTGTTATTGTCCTTGTTTGTGGCTTATTATTTTTCGCTGTGACGCCAAATCGTGTTTTCACTCAAGTCTCATGGGGACCTTCCCCCTGTTGAGGAGCAGGGGGCGTGAGGGTGGGGATGGGGTTAACTGTGTCATTTCTTGTATCTATGCTTAGAACAGTATTACTATTACGATAATTTTACATTATCAGGTTATTCATTTATTAGGCAGTGCAGCCAATCGAGGATAAACACATAGATGTTTGCGCTTCAACCCTTTTTGTTGTTTTCTTGCAAACGCCAGTAAGGCGATATTGGTTATGTTTCTCTCACGTTACAAAAGTAATCAAACATTGCTCAAATGGCACGAGGTACAGTAAAAGGAACTAGAGCAGTGTGCATAGTCCACATATTCCCCACAGGCCCCCCATCAGTTAAACACGGCCATCAATAGTCAAGAGCTGAAATTTTTTAAGTTCAGCTGATCCATTTTCCCTGGACGAACTTGTTTGCTCCAATAGAAGCTACATACCAAGTTTCATTAAAATCCTTGCAGCAGTTTTTAAGTTATCGTGTTAACAAGCTCTTGATGACAGACCGACAGACCGACCAACCGACAGGCGGTCGATCGCATATATTGCCCCTGTGGGGAATAACTTATAATACAAAGGAAAAATCGGTCAACATTTTTTGTTCTAAAATGAAACAAGAATATCACTGGACATTTTGCACAACCGTAAAAGCTTCAGTTATAAAATTTATAACAACAATAACAACAAGTATGCCAGTAAAACTGACTAAGTCCCCTGCAGGCGTTCAATCACAGGATTTCAATACGACAAACACTCATTGAATAGGTCAATTGTGTTCTATTTTTAAAGTTTTCCCATTTTTTTGCCAAAATCTCAAAATAACCCCTCGTTGCACAGCTCCACTATATAGTCTTTGCATGTGCAAGAGAATTGAATCCGTTCAATGGTTAAGGAGATATAGCGCCGACAAAACGAGTGTCAACGGACGGAGAGACGAAGGGACGGACCCCAATCCTATAGTCCTCCGCTTCGCGCGACGCGGCGGCATGGGACTGAAAACAACAATAAGAAAAGCAATAGTAAAAAATAACGATAAGAAAAGCAATAGTAAAAAATAACGATAATAATAATATAATAATAATTCATCATTTCACATCTGTTATGGCTTTAAAAATGTCAATTTTTCATTTAAAATATTAATAAAAAACGAAATAACTTCACGTCGCACAACTAAAATATATGATCTTCCTATCTCGAATTAATAAATTTACAGCGAGAACACCTTGGAGCAACATTAAACATGTAGTAGGCAAGGAAAACACACAAAAAAAATTGATTCCTAACTGGGGATTGAACTTGCAACCTCTTGCTTCGCAGGTGATGATGTTACCCGCTGCTTCTATGGGAAGCAGAACTACAGATATTGCATGTAAAAAAGATAAAGGGAGAACATGAAAAACTTGACTACGTCTCGAGGAGTACGTCTATCCCCCGTGGGGGATATGGTGTGTGTAAGGCTGTTGCGTGTTGACAACGCAAAATTTAAAAGTGGAAGGATAGGTAGACGTAGTGTCTAACATTGAAACGAATCAATCCATTAACCAGTAGGCGCGTGAGACTGTCGTAGGTACGCTAAGTCCAGTGCCGATTTTTAAAGTCCGCCATTTTATCAATTTTTTTTCGATCCGGAAAATTCTTGATCACTGCACTGCGGAAGAATCCAGAGAAGCCGTGTGCAAAATATGAAACGAATTCATCCATTAATATGGCCTGTAGGCGGGTGAGACTGCTGCATATACGCTAAGTCCAGTGCCGATTTTCAAATTCCGCCATTTTGTCAAATTTTTTTTCGATCTGGAAAATTCTTGGTCACTGCACTGCGGAAGGATTAAGAAAAGCCGTGTGCAAAATATGAAACCAATTCATCCATTAATGTGGCCTGTAGGTGGGTGAGACTGCCGTATATACGCTAAGTCCAGTGCCGATTTTCAAAAGTCCGCCATTTTGTCAATTTTTGCCCAATTCAAAAAATTCTTAATCAGTGCACTGCGGAAGGTTCCAGAGAAGCCGTGTACAAAATTTGAAACGAATCTGTCTATTAATGTGGCCTGTAGACGCGTGAGACTGCCGTATATACGCTAAGTCCAGTGCCAATTTTCAAAAGTCCGCCATATTGTCAATTTTTTTCCGATCCGGAAAATTCTTGGTCACTGCACTGCGGAAGGGTCCAGAGAAGCCATGTACAAAATTTGAAACGAATCTATATATTAATGTGGCCTGAAGGCGCGTGAGACTGAAGCGTGACAGACGGACAGACGGACAGACCGAAAAGTTCAAAACTATATCCCTCCGTTTCACGGGGGATAAAAAAAAAAACAGCGAGGCTTGAACACACGACCTCGTGATTAGCAGTACAGTACCTTGCTGCTTGTCGAGGCGAATGGTCAGGCGACTGGTGAAGGCGTGTCAAGGAGGAAAACACTGTGATTTTTCTGTAATTTGACCGTTTTTAGCCAACACTTTTTGTGTTTTTTTTTCTGCAATTTGATCGTTTTGGCCAATATTTTGGTCAAACTGCCAAACAAAATAAAAGCCTGATGCAGGAGCTTGCGAGGAACATTCCACTCAAATTTCAACACAATCGGGCCCGTTTTAGGAACAGTAGCATCTTTGTATTTTCCCAAATTTGGCTAAATGGAAAAAAAAGCTGGAGGATTATCCAGGGAGCATTCCCGCCTAATTTCAAAACAACTAGAGCAGAAATGTAAGAAGAGTAGCATTTTGAAAGAATTGTTTACACTAACACACATCCTCACAGCATAACGAACAACAAATTACCTATGACTATAGATGACTATGGTCCAGCAACCATAGTCGGCTGGGCTAAAAAAGATCTTTTCTAGGCCTAATGTTTCCGAAAGAGACGGTCAGCCACCCAGTTACCTGTAACTTTCTTAAAATTTTTATTAAGAAACACATCTTTCCCAACCCTCTTCAAATGGAGTCACAAGCATAATCTCAAGAAACACCCTTAAAATGGGGAATTTCCACTCTTTGTGTACTGTGCAATATCTTACGCACAAAAAGAAAACACGATTTATTACATTTACGCTGCTCTTTCTTTGTAGACCTCTTTATTTTGTTGTCAAACAGAGATTATTGTGGGGCTAAATAGTAATTAAACGTAACCACTTGCAAAACTCACGGCGCTCCAAGGTTGTCTCTGCTTGATTTGTTACACACAATAAATATATGTTCATCCAAGAAATTTCGGAAATGAATTTTCAGGCGTGTACCTTGCTTAAGAGGAAACTGCAGTAACTATTAGTTACAATGGAACACTGATAGCAAAACTGACGATTCGACATTGTACAATTGTAACACTGTCAGGATGGTGTCATGCAGTGCCGTTCCATTTGCCAGCGCCACAGGAACTTTAATTAACGATGTTTTCAATCACCTCGTCTTTTGCCGAAACGAGACCTACTACGTCATTGGTTTCCGTTACGGCTTTGAGCGTACTTGAAGGGTAGGTTCCTGAGATATGGCAGACAAAATATCTAAGTTAATAGCTCTAAAAGACTTTTTTTTTAATTTTTGCAATTTCTCAGTTTTAAAGAAAAAGGGAAAACTGGAGCAGCCGGTGCACGAAAACATAAGAGTACAGGCTGACATCAGTGATCACACACTTTCAATCGACACCTATTTAGTTTCTTGTTTTTTTTCAACAGAAAAAATGTCTCCCTGACTACACCCATAATGCCCCAACAGCCACTTTCTATTTGTCTTTTTCTGAAATAAAAGATTCATTTCTTCAAATGTAATCATAATTCATTCGAATCTGGAAGGTTAATCACTATAAACAGGTTCTTGAAAGTGGTCGTTATAAATAGGTTTTACCGAAGTCTTTTTATCCCGGCTTGGAAGGTGGTCGCTATATCAACTAGAGCGGCCAGTGCACACAAAACATAAGGGTACAGGCTTATATTACACACTTTCAATGGATACCTACTTGGTTTCTTGTTTTTGTAAACAAAAACAAATGTCTCCCCGACTAAACCCATAATTCTCCCCCCCCCCCCTCCAAAAAAAAAAAAAAAAAAAAACAAATTCCTTTTTTCAATTACTGAAATAAAATATTCATTTCTGCAAACACAATCATAATTCATTGTAAAAAATTCAAAATAAACAAAACAGATGGTGGCTACTAAAATAGATATTACTGCACGTCTTTTTTATCCGAGTCAGGAAAGTGGTCGCAAAAACGGGTTTTACTGTAGGCCCTTCTTATCCAGGTCTGAAATTGGTCACTACAGTAGTTTTAATACACGTTATGCGGGTCTGGAAGTTGCTCAAGACAGGCAGGTTTTACCGTACGTCTTTTTACCCGAATCTGGAACGGTCACGACAAACGGGTCTTGTTTTTAGCTAACCATCATTCTCCACCCCCTCCCCCAGCTATCTAATGTAGGTACGACTGTAAACACAGCTCTAACCCTTTTACCCACGATAACGGTAACGGTCTGTATCCTAAGTGTAGTTATAGCCATGATATACTACCTTGTCTTCGCACAATCTCATCGGCCAAAAAGCACTAGAAAGGTATTCTTCGTAACTGAGCATCAGATGACGCACCTCGGTTGGAGAAGGGAGAGGGCATTTCGGTGCCAAAATGGTCAGCCGCTTCTCATAACACAAGATATCAGATGACCCACTTTAAAAGCGAAAAATGCTTCCAGGCACTGCAAACAATGCTAACCGATACAAATAGTTCCCATATATGGAACATCTTGGCAACCGAATCAAGTATGGGGCGACAAAAATCAATAGCTACACCTGCTGAGACCTATAAATACGACAATAGCATTCCATGACCTCGCAGATAACGACTTCATCATGCACCACAACTGACACTGACCCCTGACTGAGTGGCATGTTACGTAATAGCCTTAGATGGGAAACGCAAAAAATTCAATTTCAGGCAATAACAAATAGCAAAGGACGACAGTAATGCTGTTACTGGTTTGAAGCATTCTAAAGAATGCAGGAACACTCGAGAATCTTCTGGAAAACGCTGAAATCCCCAGCGTAGATAACAACTATGCTCAGTTAACAAAGGAGCCAAAAAATCGGCAGGCGCGGGGGGGGGGGGGGGGGGCGGTGTTGACGTTATATATCTTTCTTGATTTTCTATACGAGGTTAATAATGTTTAACCAAAACTTATCCGAGGAAAAACTACACCAAGTTTAAAGTCGATCGAGATATTTTGCTCAACAACAGATCATTTTTTACGTATTGATGTTTTTCTTAATTTCACCACACGCGTCAAAATTTGAAACAGTCGTCTGACTGAACCAACGAATATCCATATAAATTTTTAAGCAGATATGACTTTCAGTTATCGAGATACTGTGCATACCAGATTTGGTTCAAAACATATATACATGCATCTAAAGTTGACAGGACAGCCCGACCTAATAAACTAGATTGGCCAGTGTTTTTGCTAAAACAAAAACGGATATGTCTCCCCCGCCCCACAATCAGTCACGTGGAAAAATTCCTTGCTTAAAAATACAACATTGGCGAGCCCAAAAAATTGAAAAAAAATCGCCAAAAATTCATTTTTATAGAAAATGAATGTAGAAAAACTTCGCAGTAAACATTTCCATTACATATCGGTTCTTCTTGCCATGTTTCAGCCTAATGGAACAAACTGTTTCGGAGATATCGCAACAATATGGCCAAAAAATGTAAAATCAAAAATTAAAAAATTCGCCAAAAATACATTTTCGACGGAAATGAAGAAAAACTTCGCAGTAAACATTTGCACTTTTTGTGAGTTCTTCTTGCCACGTTTCAGCCCAATCCAACAAACCGTTTCGTAGATATCGCAACAATATGGCAAAAAAAAGTTCAAATTAAAAAATTTAAAAATTCGCCAAAAATACATTTTGAAATGAAATGAAGAAAAACTTCATTTAACAGTAAACATTTGCACTATATGTGTGTTGCTCTTGCCACGTCACACGCCGCAATTGTTCGTTCTACTTGGAACAAAATTTCCTGGAATCTTTCGGACCTATCAAGCCACAATCCGATCCAGTTTCAACTTTCTCTGATGTTCAGCGGCTGAGAAATTTCGCAGATAAGATTGTTACGCAATAACGTCATACGCTGCCGTAATGACGTAACATTCGTTAGAAGTTGGCCAAGGAATAACCAAGGAATAAACAGATCAAGTTTGAAGTCGATCCCATTTTTCATTCTCGAGATATCTTGCACACAACATTTTGTTCACAACAGACTCACAACCCCTACAAACACACAAGCACACACACACACACATAAAACGTACAAACACTATATGTCCCCCCTTAGTCGGGAGACACAATTCCACTGCAGGGTTCATAGTCGATTTTCAAAATCAAATTCCATGATTTTTCCATGATTTTTCCAGGATCTCAAATTTTTTTCCAGGTATTGTTTTTGTGAGGTTTTCACGGATATATATATAAAGAATGAACGAAAAAACAGTTTCAACCCATTTTTTATTCTGTAAAATACAAAATGGTAACAGAACTATAACTAAATTGACAAATTTCGACATTTTCATACCCATCACGCCTAAAGCACCGTTCCCAGAGCTATATGAGGCTCATCGAGTCAAGATGTGCTTTTGGCTTGACACTCCCCCGCCCACCCATTTGCAAACAATTTTCTCACCGGATTTGCAGCGTTCTCAAAAATGACAGTTTTCTTGGAAATTGAAAAATAATTACCCATTTTCGTTTTCCATGATTTTTCCATGATTTTTGGCCTTTTTTTAAAATTCCATGATTTTTCCAGGTGTTGAAAAAATTCCAGGTTTTCCAGGTGGCCTATGAACCCTGCACTGTACTTGTTTCTCTTAAAGATGCCTAGCTCTAGTTAAGGGCTGTATTCTCTACGATTGCCGATATTAAACGGGTCACCTCTTTTTTTTGTGTGTCTCGGATCTCATTGCCTGCCATGGCATTATTGCATGACAATAGGCTTCTTATGTGAACTGAGCACAAAGCATTCTACATTTCGCTATTAACGTTTTAATAATAGCTTCAGCAAAAAATCACATTGTAGTATCACGATGCTACAAAGCTCTAATTAAAAAGTTTCCGACATGCTCTGTAATACATTATGGTGCAATAAGAGATAGGACAATAAATTTCAAAGTGGATCCGATCTCACGGTCCATTCTTTTACTGATTTTTTTTTGTTTCATGGGGTAACACAAAACAAGAGAGTGATGCAGAAAAATGTAGTTTTGAATTGTAAGCAAAACAATATCTCCATGCAACTCCCTTAACAAGAACGTCCGTGAACATTGTGCCCAGCCGTAAAAGCTAAGACATTATAAAGGTGAAATGAGAAACCGAACAATTTTGACAAATGTAAATTTCGCAGAAGGCCTCATGGGCAATACTGTTATAAAAAGTAACCGGACTAGGTCAGTGGGGCGGACAACATTGTTCGTGTTTCCTGGCTTTCAAGCAGCTGTGGAAAATTTTAAGGGTCTTTTTAAGGGTTCAGATTTCAAAAATAAAGGTTTCTAAGGGTTTTTCGGCACCAATATCACAAGAAAAAATTTCATTAAAACATAAAAATACAAAAAGTATGGCAAAGTACCTTGGAGATATACAACGTATAAATAATACACAAGAATTAGATAACACAAAAAGTTTTTAAGAAACCCAGTTCTTCCTGATTTTTCAAAGCCATGTTCGGGGAAGCATCTCAACAAAACCTAGAACAAGGTAGCCAGTGAAACTGGTCCCCCGCTCACAGCCTTTCATATCCCCAGAAAAACACCCAAATAACAATTTCGACTTTTTTCGATCCCTGCCAATATTCGAATCCGGCCTAGCCCATTATTTAAAATGAAGGGTTTTAATTTTGAAATACATCGATCAATCTGTTCTCCTTTAAACAAGTGGAAATAAAAACTCATAATTTCGACACTTTCGGTTAGACCTGGCCAATATTCGAACTAGGTCTAGCCTTTTAAATGTTACTGAACGGATTCAATCTCAAATCTACGGACAAATCTTTTTCCTTTAAATGAGTGGAAGCCAATTTGTGAAGGATAAGGGGACAGACAGATGGGCCATATTTGGCACTTGAGAGCCGGTGTCTTCAAAATGGTAAAAAAAAATTTTTTCAGGGTTCGAAACTATAAACAATTTTATCACAGTGAACTGTAAAATGGAAATTGATTTCTTAAAATGTTGAAATAGCTTTGCTCATTGATTATATTCATACCAATGTGCTTTTGCTTTTTCAAATATTCACGAATGTTCTGACCATGTAGTAATCGTTTAAGGTTAACTAGAATCTAAATCGTGTGCTTTATTAGACTCTATTGTTCCATATGATGAAGAACTCTGAACACGTATAAAACAGCAAATTATAAGCATATAATCATGCTATACTACATAATATCTTAAGATAAAGTACATGTGCGTATCATGACGACCGGTTTTTGGAAACTGACCATCACGTGTCGACTCGAGTTTTTGACCAGTTGACATCCTTGCTGACCTTTACAGCAATGCTCTTTAAACTGCTTTGTCAAACTTTCATTTTACATTTTTATTTGGTCCACCTACAAAAATGCAAACTGAATGTGTGTTTCCTGACTGAGAAAATAAATCTAAATAATAACATGTGGATAAATCACATCTGAACTACAGCAGATATAGAACACCAGAAACGTAGACTACCCACCTTTTCCCTACTTTTTTAAAATTTTTATTTATTTATCTATTAGTTTTTGAGATATTATCTATTTATTTTTATTTTTCAAAGACATCACTGTCTGTTTTAGGCAAAAGAAAAGCGGTCCTTGTCAGTCTCACATTAGACGTTATTTATACTATTTTAAAGCTTTTCTAAGACAGCCCAATTCAGGGGCACTACTGTGCTGGCGCAGATCAGCAACAGCGGCAAAGCATTCAAATAAACAACAAATTTAACTATGTTAAAGTCATTGTCGTAATACGTTTTTATACTGCTGTGCAAAATATAAGAACATATTATTTTCATATATCACTCCTTTATAATATTATTCAAAATAAATTATGTTAAACTGCAAAATTACACTTTTAGGATCAGTTGTAAACTAAATAAATGCAAGAAATAAACTGAAACAAAAAAAAATAAATAAATAAATAAAACAAAAAAAAACAAAAAACAAAAAACAAAAAAAAAAAAAAAAACGGGTTTTTCACATCTTACAAAAATAAAGGCTTTTTAAGGTTTTTTTTTTAACTTTTAAGATTGGTGAAAAAATAAAGGCTTTTTAAGGTTTTTTTTACACTTTTAAGATTGGTGAAAAAATAAAGGCTTTTTAAGGATTTTAAGGGATTTTTGAGGGACACTTGAATCTCTCAAGACCATCCGTTTATTTGGCCAAGGATCTACTCGTGATGAAGAAAGGGAGGAAGGAATTTTGGATGTTTTGAAGGAAGTCTGGACGTTTGAAAGAAAGAAAGAAAGAAAAAAAGAAAGAAAGAAAGAAAGAAGTAATCGTAAATATTACAGGCCCCAACAGGCGGTACAAACTAGACTGGCCAGTGTTTTTGTTAAAACAAAAACGAATGTCTTCCCCGCCCCGCATTTCTTGCTTAAAAGTACAACATTGGCGAGCCCAAAAAAATTAAAAATCGCCAAAAATACATTTTTAAAGAAAATGAAGAAAAACTTCACAGCAAACATCTGCACTATATGTGGGTTCTAGTTGCCACGTTTCAGCCTAATCCAACAAAATGTTTCGGAGATATCGCAACAATATGGCCAAGAAATTTAAAAATCAAAAATTTAAAAAATCGCCAAAAATACATTTTCAACGGAAATGAAAAAAGTATACATTTGCGCTATATGTGTGTTCTTCTTGCGACGTATGAGCCTTATCCAACGAATTGTTTTGGAGATGTAGCCTGCCAAAGTGAAAAAAATGCACGAACCCCCCCCCCCCCCCCCTATGTTCAAAAATTTGCCAAAAACAGAATTTTTGAAGGAACAAAAAAAACAAAACATAAGCATCATCTAGACATGTATGTATGTATGCATGTTTTGAGAAAAATCGTCTCATTAATTTCATAAGAACTCACTGTAACAGACGGACGGACGGACAGATCAAATGCTATATGTCTCCCTTGGGTGGAGACATATAATTATATATATCATTTAATTACCACTAAACATAGTTCACGTTATACACAGCATGTTGTTCAAGGGTGCCGCTATCTGTGCATGGGCTGTAACCATTGCCACGCAGCTCCCTGTTTTTCAGTTGAATTGTGAAATGTCAGTTAAATTATGAAAAGGTACTTAACTGTTGCGAAAAAAGAACAATATTAATTTCTCAAAGCAAATTTGTCCAAAAACTGTTGGTCTACCATTTGTCTACAATCCGGTAGGCTCGTCTGCAGACGCCAGAAAATATGAATACCAGGTGCACCACAGCAGTTCTATTTTCAGATAGTAGTGTTTCGGCTTATTCCAGCCCAAATCCATCATTTTTTTTTCAAGTCGTGCATCTCAGTTGTCAGTCAAAGAAAAAAAAACGGATACAAACCGGTGTACAACTGCAATATATATTCTTTCACTGTGAAAGGTTTCAAAAGATTCACCCCAGTTGTATTGGAGATCTTGCTCGGAATCGATAAGTCGAAGTTTACACAAATTTCTTCATTTTTTAAATCCTTCAAATAAAGTGATGTCCCGGTGCGAAACTACCATACACATTCTTTCACTATGTAAGGTTTCAAAAGATTCCCCCAATAAGTTGGAGATCCAGCTAGAAATAGACACATTCCCCAAAATGGAGTCTCATATACACCAGCATGCTCGATCTTATGGCAGCCATTGTCCCGTTGGCTGACAGTTTCCGGTTTCTGCATAAAAAGATCATAGGAATTAGCCGATAAAGCGTCTTTTCATGACAAAGAGATATCTCTCTTCCTACATCCACAATTATTATCATTTCGTTATTTTAATGATTTATTTATCTTATTTAGTCCTGGTGGAACGTGTCAGAAAACGAGAAAGCAACAAAAACGGCCTACGGGTCGAAAATGGTGCCTAATATTTGAGCAAAATATTCCAGGCACCCTTTATTCTAATTGGTCTCACACTAAAAGTACATCCCCCATTAAAAAATCCACCCTCTTTGAACATTTTACTCACAGAATGGAACACCATGAAGCTCTTTCGGTAACTTCCCGCTGATGCGGTTTTAATGAGGGTCTCATCGTCTTTTTTCAGCAGGGGCTACAAAATTTAGCGCACGAGTAAATAAATGAAGGCAGCCACTGAGAATCCTTTCATCGAAATATTTCTTTGAGTTAAATGAAGTCGAACTGAAAGGCCAATCAGATTTGAGAATGAGCTTAAAAGAGAACAGTACTTTACGACTCTGCCATCAGAATTTACAAAATTATCGGACAAATAAATACATACAGCAGCATGGATCTCTTCGAAATGTTTGAAAGTGCGACGCCAAACGATCACATCGGTCCGGATTACATTCGAAACAAACAAGAAATTGCGGTACCTTATTTGCTTCTGCTGAGTTTAGCAACGCTGATCGGATCAGTGGGAAATGTTTGTGTTATTGGAGCAGTCCTGGTTGAAAAGGTAAAATATTTCAGATCTTTTGAGTTCACTTGGGAGTTCACGCCTTGATCAACTACAGCTTACCTCACAGAGCAGCACTGTGACGTCACCGTGAAATAAAAACCCCTTGTTATAACTTCGTTAGCTTGTTGTCCGGTGTAACCAAAAGCTGTACTCTCAATTTTCGGTACCTTTTTTTTATAAATTTCGAAACATTGCACACGTGATGTGTTTGTAGAGGTTAAGGACAAATGGCAACGTCTTTATAGTGAATCTGGCAATGGCCGACTTGTGCGTGACAGCCTTTGTGAATCCATTCACAATACTTGGTTAGTTGCTCAGCTCTTAATTTTATTCCTTAAAAAAATGTGTAGAACGTTTTGTGTTGACATCGCGGAAACCTGTAATGTGCACATACTGCTTATTTAACATTCAGAAAGTCATAGTAAAGTCCCGTTTTGCTCACTTCATCTCTGCCAAATCTTCCAGACAAAACATCTGTTGTTGTGCTAATGAGAATTGCGAATGCGAAGCGGGATTTTTTTTTTTTTTTGTTTTTTTTGTTGTTGTTTTTTTTGTGTATAGGTATAGTAGAAGGAGAAGTATGGTTCAGCGACAAATTTTATCTATGTGAAGCCATTGGATGCGTGTGTCTCACAAGTTGTTTCTGCTCGCTGCATAGCATCGGAGCAATAAGGTATGCAGTGTAATTGTGGGACAACGCGGTTCTTGTTTTTGCAATAAGTTGCAGTAATTCGGTCTAGAATTATGAAATTATATTAAATGACTGCTTTGCTCACCAAAACATATTCAAGTTTTATACAAGTTTCCACAACTCGTTGTCTCAAATAGAAAATTTGTAAAACTGCAAATTAACTTTTGGACCATCTTTGTTCATTGCAAGAACAATATGACAGCCTTTGTTTCTGTCAGCATCAAGTACTAAAAAAAAAAAAAAAGATACGCGGAAAAATGTTTCTCAAACATTTCTCTAACGTTGTTAAAAGCATAGACTGAAATATTTACAATATTTTATCAAAGATTGCTACATAATAACGCAGTCATGAAATTACAAAAACAATTACAAAAAAAAAAAAAAAAAACAAAAAAAAACACCTGGCGAGCAAACGACCAGTGAACAAATAACCTGCCGCCGTATTCACGAAAGTTAACTCTTTGGTTTAACTTATTGGCTTAAACCAGTGGTTTATCTTTCGTGAATACGGCGGCTGGCAGACATCAGTATTACTCAAAATTTTCGAATAAGCCATCAAAGCCTGATTCTGTGAAAGACAAAATTCTCAATGATAAATAGCTTGCGCAGAAAGTTTCCTTTCCATTTTATTATCGATTTTATAACGATTACTTAGGCTTTGGTAAAACGCAAGACAGAAACCTTTTTTATTTCTTTGCGGTCAGTAGTGAACACCCAGAGACTTTCTATGCAAGTTTCTTAATATCAAAGAAAAATTTGTTGAACCAATTTTATATTTTATGTGTCTTTTTTTTAACTAAATATGAGGCCTGTTATCTTGCAGCTTCAACAGGTTTATTCACATTTGCCACTATGACCTGTACAACCGGATTTTCACCTTCAAAGCAAGCGTTGTCATGGCAATGGTTTTATGGGTCGAATGTTTTCTCATGACCATGCCAAACTTCATTGGTTGGGGCGACTTCGTGTACGACCGGAAAAACTTAGGCTGCGTCTGGGACAGAACGGCGGATTTCTCCTACAGCTTGTTTTTCAGCAGTGCTGGAGTCGCTTTCCCTGTTAGTCTTATTGCAATCTGTTACCTGAAAATTTATCTGTACGTACAGAAAAGCAAAAGGCGAATCGAGGCAATAATTGAAGAAAACATGATGAGTACAAGTGAAAGAAATCATTCCATGCGCCTGGCTCGAACACTGTTTGTGATCTTTGTCATATTTACAATGTGTTGGACGCCGTACGCCATTGTGGTTTCGGCCGATGTTGACGACTCATGGCCACTCGAAGTTCACATCTTCGCCATTCTCCTAGCGCATTCCAATTCCAGTATCAATTGCGTTCTGTATGGTTTAACAAATGCTGAATTCCGACGAGGTTATCTTAAATTTTTCAAATACACAAAATGTGGAGCTTATGTGTATAATAAAATTTTCAAACCATGCCGTTCAAATCATCGCAAAACGAAACGACATGACCGAGACATTATGACCATCACACTGAACAGAGTCACAACGAAGCAAACAAGTAACACGACAAATGCACATCACCTTGCCAAACCATCTGAGCGTCACACAGAAAAACTTGGTATGGATAAGTGACATCACAGAATCTTCTGATTCTTAAGAAAATACTTCACGCAACCATCAGTATACCCATGGTCCGTGTGATGGCCTTTTTTCATTGATGACTGCGCAAATAAATCACCTAGTCACGTGACTGACCCTCGCAAGTAATTTTTGCAGCTGGAGACGATACAGCGTGCGCCAAAGCCTGTGACAACAGACCAATTGGTACATCCAGGCGAATGCACGAATTCCTGCAAGTATTTTCCCAACTATAAAGCTTTCTAATGTTTGGTCGCAGATGTTCCTGGTAAAGAACACATGTTTTTTTAACCGGAATCAAAAGTTTTGTGTTTATTGTCGTCTTTTATGCTGACGTGTTACAGTCAAATGTCAAATCAGCAACTTCACAATGTCACTGGAATTTTCAGGAAATCGGCTAAATCTGTATAAAATTTCGTGCATCATAATATTGCAGTTTTTTTCAACTTCTAATTTTATTTATTTCTTTATTAATTTCAAGATTCTATTTTTTGTGGGTATTTTAAAATAGCTCAAAGAAGTTGTTTTGTTGCAAAATTTAACAACGCAGCTTTTATGTCAGGTTATAGGTTACTAAACTTGCTATGTGGCGCATATATGTGGTTAAATGGCACATGTTACTTATATGTTGAGAATTGTCATGGTTGTTTATCATTAAAAATACCATTCTGAAAACTGCACCTTCAATGTTTGACAGATTTACTGAAAATTTCAGTGACTTTGTTGAAGCATTGATTTAACAGATTCATTTTAACATACGGGATTATTTGCCAGTCGGAAGCATTTTTCTTGAAGCACTAATTACGTCATTTTAGCTTTTACCTTTTTCAGTTACTATTACTGTAAACGGAGAAAAAACATACCTGTTTGACCCTTTAAAGCGCTCTTAATACTTGCTACGAATCCACGACAACTGGGCAACTGAGCTAGCGACATCTGTGTTAGCGACAACAGCTAGCGACAACTGACCGTGCGAAAATGAATATATTGCAGGGTGCGACAACTGATCTACTTTGTCAAAATTTCTCTTTTTTTTAACTGTTTAAAACTATGAAATAGAAAACGGACATTCCACAAACTTCATATTCAATTACTTTAAAAGTGGAAATAACATAAGCATTGCGGACCAGACGAACTAAGCTAAAAGTGCACCGTGCCAAAATGTATATGTGATAAAGCTGCTTTTATATATAGTATTAAATTAGGAATCCCCATATGCCTCACTGAAGACCCCATACAGTAACATGGATCAAGTCTCATATGCATCTGCTCGGATAAAGCCTGGGGATTAGTGCACCAAAGACCACGACAATTAAGACATTTCACAACAGTAATAAAATTTCAATGGAACTTTGTGCTGAGTGATAAATACAGTACCGCGAAGTTGTTTTGCACAGATGGCACCCCGGGTACTAGAACACTGAACATCCAGTAAATGTGCTTTGATCCCTCCCCTCCCCCTCAACATACATACTTCTATAAAGATAATTAAATAAATAAATATTTAAATATATATATATATATATATATATATATATATATATATATATATATATATATATATATATATATATATATATATATAGCCAGTAAAATCATATATATATATAGCCAGAAAAATTTATTTTTCCCAAGAAATGTCCAATTCAAACTGAGTACCTAATGCGTCGAGTTCTTTATAATCAAAGGTTTTGGGACAAAACCTGCACTCCAAAGAAAAACTAGACCGAATTTCACTACACTTAGCGAAATGGTACCCACTTGCAATGGTACGATCCCTCTGGTCAAAGACACATTTTTCAGTGTTTCGACATAATTATCAGCTTCCGATTTATTTGAACAAGTACATAGAAGTAAATATAATGTAATCTCTTTTGGGTACAAATAACCAAATTCAGTTTTATAACCGTTTTCGAGATAATGGTCAACTTCCAGTTTTCGACCTTGAGGATGACGGATGAGGTCAAGGTCACCGAAAAACCTATTATATAACGTGTTTTAAGCCCAAAGGGCCAATACTAAGCTCAAAATCTCTCTATCTCTAACCGTTTTCGAGATAATGGTCAACTTCCGGTTTTAGACCTTGACCATGACGGAGGAGGTCAAGGTCACCAAGGTACCTCTTATATAACGTCTTTTAGGCCCAAAGGGTCGAAAATAAGCTCAGAATCGCTCTATCTCTAACCGTTTCCGAGATAATGGTCAACTTCCGGTTTTTGACCTTGGCCATGACGGAGGAGGTCAAGGTTACCGAGGTACCTCTTATATAACGTCTTTTAGGCCCAAAGGGCCGAAACTAAGCTCAAAATCTCTCTATCTCTAACCGTTTCCGAGATAATGGTCAACTTCCGGTTTTTGACCTTGACCAAGACGGAGGAGGTCAAAGTCACCAAGGTACGTCTTATATAACGTCTTTTAGGTCCAAAGGGTAGAAAATAAGCTCAAAATCGCTCTATCTCTAACCGTTTCCGGGATAATGGTCAACTTCCGGTTTTTGACCTTGACCATGACGGAGGAGGTCAAGGTCACCGAGGTACCTCTTATATCACGTCTTTTAGACCCAAAGGTTCGAAAATAAGCTCATAATCCCTCTATCTCTAACCGTTTTCGAGATAATGGACAATTTTTTTCTAACGGATTTCAATATACAAAAGTCACATGACCTTGACCTTGACACTTAATGTCGAGATTCCAGGCATGATGTTACTGCCTACTGACACCGTACACGTGTTGAAACAAGGATCTGAGCACTATTTCCAGTTATTTTTTGTGATGTAATGGGTTTTTGAAAAAATATTTTGACCTCAATTTGACCTTGACCTTGAAGGTCAAGGTAAAAAAATTTTGCGGATTTCACGACAACTCATTACCCTCTATGTCTCCGCCAAATGCCGTCTTTTTACTACAAACCGTGTAGGAGGAGTTTTCTTGAAACCACTTTGAGGTAAAAAAACTTTGACCTCAATTTGACCTTGACCTTGAAGGTCAAGGTGAAAAAAATTTGCGGATTTCACGACATCTCATCACCCTCTATCTCTGTGCCAAATTTCATCGTCCTACGTCAAATAGCGTAGGAGGAGTTTTCTGGAAACCTGCAAGTGATTCACACTATTATCCGGCACATATTCAATGCAAGTGTTATTCAATGCACTCAATTTTTTGTTGTCTTTTCTTTGAATTATACATCACTATTTACGGTGAATACAATTTTAATCCCTTGAAATAATTTTGCCCATATATTTTGAAAGTATAATAAATTCATGCAAAACTTCTGTTATTCCTTTACTGAATTAGTTATTACTGTAAATCTGCGGCAAAATTATATAGCAAAACCTCTATTTGGGAACATTTCTCGTCAAGGAACAACATATAACAGCAGAACATATTTTTTTTGTGGATTAATGTGATTTTTGTGGATTAACATAGTGGATTAATGTGACAATTTTAACACATTATGTTATTGGAAAGCCACTGAAACTCGAACCAGAAAATCCAGGGACCGCGTTAAGACGGCAATTAATGGAACAGCTGTCAAGTATACCCACAAATTCTGGAGTTTTTCGACCACAAGACGATAATCGACACTAAACAGTATTTTCAGTCTGAATAGTGGGGGGAAAAACGTTTGGTCGAAACAATCATATGTTCACCAGATATAACTACGGGTGCATGCCAACATTCAGAAGGATTATAACACCGAAGGCGCATTAGTCAGAAACTCGAATTTTCCGAAAGTTAAAAAATTAGAAGGCCCAGTAGTTCGAAGGACTGATATTCCGAAGGTGCAACTCCTAGAAGGCCCAGTAGTCCGAAGGATTGATATTCCAAAGGTGAAACTCCTAGAATGCTCAGCAGCCTCAAGCTTCAATGCTTAAAAGCTTGAGCAGTAGGAAGGTGAATTAGTCCGAAAGGAGATTATACCGAAAGCTCACTATTCCGATAGTGGTAAAGAAAAGCGAATCACTGAATCACTTAGCGATTTATATCACTTATATATATATTGTTTGTATATTATGTTTATTTTGTTTGTTTTATTTATTTTTATTTAAAATAAGAATTCTGAAGCAAGGCATGTTATTCGGGTATATATAACCGATAACTGAAATGTGCCATAAATAAAAAAAAACGCTTTATGTTTTTACATCAATGTAAATTCTTAACCTTTGGCCGAAGGAAATCAAAAATAGCCTGTCGAAATTATGATTTTTTTTCTATTTCTAAGGCATTAAAATAAATTGCTTATGTAGTTTTAACCCTTAACTAATGAAATAATGGAAGAGTGGCGATTTCTGTGGCATTCAGTTTATCGGTAGTCTATTCCTAAATAGCCCACCAAAACTATCTGGTTTCTTATTTGATTCAGAATTCTTACTTAAAATAATAAGATAAATATATATGTGTGTGTGTGTTTATTTTATTGGAAGCTGGACGTTGTCCTTAAACAATTTTGCTACTCTGACGACATCTGGGCACTGCCACTTTTGTTAGTGCCAAAATATCCATAAAAAGTTTTCGTTCTCAAAAATACCTTCTGTATTATATATATCCCGCTGATACAAAAATGGAAACATATTTCGCATAAATTACTTGGAAGAAAGCCAAGGGGAGAACCGCACAAATAGACAGATACTTCAGAATTATACCGCCCAATCAATCATTGTAGTATGTTTACTTTTGGACAATTGGTTCCTGGAAATACCGAACCTTCGGACTTCTGGTCCTTCGGATTATGGAGTTTTTTTTCTGAATAGTGAGTCTGCGGATCATTGAGTTTTCGGTATACTGAGCCTTCGAAGTTTTCAAAACCGAAAACTTGTTTGCCTTCAGTAACTCCGCCTGGAAAAAGACGTTTCGCAGTTGTGAATTGTCGGAGACTTCAAACTACTCGGATTTCGGAATACTGACTCTTCGGAGATCTGAACCTTCGGAATAATGGGCATAACGACTGTTACTAACGCATTAAGTAACTGTGACTCTTCCCACTTCAAAGGCGTAATGTTGTCGTTTCTTCTCGGCAAAAGACTTTCAAGTAAGGGGAGAACAGACATGGTTATAGGCACGCACGTATAATAATCATAATCATAATGACAGCCCAAGATTGGCTCTAGAGGTCAATGTGAAACACCCTTAGCCAACAAACGGTATAAAAAGAAACTGCAGGGAAGATTATGCCACCTTCTCAAAAGCGATAAATGTAAAGATGCTTTTCTAAGAAATAAAAGGAAAACCAGTGAAATGGATTACCTGGCAATGTTTTTCCAATAAAGTAAGTTTTCACAGGTCAACACATTCTGTGTCAAACACGCAAGAAAAGACCGAAACAAGTAAGCTTCCAGTTAGACGTTTTTCCTCCACTTAGTTTCACTTATTCATGTATTATACTTATTATTGCTTATTTGTTTATTTACTTTTTTTTGGGTCGGGGAGAAGGCTTCTTTCTCTTTCTTTTTCAACAAGTGATAATTAACCAATAGCGGGTGAAAAAAAAGAGGATAAATTGGAATTAAGTATTTGCCTGTTGTGATAAATAAGTTGCATAACAAAGAAAATCTGACACGTCTCTGGCTTTATAAAATCTATGTACAATTTACCGGACAAAATCTCTGCAGTCTTCCTTCGTTAAAGCAGAAATCTAAAGGAGGCAACACTCTGACGCCGGTTACTCGACACACAAGTAACACGGAGACTTACTACTGTCTAACAGCAAACTGTAAATGATTCGTTTCAAATTTTGAGATTTAATTTTAAAAATATGATTTTTTTTCGTTGTTTGTCGTTCCTGTGCATTTGTATAGTACGAGTCATCCTTTCAGGCGCGAAAAAGTTACAATAAATTGAAGGGGATACACAAAAACTTTTTTTTAATTATTGAAATCGTCTCCGAGGCGGCGGCACCCGGTTTTTTTTTGGCGGGGGAAGGACCCCGACCCTAATATAAAAAAAAAAACGAAGCCTGGTGGAAAATTCGGATTTCGGTAAACTTTTCACCAGTAAAAACAAGCATGCCCAGGGACCTACGGGATATATATCTAGTAATCATAGAAAAAATCATAACAAAATAAAAGCGACTGATTAGCAAAAGAAGCAATAGTTTAATGGAGGATCACCAAAGAATATATTCGCTCAAATGGCAGATGCAGCTGTGCAAAATCTGAAAGCAATCCGAACAAAATTGTGGGAGAAGCATTTTGAAAATTGGCTAACAAAACTGAAAAAAAAATGTCGTCTTGGCAAATTTTTATAAGCATCGCCAAAAAAGTACTTTTCAAGAGAGGACCATTTGGGAATCAAACGTGAAAAATTTAACAGGAATCCGATCAAAATTGTGGAAAAAGAAGCATTTTGAAAATTGGCTACAAAAATTTCCAAAATGCCGTTATTTCAAAAGGAACTATTTTCCAAGAGAGGACTACAGAGCAAACATTCGTACAAAATTTTTTCAATAGAAAATTGACTCCCAAAAATTGAAAAAAAAATGCCGCCACCGGGCCCATTATGTGACGAATCGCAAAAAAGTAACTTTCCAGAGAGAATGACCTAGGGAACACTCGTCGATGTCCACATTAGTTTATTCCGAATCCGCGACAAAACGCCTCGCGGCATAACGCCTCGCGACATAACGCCTCGGGGTAAAACCCCTCGCGACATAAGGCCTCGCGACAAAACGCCTCAAAATATAAAGTGCGGCAAAACGCCTCACTCGTATAAACTCCCTATTTTTCCCCATTTTTCTTACTTTTTATCGTACACTCATTGTTCGCCTATTACATATTTGTCATTGAACTTGTTTCTGAATTTTTGCTCGTACTGTTTTTCCAGTTTTTATGACATTTTTGCTCATTTTTTTTCTACGCCAAGATGTACTTGCTATGGCGCACAGTTTTAACTTTGTTAGAGACATGTAGATGCAGTATAGTGAAGATTTCGAGTAGTAAATATCTTGTAAATATATCTGTTTGCTGTGTAATGAAACGCTCATTTGTTAGCGATGGCTAAATGGCAAAATTAAAATCAGATTTAAAAAGTGGAAGTATGTGTTTTAATTATTGTTTCAAAAAGTGAGGCGTTTTGTCGCACTTTACATTTTGAGGCGTTTTGTCGCGAGGCGTTATGTCGTGAGGCGTATTGTCGCGAGGCGTTATGTCGCGATGCCTTTTGTCGGGATACCGTTTATTCCTAGTCACTTTATCCAGTAAGCCACATTTAGCAAATAAGAACAAATGAAAACCCTAAGTAACTTCTGCACTGTTATTTTACATACTGGTGTTGAACATCTTTAGGAAGTGACCATTCTCTTACAGCTGAGCATACTTCGTCCGAATTTTGCTGTCACTTTCCCATATATCATCTGAGTGGACGTCTACATACATTATAAACGTTTTAACCGGTTCAAAAAAAAAAAAGTCAAACAAAACGTTGATTAAGAACACAGTGAGCGTTGAGATTTTGCCGCCGCCCCTGGTGATCAACTGTTTGTCGAGCGACCAATGTTTTTGATCTGTTTGCACGGGTGGCAACTATTTTCCTGAGTATTTTATACTAAACAAAAGAAGTCGGGCGGTTTGTGCCTGGCGATTAATCTTATAAAGTAGATCGCTCGGTGGGTGACAGGTTAATTTCGCGAAGTCGAGCCTGTGTGTGTGTGTGTGTTGCGTTTGGGGAGGGGGGGGAGGGGGGTCTCCCATCTATGAAGTGAATGGAAGAGCCAATGACGTGGCATATTGTTGAACTCCTGGTAAGAAAATAAATATAAAAAAAATGAAAAAAAAAAAACTGAGAAGATCCCCAAAAAATCACAAACGACAGAAACCGATCGGTAAGATCCTCACCATGGCAGTAAAGGTTGACTGAAATGGGACCAGAGTTCTGGTTTTTAGGCAGGATAG
The DNA here is from genome assembly GCA_949752745.1 of Protula sp. h YS-2021. Taxonomy (NCBI): domain Eukaryota; kingdom Metazoa; phylum Annelida; class Polychaeta; order Sabellida; family Serpulidae; genus Protula; species Protula sp. h YS-2021. Next base: position 44,189,707 of record OX457024.1, read on the forward strand.
TAGTACCCAACACAGTGCCACGGGGTACATACAATTTGACCAACCACAATTTGATCAACAGAAATTTGACCAACTGCAATTTGACCAACCGCTTAATGGAAAAACTGACATTTGACCAACTTTCAGTTTTAGATATACATAACCTTATAAATCTAGGAGTTCGAGGTTTCGTAAGAAAAATTTCAAAGAAGTGCTCATTTGCATCAAAGAGATGTTGCGCTAATCCCCTCTCTGTCAATGAGTGTCATAAGGTGGAGTTCCACGTGCCCCGTTAATCTCCGTAATCTGGCGTTATACAAGGTGTTATACAAACAAACCCAGACCTGGTGGAAGCTTAAGTGTCGTCTCAGGTGCGTGTTTTATGTGAAGTTTTGCGAGGATAAGAGATTACTACCATCCCGGTACATTTGGACAGTACTTTTACTTGCAGTGTTATAATGTTTAAATGTTGCTTTTGTCGGAACATTTGTGATTGCTAATGTTTTACTGATAAGTGGTACGAAAAACAATAAATTATGAAGTTGGTCAAATGTCCGTTTTTTCATTAAGAGGTTGGTCAAATTGCGGTTGGTCAAATTTCAGTTGGTCAAATTTCGGTTGGTCAAATGTCCTACACCCGGAGCCACATATCATTGTCCAGTCCACACGTAACGTCAAGATTTAGTAATGAAACTACATTGTTATAGCGCAATAAGAATGCCGTTTCTTAAAAAGGGATCGAAGATTTTAAAATGAATCTGGAAAAATTAAATGTTTCACTCAGGCGATAAAACAGCGCCGGCCTAACTTGGACAGAGAAAAGAAAATTTTCGGAAGCTTAAAAAAAGCTATCATCCAGTTCTCTGGGCTTCACATTTAATTTCAGAGCGATGCTTTACGTGTTATGCTTGTCACCAAAATAAAATATTACAAAGTATTTATTTACCACATAATTGTTATGACTTTCAGTTATTTATAATCTTAAACTGTACTATCAATGTTCTGCATCACTTCTAGCGTAAGCAAGAATCAACTGTAGCACTAACTGGATAAAAATCTTGTTGAAGACACGAAGACAGACAAAGTAAAAGACCATGGATATGCTTGAAATGTTTGAATATGAAAGGACCAAGATCAAAAGCGAATTCCCAGACCACGTTCACGAGAATACCAAAGTGGCGGTTCCTTATCTTATCTTGCTATGCTTGGCCACTCTGATTGGTTCAGTTGGAAATACTTTTGTCATCGGAGCTGTGTTAGTTGATAAGGTAAGTCACTCTACACGGCAGCGTGAATATAATGACCATTTTTACTGCTAAATTTCTGTCTGGTTTATCCTTCGTTAAGGAATAAACTTTTTACCGGTCTTGAAGGCGTCTAATATCTCAAAAAAGGCATATTTCGGCATTTTTATGTACGTTAATTGTGAATTTTCACCAGTTATTATTTACTTAAATAATGATCACCGAACATTTTTAAATATTAATTTCATCACTGACTGCAAGTTTTTTTAAAACTCTTTAAAGCCGCGATAGAACAACGTACTGGTGCAAGCACAAGAGTCACTCCAGTTGGCCGATGCCCACCTCTCGTAAATGCTGTATGAAACTTACGACAAAAATTCTCCCGTTTTGCAACTCCTTTTTTTTTAATATTTTTTTTTCGTTAACTTACATTGCGCAACAACTAAAATGCACTGGTTAACCTTGAAACAGCACTTCGCTTTGATTGCAGAGCTTGAGAACAAATGGTAATGTGTTTGTCGTTAACCTGGCCATTGCAGACATCTGTGTAACGTCTTTTGTTAATCCATTCAACATACTGGGTACGGGCATGGTATTTAATTTCATTAACCTAATTTTAGTCTATACATATGTTCTAAATAACTAACTGATAAAAAAACATGAATCTGCAAGCTCACTACGCATATTAACAATAAATAAAATAACAAACGAACAAAACAACCACAGTATCGAAGAAAATAGCCATAAAGTTGTTTATGTTTTTTCTGCTGCGTTACATGAGTACATCTCCAAAACTTTCACGAAAAAAGAAATTGTCAGAAAACAATCTAATTGCTTTAGAAGCGAACCGGCAGAGAAATGTGCTTAAAACTTATTAAATATAATCCACTGCGTGTGTCTTCTTCACGGTGCTACACACTTTCCAAATCTTTTTATTTAAGTTATTTCCAAAATACGATAAATTTTATCCCAGTAACGCCAAGGAGTTTATATCAACAAACATTTACTGTCACAGGAATAGTAGAGGGAGAAGGATGGTTCCAGCACAGGGGTTATTTGTGCGAAGCAGTAGGAGCAATATGCCTTGCCAGTTGTTTCTGCTCCCTTCACAGCATCGGAGCAATTAGGTATGTTAATATGTTTGTACACACCGAATGTCCATAAATATTGCCGGTTGGCTCAACAACGATATTTAAGATCCTTTTGAAAAATATTTGCTGCCTTTGCCAAATTCGAGAAAAAAACACGCACTTGATTCCTGGTAACATCCAGGGAATTTCTTCTATTTGTAAAAATGTTATGATTGGATTCATTTTGGCAATTTATTTTTTTCTAATTATTACTTCTTTTTGCGTATTTTGGTATTTTGTACTCGTGTTAACTGGTATCCGCGAACACACGTGAAAGAGAACAGTACTTTTTGGCTGGTCAAGGTAACAAAATATCACATGGCTCTACGTAAATGGAAATTATCTTCCAACAGAAGAAAATTCTTGCACTAAACCTTTCTCTGACAAAATATGTAAATTGTTATATTTTGTTCACAGCTTCAACAGGTTTATTCACATCTGCCACTATGACTTGTACAACCGGATTTTCACCTTCAAAGCAAGCGTTGTCATGGCAATGGTTTTATGGGTCGAATGTTTTCTCATGACCATGCCAAACTTCATTGGTTGGGGCGACTTCGTGTACGACCGGAAAAACCTAGGCTGTGTCTGGGACAGAACGGCGGATTTCTCCTACACGTTGTTCTTCGCTTTGGCAGGGGTTGTTTTCCCCGTCAGCCTGATCGCCATCTGCTACGTGAAGATATTCCTACACGTGCGCCAGAGTAAGCGGAAGATAGCAGCCATGAACAAGCAGCAGAGCCAGATGAGTTCCACGGAGCGGCGCCACTCCATGCGCCTGTCGCGGACGCTCTTCGTCATCTTCGTCATATTCACGGCGTGCTGGACGCCATACGCCATCATTGTGACGGCGGACATCAACGACACCTGGCCGCTCGAGCTTCACATATTCTCCATCTTGTTGGCGCACACGAATTCAAGCCTCAACTGCATTTTATACGGTCTCACCAACAGGGAGTTTCGCAGGGGCTATCTCAGATTTATCAAAGCCACGAAATGCGGCGCGTATATGGTAAACAAGTTAGCCACTATGTGCCGGGCAGGCAAGCGGTTGCCCATGACGACGAAGACCGGCACTTGTGACTCGGATGCGCCGACACACTCCAATATACATTGCAAGGAAAAACACATACACATCATTAGTAACGGGACGGTCAGCACAAATGCAAATCTATCCCTAACAACCACCATTCATTTAAAAAAACAGATCTCGCAATAATACCTCCTAGCGAAAAGAAAAACAACGATCTATGATTGACACGTGGGGATTGTGTGAGGTGGAGACAGAACTGGAGATGTTACGAAAAGAGTAAAGCCAAGACGTCCCAGTGAGTACGTTTGGCTCTAATTGACTTTCGCCAGAAAAGTTCAAATATGTAGCAGCAATAGAAACAATTCAGGGAATATGCACCATAAAGTGCACCCAAAGTGACTTCGCGTACGCAATAAGTGCACCCAAAGTGACTTCGCGTACGCAATAAGTGCACCCCAAAGTGACTCCATGAACGCAAGTGTTCACCAAAGTGACGCAGTAAAAAAAAAATAAACGCACAACAAAGTGACTCATAACACGCAAAAACTGCCCATCAGCGACTCAGAGCACGCGAAATTGCTCATCAGTAACTCAAAGGACATAGCCGTGCACGCCAAAGTGACCATTTGTCATCATTTTCCCATCTCGTAATTAACTACACTTAAGCTCCTACTATCGCCTGCGTGTAATATAACACAGAGACAAAACAGAGGAGTGATCTGCGCAAATCAAAGCTTCCTACTAAATATGTAGCAATGCGCACGCCAAAATCCAGCTTAGCGCGGATGTGCAAGGGAAAAAGTAGCGACTTCAATAATAAATAGTCTTTAACGATCAAACAACGATGCACGATCTTATATAAGAAAACATTTATTTTAGCTAATATGTTACAAACAGTTGCTTTTTGTCGTCTTTTTTTTCTTTTCTTTTCTTTCCAGATACTGTCGTCCAAATATCTATGTTAAGTGTAAAACACGCGAGAATTTGTGCTACTAATTTAAATCGAGTGTTCATGAATCATACATTGAAATGAAGCAAAAAATTAATTGTTCCAGCAGGACCTTTTGCTCCCTTCTGATGCATTTATGTTCTCAAAAAATATATTCAACACTTTTTGTTGTCCTTTCTCTTTTCATTTCGAAATAAACGCCTCAGTAATACCAAGCACCACTTCACGTTTTTCTTGTTTTGCTTTTGCTCTCTCTCTCTCTCTCTCTCTCTCTCTCTCTCTCTCTCTCTCTCTCTCTCTCTCTCTCTCTCTCTCTCTCTCTCTCTCACTCACTCACCCATTTCTGACTTCAAAACCATGCCTAAAGGTTATGCAGATGAATTAAAAGTACTCAGGGAACTCGATTCTTACCGTCAAGTACCTTTCCACAAGTGACAATAAATCAATGTGTTCAAGTCGTTACTCATTCATTTTGGGCAACCAGGTTAAACAAAATTGAAAATAATGACAAGGAAATTTCCATTCCTACCGGGTGCTACAAATACAAACCATTAGAAAGCACGGCAGAGCACTTCTTTCTGGGTGAGCGGCGTAGACCCGAAAAACCTCTTGCTATTTTTCCCGATTTTCTTGGGGTTTTTCTGGGAGTACTATTCCAACAAAAGACAGAAGTTTAAATCATTTACAAAATTATATCGATACACTAAGTTTCACTAAATTTCAAAACACTGTCATTTTTGACAATATTTCATACTCTATCCGAACAAAAATACGACGTTGAACACGTTCAATGTGCTATCCGTGTGCTTACTTTCCAAACAATCCGATTGACAGTTTTGGAGATATAGCCCCGGCAAGCCTGCCGACAGACCTACGGACGTCCAGACGGACAAGCTCATAACTATATCCCTCCGTTACACGGGGGAAAAACATTTTAAAATTACACAACAATAAACTCCAGCACCTATACTTCTCAAACGATCTTTGTTCACTGTTACTTTCCCGTTTCTTTTGTATATTTTATCGTTATTATTATTTTACGTGTTTTAATCAATTTCCTTATTTTCTACACTTTTGTTTGTTGCTTTATATTTTTATATAATTTTACTGCCTGTCAACTTTATGGACCATATTTCTGAACCTCAATTAACATAACTCGGCGGTCTAACAGCAACCTTCTTGAGCTGTATAAAATGAATTCAACGTACTTAACAAAACAGAAGGTGAATACGAAGATAAATCACGCACAACTGTTTGCTTTTAACTCTCACTCCTATTAAAATCAAGCTGTAACTTTTTACTTCAAATCGTTGCGCACATACAGCACATACCCTGGTGTGTGTTTGGACCTGGTGTTCAGACGAACAGACTTCTTGGCCATATATTTCTTCTGGAGCTTTCTCAATAATTTCAGCTCGAAATCACAAACGGACTTCTCTTCGTCCCTGAAGAAATACAAACAAATTGTCATTCAGAACGGCTTTGGTTGTAAATAAACTAGAAAACATTTGAAGTTGACAAAAAAACAAAACAAAATAAGCTAAACTATTCAAGTTAAAAATGAAGACAGGCAATCAACATGAAGGCCTATTCAAATAGTGCAGACTGCGCTGTGACTACCCGGCGCCGTGAGCCAATCAAAACAAAAACCCAGGACCGAGTATTTTCATTCAAATTGAAAAGAACATGTTTTACTTTTCAGCCAATTTTCCACATATTTGTGAACACGCTGGGGTATTTTTTGTAACGCGTTACTTACACATTCGCGTGCGCAATGGCGGCTTGCGACGCACAGGATTCTGTCCCAGGCAGATAGTAATTCTCAAGGAAGCACGTTGAGAAAGCATGGACGTCTTGCGTGTATGACGCTGTTGCACCAGTTCCAGAACCTGCGTAATAAAATAAAGTCATTTATACAAGCAACAAATTGTATTGGGGTACAAACTGCAATCTCACTGTCGTTATCCAAGTCAATAATTTTTCAGTGTTGACCAGAACGCAGAAGTCTCCTGATTGCAACTATTTGCAATCCAAACTCCAGTAACAAAGCATATATTGACTTATTTCGAGTCAACATGAAGCTATTATTGACTAGGTACGAAATATTTTCTTACTGGTCAATAATATTTCATGTTGAATAATTCCGTATCGGCTAATTGATGGGTATCTGTTACCATTCTTCTTGAGTGGGTTTAATTATTTATCTTAACTAAAAGGGGACAACGCTCACCGAAGCGATGCACTGGGTGAGGCCATAGCAACAACCATTTAAGCGATGCCATGGGGTGAGCTCATATCAACAAACGTTAAGCGATGCCATGGGGGTGAAGCCATAGCAACAAACGTTAAGCGATGCCCTGGGGTGAAGCCATAGCAACAAACGTTAAGCGATGCCCTAGAGTGAAGCCAGAGCAACAAACGTTAAGCGATGCCAGGGGGTGAGGCCATAGCAACAAACGTTAAGCGATGCCCTAGAGTGAGGCCATAGCAACAAACGTTAAGCGATGCCAGGGGGTGAGGCCATAGCAACAAACGTTAAGCAATGCCCCAGAGTGAGGCCATAGCAACAAACGTCAAGCGATGCCAGGGGGTGAGGCCATAGCAACAAACGTTAAGCAATGCCCCAAAGTGAGGCCATAGCAACAAACGTCAAGCGATGCACTGGGGTGAGGCCATACCAACAAACGTTAAGCGATGCCAGGGGGTGAAGCCATAGCAACGAACGTTGAGCGATGCCCTGGTGTCAGGCATTGGCAACAAACGTTAAGCGATGCCCCGGGATGAAGCCATAGCAACAAACGTTAAGCGACGCCCTGGGGTCAGGCCATAGCAACAAACATTAAATGATGCCCTGGGGTGAATCCATAGCAACAAACGTTAAGCGGTGCCAACGGGTGAAGCCAGAGCAACAAACGTTAAGGAGCTGGCAGGTGGACAAAAGGTTATTGTTTTCGAGGAGTGAGATCTGAAAATCCTTGGCGGTAACATAAAACAGCCTGTCCAGACATTAAATCTATATATCACGCAAATGGCGTCCTCAGAAATGAACACATCACAGCCACACCATCTCACTTAGCGTGTCTTAAAACACCATATAAACCTACTTGGCTTGGTACAAAAAAAAAAAGACTTTTACTGAAAAAAAGTCGCACACCTTTAGATTGGATTTCACACGTGGGAATTCCACTGATATGTGCAATGCTTTCGTCGACTAATTCGTCCAGCTGCTTGTCCCGTGCTGCGCTGCTGGTTGCTTTCAGCAGTAGCGTGTCCAGGCAGTAATCGCCCGCACCCTCGATGATGGCAAGAGTGCCAGACAAGCGCGTGAGTGGCTGGAATAGCCCCAGGCACACCTCGCCGGGTGCTACTTTAACCTCCATGACCTAAGCAGAAAAAAAATCTTATAGTTCCGAGACTCACTGGGGGTTATACAATGGGTATCACACCATTATGATTCCACCTAAACTGATTCTATAATTGATTAAAACACACAATTAACACGCTTAAAATTGAAAAGTTTACTTCCTTTGATTCACACTGGGTTTACATGTAACTCGTAACACGTAACTCGATTTCAGTTTTTCGCAGAGGATTTACTATCAAATTCGTTTGTTTACAACTGATAATTAGGAGTATTCTACTCCCAGTTGTCCATTACTTCAAAATAAATTTCCTCGAAAAAAAAAAAAAAAGAATAACCCCATACCACAATACGCTTACACACTGCAACAAAAACACCACCAAATTGCTATCAGTCAAGCTATATATTTGGTATTGCTACGTTCTGTAAAATACGACCAAGTTGTTCAAAAATAATAATAAAAAAAAATGCTTCTCAATAATTTAAACGATCTCCAGGCTGGTCCGTGGGTGTGACACGTGCCACTGCACCATAAAAAAAAACAATGTTTGGTCATAATATGACCTTAAAACAGGAATGAGTTAAAAAGCGGTAAAGTTGATACCGCTCAATTCGTCACCCGGTTCCACAAGGAAAGATGTCCATTTATCCGGTTTATGTAAATCTTTAAAAGTGAAACAAATACCGCGGGATGGCAATTAACCGGTTTATGCGATTAACCACCAAGCGACTGACCGAGTTCATCTCTATTTTGTGTTTATCTTATGTTTATCTTACATGGGCGATTTGCTTTTCCGTTGAGTGAAGCATGATTTTTTCAAAGGGCTTGGTGTTTTCACCCAGAGCTGGACAGAGAAAGAAAATGCGCGGCAAGTATTCATACAACGGCGGCACTTCGTGCTGTAAGACGGTTCCCAATACCTGAAAGGTGAACAAAATAAATTACTTCCAGTGACTAGAGTGATCAGCTTTGAAGCATCCAACTACCATAACGTAAGTGCAAAAGGACTGGTATGATTTAAATCAAGGTAAAAAAAATCAACAATTGTTTTAACATATTCAAGCTAAACAATTCAAAATCTACGTTTGGAATGCGTTCAGAGCCAAGAAATGAAAACATGAAGTTTGTACGGTAATGGCTTCTGGTCAACAGATGTCTAGTCAACAAGTGACCACTCAATGCAAGTTTTTGTTATTCAAGGCGATATTTTTGTGTGTACCGATCGCTGCGGCAACGAAATTGAATCAAAACGGCTGTTTTGACTAATTTTATTTAAAAATCGATTCATTTAAATCGTTTCATTTTAAAAGATAACATTACACACAATATCACTACACTCATTCCACGTTTTTTCACCATTCCAAATATCGGAACAATACTAAACATAAGACACCGATATAATATTTGGGGATTAATTCTTCAATCTGCCCTCTATCTAACGTAATATGCTTTCTTCGTAATGACAAAACCGATCGAAGATATTTGTACCATTCTGAAGTCGTATTTCCAAGCTCAAATAAGACAGTATCTCACCCGAAGCTCAATATCCACATTATTTGCCTTCTCCGAATCGCAATTCCCTTTGTCAGAAGAGTCTTGCGCATAACACTGAAAACCACAGACAGCACTCCCGTGATGTTCAACTCTCACGCTGTGACCAGCTGCTAGAGTACAACCGGAACTAGTCGAGCTGCCAGCCAAAGACCCGCTGCGAGAAAAAATTATGTCATGACTATATAAGCTGTATAAAATATAACACAAATATCAGAATTCACACAGGAAGTGAAACCAGCAGGTTTTGGTACCTTGATATAATTCGCATTTATACTATCTGAAGCTGCAACTACGATTCCAGATGACGGGGTTGTAAACTAGCCAGAGTTGTAAGCAAGACGCTGACATTCGCTAAACCTACAATTCTGATCTAAGCGAATGGGATGAAACATCATTAGGCAGACAAATTTAGGGTAAGAACGAAGAGGAACAACTTGTCAAAAAAAAAAAGAAGAAAACTTATTCCATTGCTACTCAAAAAGGTCTTATGCATTTGAAATAAACCTTATACATTTTAATGTTTTCTTTTTTTCAAGAGGTTCTACCGGTTAACTTAAAATCTCAATGCAAATATGGATCCGCAATGTGAACTGCACTTCCATATATGCTTAATTTGCAAGCTACGAAAAAGGCAATTTTCCGTCAAAAAGATTAATGCTAGCATTAATTGTATTTGTGAACTATGTGTACAAACTAGGGTTCGCAAAATCGAACAGAAAAAAACGGTTATTGGCCGAGATGATCGATAACGCTTGGGAAATTGGGAGTTTTTTTATATATTTTGAGACTGAAAGAGAAACAGTGTGAAATGGCGAATCAACCGCAACCGCTGTGCTAAGTAGGGTTTATTGTACACGGTTCTACGGTTGTTGCAGACGATTTCGAGAAAATCGTGAACCAAACTTACAAATTTCCAAGAGCAGAAACAGAATCCGCCACCATTGTATTTGATTCCACTGGTTTCAGCACTACATTCAAAGTCATCACTGCAGAATCTAAAAAAAAGAAAAAAACATCTGGGCATATGTATTTGAAAGCTGTAAGAAATTGGCAGTGCTGGTACCACCCATGCTCAATGTTGGAACGACTGAAAGAAGTTGTAGGTGATGCAATTATTGATTCACTTTGGAATAGTATGTTACTAATTCATATTTCCCTGTATTCCTAATGTACTGGTAAAACACCCACCCACACCGAAATGCAGAGTTGAGATTTCGCGGTCGCCCGGTCGCCCGTGGCGACCAACTTCTGTCTCGGGCGACCAACTTTTTCGAGTTGGTCGCCCGAGTGGCGACTAACTTTTTTTCTGAGTATTTTCAGGTAAATACTGTTGATTATTTTAAACAGCATTTTGTTATTGTTTTTTCATGTGAGACGAGCTAGAAAAATTTTGCAAAAATTGCGCCGGGTGACTAACTTTCATGCCGGGCGACTAACTTTTTAAAGTTTTAAAAATTTTAAACTTTTGAAAATTTTACGAAGTCTCAACCCTGGAAATGACTGAAAAAATTAGACATGTTCATATATCATATGTCACATCTACTGGTATGTATGGCATTTGAAATCATGAAGTCATAAAAACTTGATCAGGGGGGGGGGGGGGGCGGCTTAGCCTTTAAAGTGACACAGATGTTCGGAGGAGGCTGCAAAGAAAATAGACCCCTCACCAAGCCAAAAAAAAAAATTGCTTAATTAAGAAACACCTCTCTTATAAAACGATTTATTTGAAAGAATATTACGGGAAAATAAAAGTAACTTGAAAAATCACTTAGGTTTGGCAATTCGAAAGGTTGGTCTTTAAAGAATCTGCAGGTGGATATACTCAAACACTGCGAACCGAGCCAACAGAGGAAGGAGAGGGAGTTAAGACTCGGGGAGAAAATTCAATAAGGTGGACTTGGAGGCCCATAATGGGATTCCGAAGTCATAACAGTGACGAGAATTAATCAATCAGTTATAGGTCTATATGCTTTCGACAATTTTACCTTTAAAACTGGCATCAAAACATTAAGTCATCAGTACGCAGAAACTTCCGTTTCACGTATTCCTGTCTTGCTACCAGTGATCTGCACTGACTTTCTTACCTCGTGCAAAAGGCCACAAAAACACTGGCTGCTTATGTAGACGCACAATGTTTACTCTTCCGCTAGCCAAGGCTACTCATGTCTTGTTATCGTTGATGTACGGTGTAAAATTATTATCGATAAAACACAAATCTCTTTTCAATACAAACCTATTTACACAAGGAAAGTGGAACTTTCCACGTGTAACTAAAAATGCATGCGCACAGTTACATGTTAATTTGGGCTAGTTTATCCAACAGATTACTCACTTAGATACAGCTACAACTGAGTTTAATTGTGACCCTCGGAATCTACCCTATATCATGTTAAATGGGTGAAGAAATTATAATTAATAATGGAAACAAAAATGCCCGTGGACATTGTGCCCTGCGAAGACATTACAAGATAGAAGGAGAAAGCTACCGATTTTGATAAAATATAAACTCGACGGAGGACCTCCTGGGAGAATACTGCAATCAAATTTCCCAGCCATTGATCCGGACTTGTGGAATGAGCATTGTTTGTGTGTTTCTCCTAAAATTTATCCGTTTTTGTCAATATTTGGCCGAACCCATAACAAAATACTAAGCTCCGCTGAAGGGCTACCACCTATCTGTCCTGTTAAATTTTGGAAATGACTAAATATAAATGTTATACAACTGACATTATTATGTTTTTCTAAATTTTGGCCAAACAAAATGCAAAATGCTAGGGGATATTCCGGCCACATAGCAAAATAATCACAAGACACGTGCGGGAAGTAGCATTTTGAAAAAGCCCACACATACATGCCACATGATGGGTGATGCGTCAACCCGTACGTGATGACAATAGTCCACTGATGGTAAGTCTGCTGGGCTAAAAAATATTTATGGACAAGCGTATAGAATAAAAAAATACACAGGATAAAGTGAAGTACTGGTGGTAATTATTGTAAAAATATCGCATTTATTGCAATCTTTTTACCTGTTTCTTCGCTGTACCTCGTACAGTGTTTTGGTTTAGTTCGGGGATCACGTGACTCGTCACATGATCTGCGGGCTATCGTAATGCACTGATGCATCTGCGTGCGAACGTCATTCTGTCGCGCAGCTGTGTACGCGCGACGATGACGTTCGCCACGTTTTTGCGCACACATATTTTCTAGAGATTCGAAAATAAAGAAGTTTGGCCTTGGATCCTGAAGTGTTTAGACGTGTTTATGAAATTTAAGTTTATAACTTGGGTTTGTGCGTCTGAGCCGGGGGTCCCGTTAAGCTCAGCTGTTACACCAATATTTCACAATATGTTAAACACGTAAGTATCAGAGATGCAAAGCCCTCAGCCAGAGGGGCATGCCAGAGGGGCATTTATTAATATAAATATCATAAATATAACTGAATGGCGAGGACAAAGTACTCTACATGGAAGTCAGTATCCAAGATTTTCATGTATTTTCAAAGTGATTTCATTACTTTCGATAATTTTTGGACAAACCTGTGGCCGTATTCACGAAAGTGTAAGTTTAAACTTAGAGGCAATGTAAGTGCAAAAATGTAAGAGTTAACTTAGATTCCCGTTGCTTAAACTTAGCGGTATTCACAAAATGTAAGTTTAAACTTACACTCAAGTATAAGTTCAAAATTCTAAGTTTACTTCGGACCACACTTAGATTTCTAAGTTCAATCCAACGCTATATTTAAATAGCCGGAGTGTTTTGTTTACCTTGGCAACAATGATTTTATTGAGATTAAAAGTCGAATATGAAAGAGTTTTTAGGAGGGAAAAAGTGTTTCGAGATAGGAGTAATCCGTTTGAGGTTAACAGTGACGATATGAACTCTTAACTCGATACACATTTTCAGAGATAGTATTCATTTTTTGGTGGAAAATCTCGAAAATTTGGAGTCGGACACCACAAGAAGCTTTGCCTCCCGAAACATCTAACAGTTTTCATCGGTCTCCGATATTTACATTGACAACCCGTTTATGCGATTACAATTAGTCGTACTATATTTATTAAAATTTTGCAATATTGAACTTAGATTGTAAGTTGCTAGACTTACGTAAGTATACTTCTGTGAATATGATGTAAGTAAGTAAACTTACGTAGGTTTAATCTTGAGATCTAAGTTTAATATCTAAGTAAATAAACTTAAATGTTCGTGAATACGGCCACTGGTAAAGCCTAGACCAGGCACAACTGCAACATCTAGCTTTTCATTGTGTTTTAAGATTTAAAACCGAAGGGAGAAAACTTGATGGCAAAAGGCGTGGACAAAGTACACCATATGGGAGTCAATATAAAGATAAATTTTACGCATTTTCCAAATACTGTCATTTCCATAATTTTTGCCGATCCTGATGAAACCTGGACAAAGCACAACTGCCATATACGTGCCTTTACAGTGTGAAGTTATTTAACTGAAGGGAGAAAACTTAATGGCAAAGACGCGCGAACAAAGCAGGGCAGGTAAATATTTACGGACGGAAGAACAGCCGGAAATGGCGATAGGAATAGCCCTTAGCTTATGCTGAAGGCAAGGACGGCCTTGAGGGTCACGGTCACGATTAAAAAAAATTCAAAACTGCATAAATTATTATATCTACGGTTCGCTGTGTTTGTTTCCCCCATCCCGAAATGAGGCAAATGGTGAACTGAAAGCTCGTGTTGATGCAGACAGAAGAAGGCATACTTGTATCATTGAAGTCAATTATGCGCAATCATTTATAGCCGCAATAATTCCAAGACGACAAATGGCTGCTTTTGTGGAAGTTAAAATTAAAATAAATAAATAAATAATTTCGAGATCATTTTTCATGATTTTTTGGAACATATGTCAATGTTTTTCCTGACTTTTCCTGACTTTTCAGGTTTTTTCCTGACTTGTGGCCACCCTGCAATAATACGTTTTGACACTTTCATTTTTCACTATTTTGATGAGATTTTGTGATAATACACAATACGACAATGCGAAAATTGAGAACATTTATTAACAACTTCATTCTTGGTAAATTAAACAATGCGACAAAACGTTGCAGCTTTTCTGAGTGAGAATCCTTATGCCGTGCTTCTTCAAGTCTTAAATCGAATACTCTTTATTAAGGAATTAGGGATATATTTTACCTTGAGGATCACCAAAAATAACCGTTGCTTTCTTCTCTGCAACATCTGCCGAATTGAGTGGTATTTGCAGGACATTTTGTCGGACATAAGATTCGCAATGTATCACAGATTGTTCTTGCAAATGTCTACAGCGTTTGATGGGCACTTCGTTTTCTTCCAGAGACAACTTGGAAGAAATCGTACTGCATGAAGTGAGACGACTGATGGAAAAAACCTGGCCATTTATTGCTTCTAATCCCTTTTCTATAAAAAGATAGGCCTTGCCATCACCAGTCAGGGTTCCCTGCAACTAAATCAAATACACTACATATTCAGGATGCAAATGAAAAGGTCGTGGTTTTAATACACGGCTTAAAAGTTTTAACTTAACAGCTCCATATAAGACACGGCCAGCCTGTTGTGACTGACCCGTGAAGGTAGTGGAGCGAAAGTAATTTGTTTTCAAGCCGGAATCATGTCTGTCCCAGGGTCGGTTTACCCATATCGATTTCAGCAAATTTAATTTTGTTGTGTACTGGGCGTCATCATTTGGTCTCCTCGCAAAACACGGCCAGCCTGTCTGTGACTGACCCGTGAAGAAACGAGGAGTAAAAGCAAACTTAGAGTTTCAAGTCGTAGTCATCAGAGCCAATGCTCTGTTTGGGGGTAACGCAGCCCCGGGGTCCTCCGAACGTCTCTAGGAGCGGCTTCGCAAGTGCGAAATGCGCAATGACACCGCTACCCTTCTTGGGTAGTAGTTTTCTGCGTTGGCTAAAACACTAAAGAAATCACTGTATTGCATGTTTGTATTACAGTGCGTAGCATCAAGTATTCTAAAAAAAAAATATCAACAATTTCCTGTCTATTTCTATGGTAAAATATCATTTGTATATAAAATGCATTCTTAAGTGGTAATTTGGGTTTGTAGTTCTTTCGTTTTATTCATGTCCTCATGTATAATGCATTGGCTCTGTTATCTTCACACGTAAAAACTCATTAGAGCTCAGTGAATTTTTTTTTCGCCAGAAACAGTAAGATTTTAAGAGAGCCCTAACTACAGAAAATTCATGCGAAAGTTGAAGAAAATCTGATCAAAATTATTCGAGAAGCATTTTGAAAATGAGGCACCAAAAATTAGAAAATACCCCCTATTTGGCCAATTTTTGGCGGATCGCCAAAAAAAAGTAAATTTTCAAGGGAGGACATTGAGAACATTCGTACTAAATTTCAAGAAAATCTGATCAAACTTGTTCGAGGAGAAGCGTTTTGAAAATTGGCTACAAAATTTTAAATGCCCCCCCCCCCCCCCATTTAGCCAATTTTTGGCAGTTCGCCAAAAAAAAAGCAATTTTTCACGACAGGCCTACCTAGAGAACAACTGTCCAAAACTGGAAAAGATCCGATCACAATTGTGAGAAGAAGCATTTTGAAAATTAGGCACCAAAAAATAAAAAATGCCCCTCATATGGCCAATTTTTGGCGGATCGCGAAAATGAGTAATTTTCAAAAGAGGACTACGTACGGAATAATCGTACAAAATTTGAAGAAAATCTGATCAAAATTGTGTGAAAAGAAGCATATTGAAAACTGGCAACCATAAAATTACAAATGCCCCTCCCCCCCATTTGGCCAATTTTTGGCGGATCGCCAAAAAGAGTAAATTATCAAGACAGGCCTATCTGGAGAACAATCGTACAAAATTGGAAAGGAATCCTATCAAAATTGTGGGAGAAGAAGCATTTTGAAAATTGGCAACTGAAAATTTTCAAATGCCCCCCATTTACCCAAATTTTGGCGGATCGTCAAAAAAAAAATTTTTTAAAGAGAGCCCTACATAGAGAACATTCGTGTAAAATTTGAGAGGAATCCGACTCGAACTGAAGGAAAAGAAGCGTTTTAAGGAAAAGTTTACACAAGTACATACGAACACACGTACACAGAGACGACGGATACCCTTCTGTTGATGGGATAAGATCAGCCCGACATCGTCGACTGGTCTAAAAACTGAACATTAGTAACTCAGGGTTCGCGCTGGGTTCTCAGGAAAGTGAGTCAAAAAGGAAAGTGTGACTCAGTTGGGTCCAGAAAACTGAGTCACAACATTGTACAACGACACCTCTAACCCCCCCCCCCCCCCTCCCAGCCGATCCCCACCCATCCCATACCCCCTCCCTCGATCCCACCCATTACATACCCCCTCTTAGTCCTAGATGACTCTTGCGGTCTTCTGATGTCCTAGGAAGATAAAAAGGGTCCGCTGGGACTAACCCTCTCTCTCCCCGATTCCCACCCATCGCATAAACCCTCCCCCCAACAGCGCTCTTTCTTATAAGAACACACCTTAAACTTGATTATTTATTTTACGTTGAAACATTTGAACGCTTTAAAACAATAGTAATTGCTATGCCTACTCTGAACACAATTATGCAATGGCTGTGCTATAATTTGACGGAAAAACCCGAAATTAAATACTGCGCTACAGAAAAAATGGGATTCCAATTATGAATAATACTGGAATGATAAAACAGATTACAATTTCATTGACAAATAATTCGTTTTAAACGGGTCTATAGCTAATCTAACGAAAAAGTGGTGTGTATAATTTTGACATTGAACTGACTTTTTCACTGCAAAAAATATTATAATTAATTTAATTATTACAATTTGTTTTCTTGTCAAGGTGTGACTCGATGGGTTTTAAAAATCTGAGTCACAGTGACTCGGTGGGTTCCAAAAAAGTGAGTCATTTCGTAAAAAATACCCAAAAAGTGGACAAAAACCCCTCCAACGCGAACCCTGTAACTGTATGTGAAACTAAACAGAATAACATCAATTCAAGTTCTAACAAGAATGTCCGTGGGCACTGTGGCTAGCCGTAAAACGAAGACATTACGAGGGTGAAAGGAGAAACGGATCAATTTGACAAAATTTAGATTTGGTAGGCCTCATGAGCAACATACTATCAAAAATAATCGGACGTGATCTGTGGGACGCACAGCATTTTTTATTTATTTGTCTTTTATTTATTTATTTTTTAGGCATTTGTCTTAATGCTATCCGTTTATCGGGCCAGTTTTGCCCAATCGATAACAAAAATACTACAAATCCACTGAGGATCTATCCGGAATCGCGGAAGGAAGACAGGGAAGGAAAGAAAGAGGAAAAGAAACCAATGGGCCTTGCTATGCTTCTCTGAGGTGCAAAACTATAAATATGGCCTGTAAAGCATATGACAGGTGAAGAAGCATGAGTAGGAGAGCATTGTGATTTTTCCACACTGACCGTATCGGCCCAATTGCCGGACAAACACACGCCTTATGTGGAGCTTTAAGTTGAGTTTCAGATTCAAGACTTTTCAAGACAGGTGAGACTTTTTTTAAGACAGTTTAAGATTTTTTCAAGACTTTTTCAAGTTTTTAGAAAGACTTTTACATACGGTTTATTTATTTATTCAAAAAAATCTAAAGACAATAGTGATATAATGGATATCTAATGACACTTACTCCTTTTACTACAATATCACTCAGCTTTTCCACAATATCAACTTCATCCATCATAAAAACCCTTTTTTCACTGTTGCAGTGTCAAGAAGGCACGAAAAAAATATAGAATACACAAATTTCATAAACATGTTTCACATCATATTTGATTTCCCAATTCAAGACTTTTTCCAGAATGCTACCAACCCTTATTTCTCTAAAATTGCAAAGATATCGGACGGGATTTGTAGGAAGAGTAGCAGTTCTTTGTCTCTACTTAAATCAGGTCAAACAGCTTGATCAAATCGCCAAAAAAAAAAAAAACATACACTCACAGACATACACACGCACACAAGTGTTCTGGAAAAAAAAACTAAAAAAGAAAACATACCCAGAACTTGTGGCACGCAGCTGTAAGGTCAACAAAATGTGTCTTGATTTTACAAGCCTCTGTGATGGTATGTTGCAACGTCACGGGGATCATATCCTCAAAAACATTTTCTAACAGCTTTCCTTCATCTTGTGCGTATTTGTAATCATCCGAAACATAAGTTTTCAATTCACAGTAATTGTGTGGACAAAACGTAAACAGGAAAATATGATTTTCAAAGCATTTTCCACCTGCATAAAGAACATTTGCTGGTGCACTTTTCCCCCTTTTCAATTTTTTAACGGGAGATGTTATATCTGGAGGTGTCCACTGTAAATCCGCGAGGGTATTTTGTATAGCATTTCTTATCTGTTTTGCAGGTGGATTAAGATTGTCATCTTCATTGTTACAAAACTTTTTCTGGGCCAAACTTTCGAGACAACGTTCAAAATTCTGAAAGCTATCACTGGATAATTCTCGAAATTTGGCCCTTTTATTAATAAACGGACGTAAGTCCGGATCATTACTTTGTGAGAAAATATAATGAGCCCATCGAAACTGATTTGACGGGGATTGTAATGACTTTGAACAAGCTAACAAGAGTTTCAAAGAGGCGGTCTTGGTGAGATCCAACGCGTTGGAGAAATCACAGTTCGAGGAATTTCTCACATACGAATCAACGTCAACCAAAAGAGCGATCTTAAGTGAACACTTTTGAGCATCCATTTCGTGTCTTCACTGTAACAAGCCAAGAAATACACAAATTTTTATTTTGATTTCCCCTCCATTTTTACTTCCGGGTAGAAAATTCGCACACTACTGCTGTGGTAAATATTGATGGAGAAGCCAAAGAAAGTGAGAATAAAAATGAATTAATTCATGCTTCCATGCACGGTAAACTGCCTATAATCTGTGCCTCACTTGTGATTTTGTGAGGTTCTGTCCATTATATGGACAAGCATGAAGTTGCCCAACATATTTCAGGCAAACTTAGCTGGCAACCCCTATTCAATGAAGAGCAAAATGGCCGATGTACCATGTAACCACTTTGGTCAAAACGGTCCTACACAAAAGGGCGTTGGACAAGAATGCGAATGACTTATATTTCTCGGTATTTTCGGGTGGATAACGAATGGTACACATTTTTAAAACTATTCCTATTGATTCTGTCCCACTATTGCCTTATTCTCATCATTGAAATCTTATAGCTTTGCACATGCAGATCTTTGACTTTTTCACATTTTGAAATTAGGGAAGCATATGTTCAATTTATCTGTTCAATAACTGCGATAACTGATATTTTCTAACAGTTGGAAGAGCAAGAAAAACTGTGGGGTTGACATAAATGATGTCATGACAACTTATTGATTGAAGCCATTGATATATTTTTAACTAGTGTTGAGATAAATAGAAAAATATTGTGCGATTGCGAGAACATTTGATGAAAAAGACAGCTATTTTGCAAAAAGTTATTTCTTGCATTTAAGTCTTAATGCGCATCAACATTTTTTTTCATATTTTTTTGCTGAAGGTTATGTCTGTAGACAAATATTGTCAGCTTTAAATCGTTTTGCCCGACTAAATTTAATTTTGATTATTATATATATTGGTAATATTATAGTCAGTTTAAGCGTTTCAATTCCAGCTCCTAGGGCGTGCTTTCATTCCAAAATCAATATGTCATCACAACAACAAACAGCTTTCATAAAATGTTTACTTAAAAATTCCTTTTGAAACAAGCTAAATTCATCACAAACATCCACACTAAAATATTGCAGATAACCACATGCTATGGGAAAATGAGAAATTCTTATATTATCGCTATAGTGGTGGCTTTTATAAGTGCAGTATTGGCATTTTATATGTTTGAGCAAATGACGCTCAACATGGAATTTGATGTAGTAATATCAGCTCCATCATATTTTGTATTCAACATCTTGAAAGATCCAGAAAGGCTGACAGACATTAACTTTTCTGTGTAAGTTCTCACTTGTACGCTTGTCGGTCTGCAACTTATGTTCGACTTCAGATCGTGATGATATGCCGATTAGACTGGATTAAGACCCACACGCGTTGTTCTAGGCCCGGTCGTGAAAAAACTTACAAACGGGGATCGGCTGCAATTTTTGGCGTTGTCCTTAATTTCCCAACCCCCTCTGTGTAGAAGATAGACTTAGCTCCAAGTCAGCTCTTCACTATTTATACTTGGTATATTTCTTTATCCGCCGAACCTCAGTAGCCGATCGCTTCTTGGAGCTACCTGGGATGACTCGTATATTTGGCGGTGATTGTTTAGTGTACCCGTAGTCCTAGGTGACCCTGTCTTCTACTCGCTTCTTTTCTATATAGGTGTGATCGGCTATACCGCATTTAAGATTGGTGTAGTCTGGACATTGCAGGGTAGTCACCGACCCTGGATATCAGGAAAAAAATGAGTCGACATTTTCCAAACAGGGAAAACTCAGGGAATTTGGTAATTCAGGGAAATCTCAGGGAAAGCTCAGGGAATTTATTTTTGGAAGATTCCAGGTTTTCCAGGGTATTTCCACGTAAATGTTTCTTTCACAAGCTTGGATAGATTTAGTAAGAATTTGTTGAGCGTTGTATTTTTCTAAGCATTTAAGAGAAAAAGTGGCACACGTAGTCGATGATTATTGTTTTTCGACCAAATCATGTAAGTGTTGGAATTCTGAAAACCTGCGCTGTCAAAATTCATTGTGTGGAAACTGTCTGGAAAACTCAGGGAAAACACATACAATTTCATTTCGGATTCCAGGCGGCCATCCTACATTGAATAGCCCAAAAAGCGGCTCGCTACTGGATGATCAGCTGCCACTTCAAATTGTCGCTTTTTAACGATTTGCTTAAGGCCTCCAAACTACATTAGCACTGATGTCCTACTTCTGTGTAACTCTTTCTCTAAAAGAAAAGAATTCGAAACTAACCACAAATCTCCCACAATAGCTGACATTTGTTTATATCCGGAGGCATCAGGCATTAAGTGAAAAAGTGAAGTTAAATATTGTTATTGTACTCGTACACAATAAATTTATTTATAAATTTATACCTAAATCTGCATCTATCTGCTGTTTTTTATATTTCTATATATTTATTAATTATATATTGTGCAGCTGATCAATAACCTCATTGTTTAAATTTTTTGTCACATGTCATTTAAAGCTCAGAAAGTAAACAAACATTTTGCGGGTGAGTGAGGAAGCTGACTTTTCTGCAATTTAACGAAGAAACAAAAGATATGCAGCCCATTAAAATTGTGCCAGTTTTGCGAAAAGGACCTATAGTGCATGAACTGTCAGTAAATATTTAAATGTTGGGCACTGGTATGCAGAATTCGTGCCTCAGGACATATGAAGTTGGTTCCCATTAGTGGAACAATGGAAGGCGTATTTCGCCGTAGTTTGGACGTGAACATGAATACAATTTTGAGGTTAAGTGAATTGTGCCTAAAGATTTTCTCAACTGTTGTCCAATGAAATGCGAAAAATTACAAGTCTCGCAGTGTGGTCAAAAAAAGTTAGCAGGTTGTTATGATCGAAGTGTGCCCTTTGTCCTATTGTTCCCAAGTACTTGGAGGCGATGAGCAAATAACTCAGGCCGCAACGAAGTAAACAATTAATCCCCCGACCAATATGGGCTACACTCCATATGGAGCAAGATAAGGGACCAGTAATTGTGTAAACAAACTGGGAAAATGAACCGTAAAATATCTTGTATTCACTAATTTTTGTTTGCACTGACATTGACCATTTGGGACCCCAGCAAGTATTCACTGTTCAGAGTATAGAGGTGTTCACTAACGAGCAATTACAATAAAATACCTGTGGTTTAGCTAATGGCAGTTCAACACCGTATTACTTAAAATAAGAATTCTGAAGCAAATAAGAAACCAGATATTTTTTGTAGGCTATTCCGGAATAGACTACCGATAAATCGAATGTCAGAGAAATTGAAAGCTTTTCATTATTTTGACATTTCTGGTTGCAGACCATAAAAACATCTTATTTTCTTACTTTAGAAAAACAAAGATATGAAAAAAAAATGAAAATACAAATAAATTTTTAAAAATGTTCATTTTATACGGGTACATTTGTACTGAACTACCGACATTTTAACAAAAGACCAAATATCAAGTCAGTTTTCAAACATTTTTATTTTCCTTTTGCCGAAAGATAAGAATGTGCATTGTTCAACTTATTTTCACCCTTTGGTATAAGAAAAAATGAATCATTATTGATTTATTTAACATTCGAATCGGTAGTCTTTTTTGTAATAACCTACTAAAAATATCTGGTTTCTTATTTACTTCAAAATTCTTATTTTAAATATAACGGTGTTCTTCATTATATAGAGGTGTTCACTAACGAGAGGTGTTCACTAACGGAGGTTTTACTGTACATTTAAAAATTTCGTGATTTCACCAAATTAAAGCCACAAGAAACATCAAATACAATGGCTCTGACACCGGGTGAATAATGCCCTCAATAAGTTCGATTTTATGTTACTTCTTGTGTGTAAAATGTATAAATTATCTGGAACGATTTCGGATTGGAACCACTATCAATGCACTCTAGACTGGCTAAAGCGAGTTGGCATCGATTATCAGATTTAATCCGATTTTGCGTTACGCTAGCTTTTAGTGTTCGTTTCCACAACATCAGTGTAGATAGTGTGCCTTCGCGTCAGCATAGACAAAATGAAAGGGATTAAGGCAGCTTTGTATTTTATTCAGCTGCGATGTTATAATAATATAAGCTAGAATTTGCAGCCGAAAACGAAATTAATGTGGAGGAAATGTAAAATATGTAATAATAGAATTAAAATTAGTGTCCGCTGTATGTATATTAGTGGGATCTTGAGAATGTGTTCTAGTAAAATGGGATTTTGTTGATTTTTGCCAGTTTTTGTCTGTCATTTCTGCATACCTTTATCCACCTGATTCGGTCGGTTGCCAAAAGTTTTCGGCGAAATTCTCTTTTGGTCAAATTCACCACATTTAATAACATAAAATTTACACGTTTTATTACCTCGTCAACGATTTGAATGTAGACAGTCGCCCTAATCTCATGTACCTCTTATTGTTTCCAAGATTACCATGTTTCGAAATTAGTTTTTAAAAATGAAATTGGCGTCATTTTAGTCATTTAACGGTATGATAAATAAAAATAAAATTTTCATTGAGAAACATCCAGGGAACACCCCCTGTTATATATATATAAATATTTTCCGGTTAAAACTATAGAAGTAGCAGTCTGAAAAATGTTAACGCGCTTACATACGCAGCATCTTACACGTATCTGTGCTCTAGAATCAAGAAGAAAAAAGTAAGTGGACACAGCTGGTCGACTTACAAGCCTTAGGTTTTGGATTTCAATTGCTTGCATTTGAGGACTGGAGAAACCTAGCGTAATTTGTGCAAATTTTTTTTTCTGCAGGAAAAATATATCCATTATGCGCAGAAATAATGATCATGAAAGCACCGAGGAAATACAATACATAGTCACGGAAGATGTTACCCATATAGGCCTGTTAGATACTCCGTCCATACTCATTTCAGACGAAGATGATTTGACCGTGCATATCAAATCGGTATCCCTATATGGAATAGTACGAAGTAAGTGAAACGTTCACTGCACAGTCGGCAGCCAAGTAGATTTTGGAGAACCGAAATAATGTTCAATATTGTATGAATGCCCCGAAAAAGGACTTTCACGTAATCTGTTATGCTTTGGCGTGAGTACTTTAAAAGAACCATTTGGAGACTGATGTCTGCGCAGTGTCAACGCAGTCGTTTTTAGCCCAGCTTACGTTACACGTAAGCTGGGGTATTCCTATCGGTCTGCGGATGGCGTCCGTTAGTTAGTTAGTTAGTTAGTTAGTTCGCTGTAAACTTTGTTTCAAAATGCATGTTTTCCTACAATTTTGATCCGATGTCATTTATTTTTGGTGTGAGGCACCCCTAAAGGGTCCTGCATACGGCTTGTGCTTTTCTAGTCGATCGGGTGATTTTTAAATTTTTGGCGAATTTTGAAAGAAACAAATTAAAAATGTATCTCCTCCTACATTTTTGACCCGATGTCATTTATTTTTGGTATGAGGCACCCCTAAAGGGTCCTGCATACGGCTTGTGCTTTTTTAGTCGATCGGGTGATTTTTGAATTTTTGGGGATTTTTTAAAGAAATTTTAAAATGTATCTCCTCTTACATTTTTGACCCGATGTCATTTATTTTTGGTATGAGGCACCCGTAAAGGGTCGTGCATACGGCTTGTGCTTTTTAGCCCAGCTTACGTTACACGTAAGCTGGGGTATTCCTATCGGTTTGCGGGCGGTGTCCGTTAGTTAGTTAGTTAGTTTGTTAGTTAGTTGTTTATTTAGTAAACTTTGGTTCAAAATGCATCTCCTCCTACAATTTTTATCCGATGTCATTTATTTTTGGTGTGAGGCATCCCTAAGGGGTCGTGCATACGGCTTGTGCTTTTCTAGTCGATCGGGTGATTTTTGAATTTTTGGCGAATTTTTAAAGAAAAAATTTTAAAATGTATCTCCTCCTACATTTTTGACCGGATGTGATTTATTTTTGGTATGAGGCACCCCTAAAGTGTCGTGCATACGGCTTGTGCTTTTTTAGTCGATCGGGCAATTTTTGTATTTTTTTGGGAATTTTTTAAGCAAAATTTTAGAAAATAATTCAAAATGCAGCTACTCCTACAATTTTGATTCGATGTCATTTATTTTTGGTGCGAGGCATCCCCAAGGGGTCGTGCATACGGCTTGTGCTTTTCTAGTCGATCGAGTGATTTTTGGCGAATTTTTAAAGAAAAAATTTTAAAATGTATCTCCTCCTACATTTTTGACCGGATGTGATTTGTTTTTGGTATGAGGCACCCCTAAAAAGTCGTGCATACGGCTTGTGCTTTTTTAGTCGATCGGGCAATTTTTGTATTTTTGGGGAATTTTTTAAGCAAAATTTTAGAAAATAATTCAAAATGCATCTGCTCCTACAATTTTGATTCGATGTCATTTATTTTTGGTGTGAGGCATCCCTAAGGAGTCGTGCATATGGCTTGTGCTTTTTTAGTCGATCGGGTGATTTTTGAATTTTTGGGGAATTTTTAAAGAAAAAATTTTAAAATGTGTCTCCTACATTTTTGACCGGGTGTGATTTATTTTTGGTATGAGGCACCCCTAAAGTGTCGTGCATACGGCTTGTGCTTTTCTAGTCGATCGGGTGATTTTTGAATTTTTGGGGAATTTTTGAAGAAAAAAAATTTAAAATGTATCTCGTTTTACATTTTTGATCCGAAACCTCTCAAAGATCCGATGACCCTAAAAGGTCGTGCATACGGCTTGTGCTTTTTAGTCGATCGGACAATTTTTGTATTTTTAGGGAGCTTTTGAAGAAAAAAACTTCAAAATGCATTTTCCCCTACAGTTTTGATCTTTCTCTCTCTCTTTTTTTTTTTTTTTTTTGGTTTGAGGCATCCCTAAGGGGTTGAGCATACGGCTTGCGCTTTTTAGTTGATCCGATAATTTCTGTATTTTTAGGGAATTTTTGAAGAAAAACTTCAAATGCATTTCCTCCTACAGTTTTAATCCGATTTCATTATCCCCCGTGAAACGGAGGGATATAGGTTTGAGATTGTCCGTCCGTCCGTCCGTCCGTCCGTCCGTCCGTCTGTCCGTCCGTCCGTCCGTCCGTCCGTCCGTCCGTCCGTCCGTCCCCTCTTCAAGCTAAGGACTTTGTGGACACCACTTCTATATCAACGAAGCATAATTCAGCTTTCATATTTCATACAGGCAAAATATAGGGTATAAAGATGTGCAACGTCAAGGTTTCAGTTTGATCGAAGCAAAATTGACAAATTGACAGGCTTTTGAAAATCGTCGAAAATAGACATATGTGCACATGTATAGGACTTTGTGGACACCACTTCTATATCAACGAAGCATAATTCAGCTTTCATATTTCATACAGGCAAAATATAGGGTATAAAGATGTGCAACGTCAAGGTTTCAGTTTGATCGAAGCAAAATTGACAAATTGACAGGCTTTTGAAAATCGTCGAAAATAGACATATGTGCACATGTATAGGACTTTGTGGACACCACTTCTATATCAACGAAGCATAATTCAGCTTTCATATTTCATACAGGCAAAATATAGGGTATAAAGATGTGCAACGTCAAGGTTTCAGTTTGATCGAAGCAAAATTGACAAATTGACAGGCTTTTGAAAATCGTCGAAAATAGACATATGTGCACATGTATGAACTTTGTGGACACCACTTCTATATCAACGAAGCATAATTCAGCTTTCATATTTCATACAGGCAAAATATAGGGTATAAAGATGTGCAACGTCAAGGTTTCAGTTTGATCGAAGCAAAATTGACAAATTGGCAGGCTTTTGAAAATCGTCGAAAATAGACATATGTGCAAATGTATAGGACTTTGTGGACACCACTTCTATATCAACGAAGCATAATTCAGCTTTCATATTTCATACAGGCAAAATATAGGGTATAAAGATGTGCAACGTCAAGGTTTCAGTTTGATCGAAGCAAAATTGACAAATTGACAGGCTTTTGAAAATCGTCGAAAATAGACATATGTGCACATGTATAGGACTTTGTGGACACCACTTCTATATCAACGAAGCATAATTCAGCTTTCATATTTCATACAGGCAAAATATAGGGTATAAAGATGTGCAACGTCAAGGTTTCAGTTTGATGGAAGCAAAATTGACAAATTGACAGGCTTTTGAAAATCGTCGAAAATAGACATATGTGCACATGTATAGGACTTTGTGGACACCACTTCTATATCAACGAAGCATAATTCAGCTTTCATATTTCATATAGGCAAAATATAGGGTATAAAGATGTGCAACGTTAAGGTTTCAGTTTGATCGAAGCAAAATTGACAAAATGACAGGCTTTTAAAAATCGTCATAAATCGACATATATGCAAACGGAGTGGACTTCAAGGAAGGGTGTCCAGCTTAGATATTGCATAGGGGTAATATTTAGGGTTTCACGGGGGATATTGCTGCTCTCTGACAGCATCTAGTTTATTTTTGGTATGAGGCATCCTTAGGTGGGTCGGGCATACGGCTTGTGCTATTTGACTCGACTTGAGAATTCTTGATTTCGATAGGGAATTTTTGATGAAAATACCTCAAAATGCATCTTCTCCTGCAGTTTTGATCAGACATCATTTATTTTGGGGCTGTGGCATGCTTAGGGTGTCGTGAATACGGCCTGTGCTTTTCGAGTCGATCAGAATTTTTGGTGAATTTTTGAATAAAAAAACTTCAAAATGCATTTCTTCCTACAGTTTTTATCAGATTTCATTTATTTTCGATATGAGCCGTCTCTAGGGGGTCATGCATACGGGTTGTGCTTTTTGAGTGAATTGGAAAATTTAAAAAAAAAATAAATGAATCTTCTCCTGTAGCGCATAAAAGCAAGTTAAATGAACTTGCGCAGTAGTCAGATTTAACAACCGCACATCGACGCAAGTTAAATAAACATTCGCATTGGTCCGAAATGTGAACCATTGACGGAAGATAAACATGCAAACTGGTCCAAAATAAGCATCGCGCATCAACGCAAGTTAAATAAACATGCGCAATGGTCCGAAAAAAGAACTACGCGTCGAAGCAAATTGAATAGACATGCGCAGTGGTCCGAAATGCGGATCGAGCATCAACGCAACCTAAAGAAACATGCGCACTGGTCCGAAATGCGAACCGCGCATCAACGCAAGTTAAATAAATATGCACACTGGTCCGAAAAAAAGAACCGCGCATCAGCGCTACCCAAAGAAACATGCGCACTGGTCTGAAATGAGAACCACGCATCAACGCAAGTTAAATAAACATGGGCAATGGTCGGAAATGCGAACCGCGCATCGACGGATGTTAAATAAACATGCGATCCGGTCCAAAATAAGCACCGCACATCAACGCAAGTTAAACAAACTTGTCCGAAAAAAGAACCACACATTGGCGAAAGTTGAATAGACATGCGCAGTGGTCTGAAATGAGAACCTCGCATCAACGCAAGTTAAATAAACATTCGCAGTGGTCCGAAGAAAGAACCACGAATCGACGCAAGTTGAATAGACATAAGAGTCGGGCATCGACGGGACTGAAATAAACATGCGTTCTAGTCCGAAATGCAATTCGCGTGTCAACGCAATTTAAGTGAACCTACGCACTGGTCCGAAATGCGAACCTCGCATGAACGCAACCTAAAGAAACAGGTACACTGGTCCGAATTCCGAACCGCTCCTCAGCGCAAGTTAAATACACATTTGCACTGATCTAAAATAAGTACCGAGCACCAACACAAGTTAAATAAATATGCGCACTGGTCCAAAATGCGAACCACGCATCAACACAAGTTAAATAAACGTGCGCACTGGTGGAAAATGCGAAA
The DNA here is from genome assembly GCA_949752745.1 of Protula sp. h YS-2021. Taxonomy (NCBI): domain Eukaryota; kingdom Metazoa; phylum Annelida; class Polychaeta; order Sabellida; family Serpulidae; genus Protula; species Protula sp. h YS-2021. Next base: position 44,218,419 of record OX457024.1, read on the forward strand.
CGTTCATTAACGCAAGCTAAATAAACAAACACACTGGTCAGAAATGGGAACCGAGCATTAACGCAAGTTAAATAAACATGCGCACTGGTCAGAAATGCGAACCGAACTGCGCATTAACGCAAGTTAAATAACGTGCGCACTATTCAAAATAAGAACTGCGTATCAACGCAACTTAAATAAACATGCGCACTGGTCCAGAATAAGAACCGCGCATCAACTCAAATTAAAGAAATATGCGCATTGGCCTGAAATAAGAACCGCACATCGACACACGTTAAATAAATATGCGCAGTGGTTCGAAATACGAACCACCCGCCAACGGAAGTTAAATAAATATTTGCACTGGTTCAAAATAAGCACCGCGCATCACCGCAAGTTAAATAAACATGCGCACTGGTTCGAAATTCGAACTGCTCATCAACGCAAGTTGAATAAACATGCGCACTGGTCCAAAATGCAAACCGCGCACCAACGCAAGTTAGATTAACATATGCACACGTCCAAAATAAGCACCGTGCATCAACGCAAGATAGATAAACATGCAAACTCTTCCGAAATGCGAACCGCGCATCAAGGCAACCTAAGGAAACTTGTACACTTGTCCAAAATAAGTACCGCTCATCAACGCAAGTAAAATAAACATGCGCACTGATCCGAAATAAGAACCGCACATCAACACAAGTAAATAAACATGCGCATTGATCCGAAAGAAGAACCGCACATCAACACAAGGTAAATAAACATGCGCACTGATCCGAAATAAGAACCGCACATCAACACAAGGTAAAAAAAAATGGGCGCTGGTCCGAAATGCCAACCGCACATCAACGCAAGTTAAATAAACATGTGCACTGGTCCAAAATAAGCACCGCGCATCAACGCAAGTTAAATAAACATGCGCACTGGTCCGAAATTCGAACCGCGCATCAACGCCACTTAAATAAACGTGTGGAGTGGTTCGAAATGTGAACCACGCTCCAACGCAAGTTAAATAAACATTTGTACTGGTCCAGAATAAGCACCGCGCATCAAACAAGTTAAATAAACATGCGCACTGGTCCGATATTCGAACCGCGCGTCAACGCAAGTTAAATAAACATGCGCACCGTGCAAGTTAGATAAACATGGAAACTCTTCCGAAATGCGAACCGCGTATCAAGACAACCTAAGGAAACTTGTGCACTTGTCCAAAATAAGTACCGCTCATCAACGAAAGTAAAATAAACATGCGCATTGGTCTGGAATAAGAACCGCGCATTAATCTTAATTAAGTTAAATGAACATGTGCACGATTCCAAAATGAGAGCCGCGCATCAACGCAAATTAAATAAACATGCGTACTTGTCTGAATAAGAACCGCGCATCGAGGCAAGTTACATAAATATGCGCACTGGTCCGAAATGCGAGCGTTGTTTGAAGGTATCTATGGCAGACTATCCAGTCTACCAGAGATACAAAACATCTGTTCCCCATTTTTCACGTAAAGAAATCTTTGTATGCATTTATCGGTCTATGTTCTGGTCCGGTGCTAAATTAACTATTGAGCTAGCTCTTTGCCGTCTCATCTTTTGAAGCCCGATATTTCAGGGAAATTCCTTCGCTCATGCACGCTGGAATGGGTCTTATTACTTTTCGTAAGCTGGGACTTTGTCCTTGGACAAACTTGTTTAGTTTGTATTTTTGTTGAATTTTTCAAACAAAAATTTCGAAAATAAGTCAAAATGCATTTACCCCTACAATTTTGATTCGATGTCATTTATTTTTGGTGTGAGTGCATACGGCATGTGCTTTTTAGTCGATCGGGCAATTTTTGTATTTTTAGGGAGTTTTTGAAGAAAAAAAAACTTCAAATGCATTTCCCCCTACAGTTTTGAACTTTTTTTTTTTTTTTTTGGGTTTGAGGCATCCCTAAGGGTTGAGAATACGACTTGTGCTTTTTAGTCGACCCGACAATTTCTGTATTTTGGGGGAATTTTTGAAGAAAAATGCATTTCCCCCAACAGTTTTATCCGATTTCATTTATTTTTGCTATGAGGCATCCTTAGGTAGGTCTCGCATACGGCTTGTGCTATTTGACTCGACTTGGGGAATTTTTTATTTCGGGGGGAATTTTTGATGAAAATACCTCAAAATGCATTTTCTCCTGCAGTTTTGATCAAACATCATTTATTTTGGGGCTGAGGCATGCTTAGAGTGTCGTGAATATGGCCTGTCTTTTTCAGTCAATGAGAGAATTTTTGAAGAAAAAAATTCAAAATGCATTTCCTCCTACAGTTTTTATCAGATTTCATTTATTTTCGATATGAGCCGTCTCTAGGGGGTCATGCATACGGCTTGTGCTTTTTGAGTGAATTGGAAAACTTTTGAATTTTTTTCGGAATTTTTGAAAAAAAAATTAAATGAATCTCCTACAGCGCATAAACGCAAGTTAAATGAACTTGCACAGTAGTCAGATTTAACAACCGCACATCGACTCAAGTTAAAGAAACATTCGCAGTAGTCCAAATTAATTACTCCGCATCGATGCAAGTAAAATAAACATGCGCATCGGTCCGAAATGTGAACTGCGCATCGACGGAAGATAAATAAACATGCGATCCGGTCCAAAATAAGCACCGCACATCAACGCAAGTTAAACAAACATGCGCACTTGTCCGAAAAAAAGAACCACGCATCGACGCAAGTTGAATAGATATGTGCAGTGGTCTGAAATGAGAACCGCGCATCAACGCAAATTAAACAAACATGCGCAGTGGTCCGAAGAAAGAACCATGAATCGACGGAAGTTGAATAGACATAAGAGTCGGGCATCGGCGGGACTTAAATAAACATGTATTCTGGTCCGAAACGCAAATCGCGCGTCAACGCAAGTTAATTGAACCTGCTCACTTGTTCCAAAATGCGAACTGCGCATCAACGCAACCTAAAGAAACAGGTGTACTGGTCCGAAATGCGAACCAGATATCAACGCAAATTAAATAAACGTGCACACTGGTCCGAATTGCGAACCGCACATAAGCGTAAGTTAAATAAACATTTGCACCGGTCCAAAATAAGTACCGATCATCAACGCAAGTTAAATAAATTTGCGCAATGGTCCAAAATGCGAACCACGGATCAACACAAGTTAAAAAAAACATGCGCGCTGGTTCGAAATGCGAACCGCACAGCAACACAAGCTAAATAAGCAAGCACACGGGACCAAAATAAGAACCTTGCATCAACGCAACTTAAATAAACATGCGCACTATTTCGAAGTGCGAACTGCCCATTAACGCAACTTAGATAATATGCGCTCTATTCAAAATAAGAACTGCGCATCAACGCAACTTAAATAAACATGCCCACTGGTCCAGAATAAGAAACGCGCATCAACTCAAGTTAAAGAAATATGCGCATTGGCCTAAAATTAGAACCGCGCATCGACGCACGTTAAATAAACATACGCAGTGGTTCGAAATGCGAATCACGCGCCAACGTAAGTTAAATAAACATGCGATCCGGTCCAAAATAAGCACCGCACATCAACGCAAGTTAAACAAACATGCGCACTTGTCCGAAAAAAAGAACCACGCATCGACGCAAGTCGAATAGACATGCGCAGTGGTCTAAAATAAGCACCGCGCATCAACGCAAGTTAAATAAACATGCGCAGTTGTTCGAAATGCAAATCACGCTCCAACGCAAGTTAAAGAAACATTTGCACTGGTCCAAAAAAAGCACTGCGCATCAACGCAAGTTAAATAAACATGCGCACTGGTCCGAAATTCGAACCGCGCATCAACGCAAGTTAAATAAACATGCGTTATGATCCGAAATTCGAACTGCTCATCAACGCAAGTTAAATAAACATGCACACTGGTCCAAAATGCAAACCGCGCACCAACGCAAGTTAAATAAACATAGGCACACGTCCAAAATAAGCAGCGTGCATCAACGCAAGTTAAATAAACATGCAAACTGGTCCGAAATGCGAACCGCGTATCAAGGCAACCTAAGAAAACTTGGGCTGTCCGAAATAAGTACCGCTCATCAACTAAAGTAAAATAAATATGCGCATTGGTATGGAATAAGAACCGCACATCAACACAAGGTAAATAAACATGCGCACTGATCCGAAATAAGAACCGCACATCAACACAATGTAAATAAAGATGCGCATTGATCCGAAATAAGAACCGCACATCAACACAAGGTAAATAAACATGCGCACTGATCCGAAGTAAGAACCGCACATCCACAAAAGGTAAAAAAAAAACATGGGCGCTCGTCAGAAATGCGAACCGCACATCTACGCAATATTAAATAAACATGCGCAGTTGTCTGAATAAGAACCGCGCATCAAGGCAAGTTACATAAATATGCGCACTGGTCCGAAATGCGAGCGTTGTTTGAAGGTATCTATGGCAGACTATCCAGTCTACCAGAGATACAAAAAATCTGTTTCCCATTTTTCTGGGAAAGAAATCTTTGCATTTATCGGTCCATGTTCTGGTCCGGTGCTAAATTAATTATTTGGCTAGCTCTTTGCCGTCTCATCTTTTGAAGCCCAATTTTTCAGGAAAATTCCCTTGCTCATGCACGCTGGAATTGGTTTTATTGCTTTTCGTAAGCTGGGACTTTGTCCTTGGACAAACTTGTTTGACGAAAAAATTATGTCACCGTTATTACATCTTTCGAGAATAATGAACAGTAATTCACGCGATATTTTGTAAACAGTATTGTGATCATATATTTCTTTTTTCAAGGTCATGTGCGGTACAGAGTAGACGAGGTGGAGGGTGAGGGGCAAGTCACTAAGACTGTTCTACGTGAACGTTGCACGGTACACATGCCTTGGCTACTGCAGTCCTTTATAAACAAAACTGTGACAGCACTTCATCCACAAGTATTGCAAAACGTGAAATTGCTACTAGAAAAAAATAGTGTAAGTTCAACGGCAAGAACTGAAGAATGACTGCGCAATATTACGTTTTTCAGTAGATGCAGCTAAGTTTCTGAAGTCTTTCAAAAAAGTCAACAGCAGGAAATAAAAAAATCGAGAACTGAAAGTAGTTACTCGGTAAAGCAGGTACATTTTTCTGAAATTAAATAATGTCACTTAAAAAAGAGGTAACTTTGTGTATAAAATATGATCGGCGTTAAAGTCGTGTTCGATTATTTATACGCATGTGAAGAAATAGCTAGCGAATTAAGTTTTGTCGTTAGGGCTTTAAAGCAAGCTGTGATACATTTTTGGACGGAATTGGTTATACAGTAAATCTGAATGAATCTGAATCTCAATGAACATCATCTAACAGCCGGGTATTTTTTGCTTTATGTGATATTTACTGTAGGGATAAATCATGGAGTTAGCGATTGTATTGGATTCGGGCATCCACCCAAGGCCTTTGGACGAGCTTTTTCTTCTACTTTTCAGCACTGTGTCGTAGCCTGCGTGCTGTAAAGCAGCTTTCGTTACGGAAAGTAAAAACGTTGGGTTATCTCTTTGACGTTGGTTTGAATTGGTCTAGCGGAACCTTGTTCGAGAAAGTAAAATTTAGTTATTTCTGTACAACACCCCGGTGTATTACAATATATAGAGAGACCATGGGCCTGGGTGCTTTGTTTGGATTTGGACACGGTTCATTGACCGAAGCAGTGCTCGAATCCAGTGCAAAGCAAAAAGCGATTTCGTCATAAAGCCTTTGTCATCTCCACGTTAGCTTACACCCATGACGTTCGGTTGAATGCGACAAGTGGTGACAAGTTTTGTGCGCGATGGGAGAAAATTTACTATCATTTATTTATACTTGAATGCATTGTCACTGGGGTGCGTGTTATAATTCGCATTATTACACGCACCAATTGAGTAATGCACTCCCGTAAAAAGAAACAATAAGAAACCGTCAGCGTTCTCTAACCACGTACAGAAGTCACAAAGCCAAGTCACAGAAAAACAATGGGCATGACTCCGGGATACCATGACGATGGCTTTGTGACGTAAAACGTTTTTCTTTGCATTGCGCAAGTTGCTACGCGATATTCGTGTCGCAGGACAATACCATGAAAAATTTTCGAGCAAAATCTCGAGTTTTTGGCTTTTTTTCGCTATCTATGAATCGATTTGGTTTGTTTGTGTTATAATGAGGATAGATCCTGGTGCAGTCGTGCTTTGTATTGGATTCGAACATTTGTGGAAGGCCGATGAAATCACCGCTGCGCGGTTCTTTCACAGGCCTTCCACGCGTGCTCGAATCCCATACAAAGCACTCAGCCCCATGATCTATCCATATATTCGTGAATCCTTTATTTACTGAATGTCTTGCCTGATCTTGGAGTTGCCCATTGCAAAAAGTTTTACTGTATAAAACTTTCAGATTAGCTTTGATATATATTTATCCTTTTATGTCATCTTTTTGTGTCTGTATATGCTGTTAGTAGCTGTTGAGTTTTTTTTTTTTTTTTTTTAATTTTTATTTATTTATTTGTGTTTTACAATGAGTTGTTAGCAGTCATATGATTATAAAGATTTCGTAGTTGTCACTGCATATGGCAAACATTACATCAGTCATGTAGTTGATGAGAGTTTTGGATCAGGCGTGTGATTAAAGTGGCCGAGCAGATCAAAGCGAAGAAAACAAGGCGTTAGAATTTCAGCTGTGCCGCCCGTGTGGTGTTTATCTTGTTTGATTGCATGAAAGGGTAAAATATGTTTTTATACTCGATATTTATGCAGTGATGAGTCTATTGAGGATCTTGTACATTGTTAAATATGTTTGTGCGGGGTGTAATGCAACTGTTTACTTGTTTGATTGGAGGGGGACGTATGTGTGTTGGGTTCGGTTTTCAGCGCGGCCTGGGGGACTAAGGTTTTCGGGTCTGTCTGTCCGTCTGTCTGTCTGTCTGTCGACACTTCTTTTGTTAACACACTCAAGCCTACATCTCGTGATCGATTGGCGAAGTATTTCACATATAGGTAGTATGGGTCCTAACAAGAGTTGCTATTGTAAATACTCGATGGTGGCCCGATGACATTGGCCAGGTGGACTTTATGAATTCACACTTTGAGTACTTTAGTGAGTTTGTTTACACCGTCAAAGCAACATTTCTAAATCGATTGTCGAAATATTTTACACATAAGTAGTGTGGATGCTTACAAGGGTTAGCATTGTCAATGAGCTAGGTCGGCCCAAGGATATTGACCTAGATGGACTTTAAAAATTTGCACATTCCTTGAGCTTTGTTAACACACTCAAGCCTACATTTCGTGATCGATTGCCGAAATATTTTACATATAGGTAGGTGGGTTCTAACAAGAATTGGTATTGTAAATGAGCCGTGTCAGCCCGAGGATATTGGCCCAGCTGGGCATTAAAAATATACACAGTCTTTGAGCACTTAAGTACAAAATTCTTATTCGATTGTCGAAATATTTTAGATACAGGTAGTGTGGGTGCTTACAAGGGTTAGTACTGTAAGCGATCTAGGTCGGTCCAAGGACATTTAAAAATTTGCACATTCCTTGAGCACTTCAGTGAGTTTGTTAACACACTCAAGCCTACATTTCGTGATCGATGGGCGAAATATTTTACATATTTGTACTAAACAGTATGTGTGGGGTTCTGCTGACTGAACATGTAAAAACACCTTGAAATCAAATAATTTCGTCTTCAATAAAATAAACTATGCAAAATGCAGTTTTGTGTTATTTACTTTTGACCAAAAATCTGAAAAATTGTGTTTCCCGTATTTAAATCAGGCAAAGCGCCATGCGGAAAACTATTTGTACAAGAGATGACAATTTTACAAAGAATAGATACAAATGTCTAGAATTCCGCAAAATAATTTATAATGGGTCTTTCTTGAAATATATATTTTTTCTGCTTTGATTCTTTAAACTACAGTTTTGTCTTTTTTTATGTTGACTTCAGCAATCCAGTTGAATATACCAAACTGAATCTATGACGTCATTTAGTGCATTTTATATTGCTGCCTAATCACATATATAAGAGAATAATATTTTTAATCATTTTCGTTTTTGACTGTCGGTGAATTGTCCACTTTTAGATCACGTGATTAAATTTATGGCCGTTGTAATTTGGCTGAAGAGTGATATTATTGTAATTTCCGCCCGCCTGTAAATTGTAGTGTTTACGCCATATTTTGGACGACATTGACAAGTTTACTTTTTACGCCGGTTGTCCATGGCATCACACGCACTAATACAACACGGGCTCTGGTATTATTACATCGGAGTGCGTCGATGAGAATGTAAACAAGATCATCATGTCACTGTGTTTTGTTTCTCATCCCATTTAGAAACTGACCTCCTTTTTCTCGAAAAAAAAATAAGACCTGGCCAGGGCAAAACTTTTTTATTTTTAAAAATTTCGGTGTTCCGACATTTTTTTCTGCTGAACCAATTATTTGGGATCAATTTCTCCTTTGAAAGCCCTTCTTCAGTACTTTTTTTTCTTCAGTTTTATCTTTTTACCTGAAAATTTTACAGCCAAATTTTCGGCCAGTTCATTTTTCGGGGTTTTTTTTCATTAGAATTTTTCAAATCCTAGCGGAGGCGGGGCATATAGAAACACCTCATGTCCGTCCGTCTGTCTGTTATCACTTTTGTCCAGGCCATATCTCCGTAACCGTTGATCGTGGGCATACCATACCTTGGGGAATGAAAGAATATATAATGTAGTTTTGCAAAGCCAGGTTAATTTTTGTTTTCATTAAAAAATGTCAAAGTTATGGACTTTTCAAATGTTTGGACTTTACTTACGGTACCTTGTTCTTCTCTGTGACCATACGGCGCGGCGGGGGATGTGCAATCTACGATTGTCTTGTTTATTTACTATTTTAGTGACCCGGCCGGGGTAGGATAAACAACGTTATTTTTTTTCCAGCTATTGTTAGGTATTTCTTCGCCGTCAGATACTAATCAATACTTCAGACGCGTTTTTTCAATTCCCAATTTACACCAAGTGAGATAGGGTACTACACAGTTACATATGTTCGACAGGATACCGATTACCTGAAATGTATTTTGTTACAAGGCACGACTGATCAAAATCAAAGAAAAAACGAACTCATCAACTGGTTTTACATGGATAAATTTTCTATTGTTCAAATACTCTTGACTGCGAAAAAAACTTCTCACCTCATTTATTTCTGTTTCAGATACAATCATAAAATATAGAGACTGCTGTTAGAAAGCGGGTGCTATAATTATAATTTTCACGACAATGACATGACATGTCAACAACAATATCAATAAACAAACACTACAAAATGTCCGCAGATACCGCACACATAATCGGCGAATTTGGCAAACAAAACCACCTAAAGATATGAACTTCTCCCACGTCCTTTTCACAAAATTATAAAATTATATTGATAAAATTAGTACTAATATAAACATTTTGTCTTCAAAATGCATTGTAAATGAAATAATGCATGAACAGCTGAGATGTACCTACATAAAGATGTACATATCACATAACGCAAGATAAGTAAAAGTAACACCTTTCATATTAAGACCACCCGGCAAACATGTATTCACATACTGTTGTCCTCAGGTATTTCATTTTTTTTCAGCACTGTTAATTCAGGCTGATCTTTTCAATGCCAGGAACTGCGCAACCCAAGCCGCTATGAACCTATCGTCTCTGTCTTGGTACTTCTCGATAAAAGGGTGTTTCTGCGATTAGTACACAAACACAGAATTTTATTATATTTAAAATAATATCAGTGATTTTTATATGCGCGTGTTACAGAAAAACAAATTTGCTGTTCGTTAATTCATCACAATTCTGATGGAAAACGTTCTGAATTTTAATGACATAGTGAAAAGAAAAATAAAAATTTTCTGTTACTTTCTTTTCTGTACGCACTGTGGGCTGTAACATTCCAGCGTAAGTATGTTCTATAATGCTAAAAGAATTATCTGAGTGGAGTATTACCAGCAGTGAGTGGGGCTCCGGTCTCCCTCTTGGATCTATTGTCATGCTGTTAGATAAAATGCATTTACAATAATCTCGAGAAAACACAGTATGTGACGACAGTACAATAAAACACAATGATATTTACGCTAATCGATGTTGTGATTTGCAAAACGTAAAGGAATTTAAATGAAATTTTAAAATTTTTGATAATGATGTTTAAATAAGCTGTTGGTCACGTGGTGGTCAAGTAAAGGAAAAATTACTTTTCCCAATGTTCTGTACCACGTCTCTTTTCAATAATTTTCTTCGAAAATTTACGTTACGGGTAAAATACATTACAGTATTATGTACGATAAAATAGTTCCAGCAAAGTCTGCAATACAAATAAGTTACTTATCAAGTTACTTAGTGACTACGGTACTTATAAAGCAGACAGGCAACTAACTTATTACTGCCTACTGCATTAGTTGAACTAAGAGTTTTTTTCTTTTTTTTTAGATAACTTAATTACCGAAAACCTAAAAAAAAAACACGTAAAGGGAAATTTCCACATATTTTCATATACTTAATTTATTCTCGTTTTATTTGATACTGTGTTTTTTTTTTATCAAACACTTACCATTCACCAACAAAATGAACTATTTCAGGGCTGAACGTCGATAAAGGAAGTCGGGGAGGTTCTTTCTGAAGTATTGAATTGATCAGAACTACAGGCTGAAACAGATAAAGAACAAAACATTCTGAAATACAAGGACATTGTTAATCTGAGTTTAAAAGGGCCTGAGCTTATTTAGCTACACTATTCACTTGCACATGTGTTAACTAGAGCGGCCAGTGCACAACAACACCAGTGTACCCGAACACATCAAACATTATTAGCCAGCCACAAATGTTTCCTCCGACAGCGCCGCCCCCCCCCCCCCGCCTCTCCTTTTCAATCGCTTGCCCCTACTTCAATTTAGAAGGTTTCATGTTGACTACTTTGTACTATTTCAGAATTATAAGACTTTTTATCTTGTACAAATATATGAATATATATCTGATGTGCCCAAAAGTCGGGCTACGTAACACCTTTATCATATTTCTGAGCGGGGGATGTACGTAACCTGAGTTGTGGGTATCTTAATCTTCAATTTTACATACGTCAAGGTGCAGGTGACGCAATGTAGAATGTGGTCACTGTTAACTGGGCTTATTCTCTATGTTTTTTAACTGGGTCTAGTACGTGGTCGCTGAAGAATTCACTGTATTTTTTATCCGAGTCTTTGAGGTCGTCAGCTTTTATTGTACGCCAGTTTAAACGTTGTTACATTCCCTATTTCCTAATTCTCTACTTCACTGGCATTTTTTTTTCTTTACCGTCACCCCGGTGAGCTGCTTTTCATAGCGCAAGATAGCAGGTGGCCCACTTAAAAGTGAAAAACACTTTGGGTACCACAAACAATGTTACATAAAGTTACATAACTGCTATATCCAGCCAACCGCGATAACTTGTGCACTGGTTAACAAATGTACCGCTTACCCCCTCCCTCCCCCGCCGCTGGTGCTACCTAATCTCCCTTCCCCAAAACTCATAACCGAAGCTGCTGAGGCGCAAATTCGCAATTACATTTTGACGCCATATGACGTCAAACCTTTCCAAATGCATGAAATACAATAGCAACTGGCAGCCCACCCAAGACAATCAACCAAATATGAAGCTGATCCCACTTGTCGGTAGAGAGTTATCCTGTTAACAAAGTCTAGTGTCCATAACACATAATGACGTCCCATGATGTCATACGTTGCGCTATCTACACAAAATGCAATAGCAACTGCCAGGCCCATAGTAGGCATTATCTGACACATGACCTGACGCCTCTTTCTCAATTCACAGTGATGACACATTTTTCACGTTTTGATGTCCCATTACGTCACGCGTTGACCAATATACGTCAAATACACTAGCAACCGGCAGACCCACCCATGTATTATATCCCATCAAATTTGAAACACATCTGAGTTATCCTGTTAACAAAGTCTACTTTGAAAAATACGCAATGACGCCATATGACGTCATGCGTTGCGCTTTATACACCAAATAGATTTTGAATCGTCGGACCCACCGAAGATATTATCCTATCAATTGTGACGGTTATCCGAGGTTATGTTCTTCAGGTAGAGTAATGATGCAACTGCTACGTTTTGACGTCCGATAACGTCACGCGTTGTCCGATTTACATAAAGTACAATCAATCTCAACCGGCGGACCAACCCAAGGTATAATTCTACCAAGCCTGAGCGGGGGGGGGGGGGGGGAGGGACGGAGAGAGAGACAATGCACAAAAACAAACCATTTCCGTCTACGGGGAAACATAATTACAGTAGATAATGCTAAACACCTTTCTTAACTTGGTATAAACAGGGTTCCAACGCACCACCTGAAATAAACTTCAGGAGTTCCCCAAGAGGTTATAGTGTGATTTCCAGGAGGTTCCCTTTAAATTATAACAGTCCATTTCACCAGATAAATAAAACCACTTATATTTTGATCTGGCCTCCCACACACCCCTACAACCAACCAGTCCAACCACAGCCTTCACGTACCCTCTCAATAATAGATAAAAAAACACAGCTCAACTGGTATAACTTTAACAAAGTTTCTTCCTGGATAAAAGGATTCCAACACAGCATTAACTTCCTCGATTAAAGTAATTATACATCTCTTTAAGAGATTTTTTGGTCTAGATGTAAAATGGAGTAATTACACTTTCTTTTTCCAGAAGTATTTCAGGTGTTTTTGTGAAATTTCAGGAGTTTCCAGAGCCCTGGAACTTTTTTTTCTAAATTCCATGAGTTCCCAGGAGGCGTGGGAACCCTAATTATAAAACAAACTGCGCGAACTTACACTAGAGGCGTTGTCCCTTGCAGACTTGTACGGAAAAATGCCGCTGACTAACTCGAACATGAGAACACCTAAACTCCACACCTCGGCGCGCATGCGGTAGTCCTCCCCCTTGAGCCTCTCTGGAGCCATGTAGGCCGAGGTGCCTATATATGTCTTTGCTATGGAGTCTATTAATTGTACGCTGACGCCGAAATCGCACAATTTCACCCGGCCCTGAGTATTCACGAGGATATTCGACGGTTTCAAGTCTCTGTGCATTATTTTTAAATTCCATAAATACTGTAGGCCTTGGACTATAGACACAGCAATTTGTCCCAATATTTCTTCTGGTATAATGCCGTACTTGTCCAATGAACCACCTAAATTACAAATTAGTCACAACCCATGAATCGACACCGATAAAAACTGATGACTTTTTTCTCTCTCTTTTTATACCGAAGTTTTTTTTTTATATTCGAGAATTAATAAAGAATTATTAAGTATTTTATACAAAAAACTTCATCCTTTTTACGGTTTTTATTTTATTTACAAAACATATGTGCTGTTTCTATACGGTTATATTACATAGAGTTCACCAACAGAATGTAACCAAATTAAAGTAAACTATTTCACCGTCCATATATTCTGTACATATTGAGATCTTTCCCTCTGTGAAGAAAGCACCGTAGAAACAAATTATTTTTGGTGATTTACACTGAAATAAAGAAAATATATAGCTATAAGTACGTCTACGAATAGGTATGGAGATGCCAAATAATTTTCATTGTTCATTTAATTATTTTATTCAATTATTCTTTTGGGGGGGGGGGGGTTGGGGGGGTGGGAGACAGGTTTTTATAAAATTTCGTCAGATCACTAAAGATCAGGTAAGAATCTAGACAGAAAAAACTTGTGCACGCGCCTTATTGTCTATCAGATTTCAAGTAGCAGCCCTTACAAAGACGCAAGCGCAAATTACTCTTATAGCATGCTAAAAATAATTTTTATCTTAACAGGGACCTGCAAGACACTCATATAACTTACTCTATGTAAGACCTCAAGTTCTGAGATAATCTGACTTTGTTCGCTGACATTGATCGTCAATGGCATGACCTTGACAGCCATCACCATGCTGCTCGGTTTGTGAAGCGCTCTGTGGGTAAAATGACGTCACTCGTTATATCACAATGTTCAACCTAGTAGTTTAACTTAATTTGATTCATCGTGGCAACTTAAAAAATACTATTATCATCACAAATAGCTTCAACTTGTTTCGATACCTTGACATAATTTTCCCCAATAATGTGGCTGATTTTTTTTCAAGTCAACCCTTACCCCCCCCCCCGTAAGAACAATTGATTCTCACCTGTACACTGTTCCGCATTGCCCAGAACCAAGGCTTTCAAGGCAATGTAAATGTTCAGCTTTAATCTCTCCACCTTCAAGGATTTTTCTCACATCACCTGACCTTTTCCTGTTCATAAAATATTAATAAAATGAGGAGAATGATCTTAAATTAGAAGTTCCATAAAACTGCTAGGAACTTCACTGACGGGAGTATGTTTGGTTTACCTGCTGCAGGGAGGGAGGGGGGGAGAGGTTAGGAGACCGTGTCGTGGAATAATTAGGGACTTCACTGACGGGAGCATGTTTGCCTTACCGGCTTCCGGGGGAGACCGTGTCAGCTGGAGAACACTGCATGGGTTGCTGATTTGCATTTAAAGCTTCATCCTGCCTCGTCTGCACATCTTTCGCACCATTTTCATGGCACATGATCTGTTGGAAAATGACAGATAAAAATACAGTACAACCTCCTTATACCGACATGGCGGAGACCAAGACAATATAGTCGTTACAACCGATACCTTTAACCAGGAAAAAGCTCAATGAGCCCACATAATTGTGTCGTAACAAGCTGTATGTCATATCCGATGTCGTTATATAAACAGGTTATACTATATATACTTAATGAATTCCGTAACAAATGGGTATATCATCATTACGGGGATGCCATGTGGCACAACTATAGATATGACGTCATCCCATATGTCGTCAGTCGATCATTTTAGACTGGAGTTAAAACATTTAGTACATAACTCGGCATCGCAAAGTCCTAATGGTATGCTGACAGGAGTGCATTCAATGTGTCGTGACCTCAAGGAAGCTACCCCCCACCCATTAATAATTTATAAACTGAGCAATAAATTTGACGAACCATTCTTTAGCACACAGTTTGCTCCGGCACCATGAAAATCCAATGCTTTCAAATGATCGCTCAGAAAAACATAGGAAAACCAAGGAACCGTCAACACAAAAAAAAAGTAAAAACTATGAACAAACTGGGGGGGGGGGGTTTAAATAAAAAACTAGGAAATGCTAGGAACCAATTTGAGGGTTTCCATCAAATAAACATACCTTTTTTTCTGCTGATTAAGATAGTACCTACTGCATGGAAGGTATCAATCTTGACATTCCTTGAACATATGTTTTCCTCTTTGTGCTTATACTTCATTGACGGATGGATTCCCGAAAAACAACACCGAGAAGTATCATCATTTGACAACGGCTTTTTTGTTTGAGAACAAAAAGTTTGGAAAGACTAGGCATTTCCGAAAAAAAGTAAGAAAACTAGGAACGCCCAAAAAAACTAGGTAAATTAGCGAAAACCAGGAATGTTTCAAAGCCAGAAATCGTGCTTGTGGTGTAACACTCGGACTACAACACCGAGGAGGGAGAGGAAGTTTTCAACTTACTTTTAAATCTTCTACATTTCTTTTGTCGCCTTTGACATCTGAAACAATAATACTTGTCTAAGCTCATTCCTGTTTTACTGAAATTGGTGACACTTCTACGCTTATACATCTTCAATCTGAGCTGGTATTTATTACTCACTTATTTATTTAAATATTTCTAAACAAACTGTCGATTCAGTCCCATTTGACACATAACGGAAATGTCCTAGTGTGTTAGAGATTTAGCAATACCATTCCACTGTAAATTAAACTAGACATACCTTTGGCAAAGACTTCTAACGGCGGATTAGTATCACTCATAACATCGTAGAATGACAAATACTGGAACAAAAAAAGGTCAGGTAAATATGGCACCAAATATGGAAGTAACATTTTGTACGCTCTACTGATGCCATGTATCACGGCTTCAAAAACACCGGGATACGTTAAACATTTAACTTAATTACGTAAATACACAATTCTTATAGAAACACTGTTGGGAGTTTTTCCTAAAATAATCCGACACAATTGCAATTCCGTGCCCAGATATAATTTACATTAGTTGTTTAACTTGACAAGCGTCACGGCCTTCTATTTAAAACCTTCCCTCTTCCGCGGATGGAAAAAAGCTGGGAGCACTTCTCTACACTTACAAATGAAATCATAGCCTGCAGCTCGTCATCAGCCCGTACTGTGATTCGTTCACCGTCATCGTCTTCATCTACAACATTGTTACGAGACATTACATGTATTTTAAGCTCACTCCGGATATTAAATCAACTTCTTCGCAATCCCAGGAAAGCATTCATGTATCTATTCCTATATTTTCACACAGTTCTATCAATAACTTGTAGCTGTTTTGCAAATGCAGTAGCAAAATAGAGATTGTGTCTAGTCATATTCGTACAATAATATCCACATTCTATTTAGATAAAATGTAAATTTGATCTGGACTTTCAGCATTCAGAAGTACTCACATTCAAATGCTTGGACGGCATCATCACCAACTATGTGATGTATTGCATCCTAAAAAAAAAAAGATGAAAAAAAAAAACGCTGCAGAGATGCGTCTAAAGTACTCTCTGTAATACACGGCTGGCTTAGAAACAACTTAAAAAGTTAATACAATTTTAAGAGCCAAAGCAAAACTTTCAGTATTTGTTTAATGTTACATAATCTTAAATAAGTGGCAGAGAAGACGGAACATACATTCTTGTCACAAAAAGAAAAATTACAACATAATTATGGGAATTATTGGAGATTTAAGTCGCCGGCAGTCATGATGTGACTTTTGTAGTGTGAAATGCGCTTAAGACTTCTATTTGAAAATTCACAAACCTATAAAAATGCAATGAAGCTGAATAACAAAAAGCTAGAAATTATGTCACGTTGGCATGTTGCCTGTCCCTGCCCCTCCTTCTTACCAGTACATCGTCAAAGCTGAGCTGCTGCGGTTGTTCTACATTCCAGTCTAAGGCCTGGTCATTTGCCGCATGTATTCGAATAACAATACCGCGAGAATCCATGGTGCTATCTTGCGTAACCATGCGCACTGCGATAGCTCAAAAAGCAGCCTTAAAAGAGTAAGCGATGTGTGTTATTTCTCAAGCTAATAAAGTTCTTATGGCAATAATATATAGCTCATTAATTAAGATCAACACAAAAATAAAAGAATGGACTGCGTATCCGTCACCATCGTGGAAGTGAAAAAATGCCTTAACCTAGATGTAGTCTAGACGTGTTTGAGGTTACCAAAAGAAAGAAACAAGGAAATTTTAAAACTATCAAAGCATACACTCTATTTGTGGGCAAAAAACTACGCACTTTTCCCCCATTCTGCAAATGTTCAAACATGAGAAAGTTTTCCTTCGTCATATAGGAAGCAGTAATTTGTGGCGAAATTCCATCCAATTTCGAATAAAAATCCATAAATTTAAGCATGTTACTCGGTGTTTGTACTTCGATCTTACCGTGTTTTTCATATGACATACGCTTTCTTTGATACAACTCATCAAAGGCCGGCTAAATTCCCAACCGCTTACTGTGAAATAGTGTTATTTTATTTTTGGAAACGCTTCATTCAGGTCCAACATAAGGTCCAACAATTCCCATTTTTTAACATTTTAATTTATTTCATTGTGTGGGTGTGTGTACTCGTAGATGTTACACTCAACCGTGAATCCGCTTATGTCTCTGGTAAAAGGGAAATTTGAATTGGGCCAGTTTTTTTTAGGTATTTCTTCAAACCTTTATACCTTAATCCAACCGAATTCTGCCGAAACTCAACTAAATTTTTGGCAAAACTCTAAGTACGAATCTGCTAACTCTATGCGGAAGTGGGCGATAATACAATAAAACGTTTTGACAAGTTGAAGTTCAGAATATTTCAAGGTAATTAGGCAATACTTCACAAATAAAGAGTTTGAGAGACATACAAAACCAATGCCGTGTTTAACTGTGTTAGTGGTAGGTTTTACATGTACTTTCATTTTACTTTCGTTTTGCAAGAGATTTCGCAGCAGTTGTACGCATACAAGACATACGAAATAACATGCAATATATCCGGATAAAACGTGGACAGGCGTAAAAGCGGATAAAGCGTCGACGATCCTCCCAAGCGAGTAGCAATGGGAAGTGTGTCGTCTGGTTAACAACTACCCCTTTACTTGTCACAGTCACGTGAGAAGCAGAAAATGGTCGGAGACTTGACCAGGAGTTGCGTTGCCTTCAGCAGGAGCAGAATGGAATTAACAAGCCAATACAATGTGTTGCTTAAACATGTTACATATTTAAGGAGTAATGAATGAGTAATGTATAATTTACTGTTGCCATCCTAATATGCTGCGTCTACCTCCTCTGTCAAAGATCAAGTCTGGATTTATATCAATGGATGGCAAGCAGTATTTATTTAAGGTCTTTAAATTTTCATTTGTGTTTTGGCCCCAGTTCATCTATTGTTCAGACTTTAGTGTGGTGTAAAATAACTACGTCATTTAGAATCGCATTTTATTTACCCTGTTTACTTTTGATGCGGAGAGTTTTGATAAATAACTTAAATTACTGCATATTTCACAAATCACAGATTTAGTAATGGTGGAACTGGTTATGTTCAATTGGGATACATACAATTTGACCAACCGTAATTTGACCAACCGCAATTTGACCAACAGAAATTTGACCAACTGCAATTTGACCAACCGTCTAATGGAAAAACTGACATTTGACCAACTTTCAGTTCTAGATGTACATAACCTTATAAATCTAGGATTTCGAGGTTTCATAAGAAAAAGTAATTTCAAAGAAGTGCTCATTCGCACCAAACCCAGACATGCTGGAAGCTTTGGTGTCATCTCAAGTACGTGTTCTTTACGTGGTTTTAGCATAAATACCGGGATTTCTCAACCAGAAATTAAGCAAAATTTGTCTGCTATTTCAACAAGATCAACTGAACTGCAATTTCAACAACAACAATTGCCGAGATGGAAATGTTGACAACCAATCGTGGTGGTCTAAAACTGTATTAGATTAGATTAGATTACTACCAACCCGATAGTTTTGGACATTACTTTCACTTGCAGTGTTATAACTGTTAAAATGTTGCTTTTGTCGGAACATTTGTGATTGTTGAGGTTTTACTGATAACGGGTACCCAAAAGAGGTTGGTCAAATTGCGGTTGGTCAAATATCCTACACCCGTTCAATTAATAAAGTTTATTAACAGACAAATTCGCGTCATATCTGCAAAATTTTGACATTTTTTCTCAGTTTTCGCATTTGTCGGCGTTTTGACCGTCGACGATTTATCCGGCTTTAACACGCTACATCTATAACCCTCAGTTAATGCAGAAGAAATTGTGAGAGAAAGAAAGACAGAAGAAAAATGATAGATAGATAGATAGATAGATAGATAGATAGATAGATAGATAGATAGATAGATAGATAGATAGATAGATAGATAGATAGATAGGTAGATAGATAGATAGATAGATAGATAGATAGATAGATAGATAGATAGATAGATAGATAGATAGATAGATAGATAGATAGATAGATAGATAGATAGATAGGTAGATAGATAGGTAGATAGATAGACAGATAGATCCCAGGCTCCCGACGCGTGTCTGACGCGTGTTCGAAACCAATACAACGTTACGTAACGTCGATTCGAACATCTCACCGATTTAGCGTGTTGATCTAGTCAACTGAAGTATTGAGAAAACCCTTAAATGATAATCCGACACTCGGCAACGGTATGCCACCGACCGGTTACGTTAGCACACACTGATTCTACCCGCTGTTCCCTTGGTCGGGTGGGCCAAAAGTGACACTACTTGACCCAGAATCGAATCCGGGCCGAAATGCTTTGCAACGACCATCTTTAGTGCTCGACTGACCAGAAAGACAGAACGAAACTACTTGTTTCTGTAGTAAAGAGTTAAACATTTCATATATAACCTTACGCAATCTTCGCTGATCACTTGCAACTTCCTTCCCCCTTGAACGCATGCCTCGGATATGTAGTCCGCTGTCCGCTCGATATATAGCTGGTCCGTCACGTCAGGGTTTTTACAGCAAACAGCGATAAATACCTAATAACAAAATGGAAAACGATATTTTGGATTCTTTGGAAGATTTAGGGTATTCATGATTATTTGGTTAACAAAACAATATCGACAACTATATAGTTATGCTAAAAAATAGAAATTCTCAATTATCGCCAAGTTTTCAGGTTGCGGATAAGTCCTAATTACCAGTTAGATTCAATAAAGGCCAGCTCTCGTTCAATAAGTACCCGATGGTAAAAATCTTGCAAAGTGGGGATCTGTTGCCAATATTTGACAGTAATTGTGTAGTATAGACATCACAGAATGCTAATGACAAAACGCACCATTCAAATGCCGATACATGCGCTTCGGAGAAAAACGTACAAGGAGAGAAACATGAAATTGAGCAGCACGACCTTGGCAAAACTGAAAATGTGTTCTTTTGTTGTGAAAACAGTGTTTGCGTCGGTTGTTCAAGGTTTGTTTACAAACTAGAAGCCACGCATTTCACAACGACATTTTTATTATAAATCATTACTTACTTATGATTACTTATGACGTATGTGGATTCAGGTTTTATCACATAGCCTCTATATCCACGTCTTCTTTGGTATCACATTAAGGGTAATTCCGGATATCTGGAGTGACTCCGTAGTTATATTTCAACTCTTGGTCGTTCCATAACTTATCTAATCTATTCTTGAGTGCATTTAGAGATTGGACCGACACTACATTTTCTGGTAAACTGTTCCAGACATTTGTGATTCTTTGTGAAAAACTCGTGCTTCTATGTTTCCTATTAGCTCTGACTTTTCTTAGCATTTTACTGTGGCCTCTTAAGTTTTCTGCGTCACGAAATTCCAGTTTAGGTACTACTTGTTGGTCATATAATCCGTTCAAAATTTTATAAGTTTCGATCATGTCGCCTCTTAAGCGTCTATAAACTAATGTAGGTGATTGTAATCTCTTTAATGGGTCCTCGTATGAAAGGCCTTTAAGTTCTGGTAATGTCCTAGTTGCCCTTTTTTTAACATTCTCAATGGCATCAATAAACTTGATTTTGTATGGACACAACTCTGAATTTCCATATTCAAGTTTACTTCTTACTAAGGCCTTGTACAACTTAAGAAATGATTGTTTCTCCAGGTATTTGTATGATCGTCGTATCATCGTCGCATCAAGTAGAGTTTGCTTTGTTTATTTTTCTCATTGATGTGCTTGTCGAACTCTAGCTGATCGTTAAAAATAACGCCGATATCCTTTTCATGCTCTACTTGCTGTATTAACTGATGTGTCTCGCCAGATTTTAGATAGTATTCATAATCACTATTTGATCCGAGGTGCATAGTCTTACATTTTTCGGCAGCTAATGGACCAATTTGTAATTAACCAATTACGATGTGCTGTTAAATTTGAATGTGCTTTGCTTCGTATACGAGTAATACCTTGTACAATTTTGCCGAAAGGTTTTGGCTTTTGTACCGAATTAGGTTTGGATTAAGGTGTAAAGAAATAGTAAAAAAAATTAAAAAACTTCCATTTTGCCCAAAAATTTTTAAGTGGGTCATAAAAGGGACAGCATACAGCGTGAAGTTAGCCGAATTCAGTTTCGTCTACGAGCTTTACGGTAAATGACCGGACTGCAGTTTTGAGAGAGAAAATGCATGGGAATTAGTGGAGAAAACAACAAGAGGAGTTCGAAATAAGTGTAGAAATCGTTTAGGGTTAGAAAATCATTTTAACAATGTATTGAAGAAATGCCTGCACTCTGAGGTTTGACCCCGTATAGGTCTGTCATGGCAGACAAAAACAAGTTTTACCACGTTTTCCCTATTTGTTTCTTTATGTTTTAGCTCCACTGGCGTCTTGCATATTCTTCCACTGATCATGCGCAGTTAACACTGTGAACTGGCTTATAGTTCTTGAAAGATCATATGATAGCTTTTTAGCGCTTAACAAGCCTTTGGCTTGCGAGGGGTTTTTGACTTTGTGCGAGCAGCCGTTGGTATCTTTTTTTTCTTGACACAGTGATCAGATTTCTTGTGTTATCTCCTCCACTGGCACTACGGGTCCTAGGGCCACGAAACTTGGGACTTAGGTAGAACTTGATATGAACGTGTGCATGACACTTTTTATTTTAGCCTTCGATTTCGTTTTCTTGTTTAAAACGCCATGTGAAAAGAGTGTGTTCTTTGCAAGTAAATGCGGAGCATTTCACGCACAGCACAGAACACACAGTTGCTCGGCTTTGTGCGAGCTCTCACTGCGTAAATAGATAACACGGCGTATGCCTGATCAATCAATAAAAAACCTTAAGTCAGCAAAAACCTACTCGGCCTATAAGACGTATTCAAGCTGTGTTGTTTGCAATATATCATTCACAAAATAACCCATTGAAGGAAGTTTTATTTTTTTGCAGGGTTGGCAAAAAAGCGGCCAAATCTAGATTTTGCCTTGCCGGCGGCAAAATCTGGCAATTGCCGGGAAAATCTGGCCAAATCTGGTCAAATCTGGCAAAATTTTAAATCATCAATTATCGCCAGGTTTTTTATAAATGAGGAAACGGAGTTTCTAACTTTGATACGTATAATTAAAAGGTATTCAGTTGAACTTCTGATTACTAAACATCAAAGCACTGTATTCAACCAGAGATTAAGAATGCTCGAGTTTCTAACTTTTATCGGTATAATGAAATGGTGTTTAGTTATGATCATCAAACGTCAAAACACTGTATGAAACCGGAGATTAAGCAGTGCTGGTATGAAATATTTCGAATGAAATATTTCTTGAAATATTTCATGAAATATTTCACTGTAAAAATTTCAAAAATTTCGCATGTTTTGAAATTTTTAAATCAGAAATAAGTTGGGCATCAAGAATACCAGATACTGACGGATAACTATCAACGGACTTTCATCTTAAGTTGTCAGTTAACACACTGCGTTGGCATAACTCTACCAGCAAACAATGCATCCAAAGAAATCCTGCGTAGTCTATGACTTTTGAGTAACAAAGCTGACAGTTGCTGGCCTATGGCACCGTTGACACATCTACTCCGGGTATCTGAGCGGGTGTTTCTAAGGGGTGGGGAGAGAGACAGGAGGGTTTATAGTAACTGCTGAAAGGGGGCTCAATGTTAACGGCACAGGAGAAAGAGGTCGGAAATGTACACAATAGGTCAAAAATATAGCAGACAATATGTTAGCTAAACAAACAGGGGGCAACTCACGCCCGTGAGCGAGTTTGCTTCTAGTTTAGCACTGTTTGAATAGTCACCCCCAATTCTGCAATTAAGCAGTGCTTCCCATTTAAACGAGAAAAATCTTTGCCTTTATCCGGTTTTACGATAAAGCAGTATACAATTATCCCGTTAAAAATACATAATTTTATGCAATCAACCTATTTATACGTTTAACTGGTATGCGATGCAGCTATTTTATCTGTCTATGCGTTTTTGACGGTGGTATTTGTTAAATTAAACAAGAGATGTAATTACCGGAGATGCAACTATTCCAAATTACTACTCAAATTTAACGTGCATCATCTGCAGAGACATTCATTGTAGAATTGCGGATTAGACTTTTTAACCAAAAATTCCCCTTTTTATGTACTTAAATACTCTACTATGTGCTATTGAATTTATGGGAAAGTGCATTATTTATGTAAATAAACGCGTGCTTGGGTGAATAAAACTAGTTTTACTACATTTCAAGAAAACTAAATATTAAAATTAAACGAACAAAAAAAAATGTTAAAAAAAATGGGCGAAAAAACCAGATTCTGCCAGATTTGGCCAGATTGGGCCACTTTAAGAGATTTTGCCTTGCCGGCAATTGCCGGGCAAATCTGGCCGGCCAAATCTGGCCGGCCAAATCTTGCCAACCCTGTTTTTTTGCGTTTTAATTTTTGTCAAGTGTTTAATATTTCACCAGCGAAATGAGGTTCTAGTAAAATTTGAAAGTCTGCATGTTGAAAGAATATTATAAGTGTGATGTTTTCCTTTATCATTTCTTTATAATTGATAAATGTAGTCGTAACGACACCTCCATCGGAACGTGCCGAAAGTACGAATTGGCTTATACTCAAACTTTTAAGGGAATTCACACTTTGAAATATACAAAAACGTTTTGAAGTTACGA
The DNA here is from genome assembly GCA_949752745.1 of Protula sp. h YS-2021. NCBI lineage: Eukaryota > Metazoa > Annelida > Polychaeta > Sabellida > Serpulidae > Protula > Protula sp. h YS-2021. Next base: position 44,242,626 of record OX457024.1, read on the forward strand.
CTGCAGCATGTTGGGGGTAAACGTACGAAGAAATGACACAGAAAAGGCCAAAAGAAAAAAAATTTAAAAAATCCACTTTAATGGAAGCATATTCATGAATATGCTAGACGTATAATAAGTTTGCTGGTGTTTTGCTGCCGATCGCTCAATAAATGAAGAATTGAACTTAATGGCAGTTATCTGAACATTTGAAAATTGAGGACAGTTCTCACAGATTTTGTGAAATGTAAATGTTCTTGTAGTACAAGGGTGTTAAGAGTCTTCAATTAACTGTTAAAAGGTGGGGCTTTTGGATATTTTGTCGGGTTTTTTTTCAGTTTGATTTAAATCAAAAACATCAAAAAAATCCGATTTAAGTAAAAAAATTTAAAAATCATAATTTTTAAAAAATAATAACTAGACCGTTTTCTCGACCGAGTAGCGAAAATTACACTTGGGGGGTCACAAAAAATACGATTCTGAACTCTTAGCCTCTTACATATCGTCTTTTAGGTCCAAAGGGTAAAAAATAAGCTCAAAATCATTCTATCTCTAACCGTTTTCAACCTTCGGTTTTTGGCTTTGCCCATGGCCGAGGAGGTCAAGGTCACCGAGGCATCTCCCACATATCATCTTCGGGACCCAAAGGGTCGAAAAAATCTCAGAATCGCTCTATCTCCAACCGTTTTCGAGATAATGGCTCACTTCCGGTTTTTGACTTTGACAATGGCCGAGGAGGTAAAGGTCACCGAGGTACCTTTTACATATGGTCAAGGGACCCCTTACATGTGATCTTTTAGGCCCAAAGGGTCGAAAATAAGCTCAAAATCTCTCTATCCCTTACCGTTTTCGAGACAATGGTCAACTTCCTTTTTCTGACGTTGACCATGTCCGAGGAGGTCAAGGTCACCTAGGTACCTCTTACGTATGGGCTCTCAGGCCCAAAGGGTCGAAAATAAGCTCGAAATCGTTCTATCTGTAACCGTTTTCGAGATAATGGACCACTCCCGGTTTTTGACTTTGACCATTTCAGAAGAGGTCAAGGTGACCGAGGTACCTCTTACATATCGTCTTTTAGGCCCAATGGGTCGAAATTAAACTCAAAATCACTCTATCTCTAACCGTTTTCGAGATAATGGTCAACTTCCGTTTTTGACTTTGACCATGTCCAAGGAGGTCAAGGTCACCGAGGTACCTGTTACCTATCGCCTTTAGGCCCAAAGGGTCGAAAATAAGCTCGAAGTCCTTCTATCTGTAACCGTTTTTGAGATAATGGCCTACTCCCGGGTTTTTACTTTGACCATTTCAGAAGAGGTCAAGGTCACCGAGGTACCTCTTACATATCGTCTTTTAGGCCCAATGGGTCGAACAAAAGCTCAAAATCGCTCTATCTCTAACCGTTTTCGAGATAATGGTCAATTTCCGTTTTTTACTTTGACCATGTCCAAGGAGGTCAAGGTCACCGAGGTACCTGTTACCTATCGCCTTAAGGCCCGAAGGGTGATAAATAAGCTCGAAATCGTTCTATCTGTAACCGTTTTTGAGATAATAGCCCACTTCTGGTTTTTGACTTTGACCATGCCCAAGGAGGTCAAGGTCACCGAGATACCTCTTACCTATCGCCTTTAGGCCCGAAGGTCGAAAATCGCTCTATCTCTAACCTTTTTTCGAGATAATGGCCCACTCTGGGTGGGCCCGCCGGTTGCTGTTTTATTTGAGGCATATTGGATATGACGTCAAAACATAAAATGCGCCATCAGTGTACCTTTAATGAGAAACGTGGTATCTGCTTCAAACTTGGTAGAAATTTGCCTTGGGTAGGCCCGACGGTTCATGTTGTATTTGGTATGTACAGCACAATGTATGACGTCATATGACATCATTTTGTATTTTGGATACTAGACTTTTTAATAGGATAACTCGAGAACGACAAGTCGAATCCGCTTCAGATTTGATGGGTTTATGCACTGAGCGAGTCAGATTTGGTTGAGAATTTCAATATTTGAAAGAAGATATATTGTATTTGTTAAAAAGTAACTAGTAAAATCGTCAGTTAACATTATTTGAACAGATATGAAGGTCCACTTTTGGAAGAAACACTCTTCCAGAATGCTGTCGACGAAGGCCCGACATCAGTGGAATTCACCAAGCTGGTTGAATGGGTAACAGCAGATTTGGCGTCTTTTCACGCCTTGGAGTATCATGTTAATGCGATTTTAGGTGGGTAAGATGGCAGATTCTTTGACGAAAATCGTTTGTTTTAGTACAGGCAAAAAATTGGGCTTGGGGCGGGGGGGGGGGGGGGGGGGATTCTAGGCGACCTATGTGTATCGTGGCCCGTTGTGAGAAAAACTTGAAAAATGTCAGTTAACCCCTCTTCAAATTTGCTGGGATCAGTCTTAGGTGTTTTAACATTGTGTTGCATTGGCTAAAGTATGTGTGGCTTTTATGAACAAAATAGGCAATGTTTCTGTAATGTTGCATTATGTGACCTATACTTTGCATAGGAAGGTAGTTAAATTTTGTAGATAGCTGTGGATTGTACTTGACAGCTTTGTCGAAGGTTTTGAACTAGTCATAGTGATGCAGGATTTTATACATCATATTGGGTTACCACATAAAACACAGTGCGATAGCCGACTTTGTGTGTCCCGTGATAAAGCTCGCAGCTTGTTTGAATTAGAAATGTTTTAATAAAGTGTCATGGCGTTGAGGTATAAAAATTTACAAGAAATTGTCCTGCATTTTAGACGTTCCTATGTCATTAATATATTGGTAAAATTGAATAATTAAAATGTAGTTCTAAGTTCAAGTAAAAGCCTGTCATATTGGCACTACATAAAGATTTGTAGGTGTCACCTTTGTTGTCGTTAAAAACTTGGGCAATCGGCCATTCGCATAACATGAACCCTGTTTCAGGAGCGGACGACGCCGAGAACTTTCTCATGGAACTGAGTGGCTTTCTTCGAGAGTACGGTGAGAGAGTGTTACTGTACATTCACTTGAAAACATTTTGTGACTTTGATTGAAGACTTACGAACTTCACGACGCTTTGACACGAGTTGTAGTTTCAACTTTTATGTACGGGTGGTCGTATCTTTTTTAAAAAATCCCCTTGAGTATCCGAGTCGTCGTGTACAATAAGCTGTTATTAAAGTTTTCTCAAGGAAATGAGGAACTTCCTGTCTTCGTTCATCGCATGTTGACGTGTACGCACGTGTCTTCGCTACAATGCAAACGATTCACCGAGGAAAGCTTGATTTATACAGAACATTGGGGAAAAAAGGTTTTTTTAAGAAGATTTTTTACGTTTTGAGATTCTGGGTAAAGGGACGTTGCCTTATCTTTGCCATGGCATTCTCTTGCTTTCGCTTCTACACGCTTTGAGCTTTAAGGTTACTGATGAGACTTTTTGTTCGCAGGGACGGTGTCCCTAGACATTCATAAAAAAAGATAAGGTCCGCACAGGAAATGCAACGGTGTAATATGCGCAGCATTATACCAACAGAAAACGTGTCTACGACATATTTTTCCTACGACGTTTACTTATTAACCTGCAGGCTGTCCGTACAAATCGCTGTCCGAGGGTCCAGTGACGCAACGCTTGGCGGAGAAGCAGAACAAGCTGTCGCTGCTCGATTACCTGCTGACGGAACTACAAGCGACGCGCATGATAGCTGTCAACAAACCGGAAACTATCACCGTCAGTGCTGCGCCGGCGGAGTCGGTAAGAGGCACTTGGTGAATTCCATGGCCGAATTTCCCAACCTCTCGTTAAGCTTCCGGGAACTATATCTAGACTGGGGTTAGGAAATTTAGCCGCTATTTTTCAAGGACTGACTCTGGCAAATGGGGGGATGAGGGGAATGGGGGAGGGGGGAGAGTTATACTTCCTGACACTGGTTGTGGTGGATGCTTGCGGTGGTTGTTAAGGGTTCTAGTTTTTTAGTTACAATGACTTTCTAGATGATTTTGAAGAAGCTCTCAGTAAAAAGACATAGCAGCACATGTGAAGATTATTTATGTAATTTTTGGCTCACAAATAGAACATAGACAATATGTCTAACGGAGTACTTGCGTTGGTTTAGACTGAAAGCAGTATCGCTAAAGAAATGAAGGAAATGCTGATAACCCTGGGCTTCCCCAAGCCTCCGGCAGGGATCACGCCCTTCCAGTTGTTCAGTAAAGTAGAATCAAAGGTAAGTTCTTTTTTAATCAAACAGAACATATCTGTACAGCTATGCTGATATATTTTTCAATCCATTTTGAAAGGAGGTGCTCATTGGTGATAGAAATGATTTCACGGTGTGAGTGCGGTGGTACCGAGTGGCCGTAGTTTCAGTTATAGTGAAATGTTTCAGCAGTTTGACATTAGTTGTTTTTCCGCTACTGCCTGTTCCCAACACAATTCACTCTGTCAAAATATGTTGATGTTGAGCAAAAATAACCAGCAAAAAGAGTAGACAGGGGCCGGATTCACAAACTTCCCTTAACTTAACTTAAACTTAACTTATCCCTCACTTAACGGGCCCTTAAATTTCTTAAGTTAAGGCTTATTTGTCGATTCACAAAACCCACTTAAGTCACACTTAAATTTAAGTGACCATTTGTGTCGTTTGCACGAACTTCAAAAACTAGGACTTTACCCAATGTAACAGATCGAAACCTTCCACAGGCATGTTTTTACTATTTGAAAATCCATTCTGATACTTTTTTGAAGAATCATCGCATTTTGCTTTCATTTACACTTTCACTTAATAGTTAAGGGACCTCGGGACCTCCCTTAAAATTTTGCTAAGTTAAGGGCCCGCTAAGGGCACTTTTAAGTTAAGTGGTATGCACCACTTACACGTCCCTTAACTTAACCTGATTTAAGGGATGATTCAGCAAAATTGAAAGATTTAAGTGAAATTTTAAGTTAAGGGACATTCGTGAATCCGGAGCCAGGATTTTATATATCCCACACAATATATTTTTTTTGTAGGTGAAGGAATTAATAGGCAAAGTTCACCCAGCTCACATGAGTAAGCCGTTACTGAAGGCGAGGCTGTCGGAGAAACAGTGGGAGTCGGTGGAGTTCGTCAATCAAGCCTTGAGACAGGAATACACCATTCGACGGGATATGATTCTCAAGAGATTGGATGTCACCATTCAGTCCTTTAAATGGTCTGACAGAGTTAAGGTAAGTCACGTGTGAATCAAAAGTTAAGCTTATCCAAATTATATTTGCAAAAATTTGCGTATGATTTTTTTTTTTTTTTTTGGTAAATAGAACTTGTGATAACCGAAAAGAGAAACAAAATCAAACCTTCGGTATTTTACTGTAGGTTAAACGTGCCATGAAGTTCCGTAACAACTAAATTCTAAAGTAGATGAGAGAGAATGCTAAGCAACTGTCTTACAATAAAGCGTTTCCAATTCCTTTTGCGCTTCGTGCCAAGATAAGAAATGTAAACTAAATGGATAAATTTTGATTTTGTTTATATTAATATAGATGTATGTCTTTTTGTTGACGTCTGTAGAACCAGAATGACAAGATGGCTGCCGTGTATCAACCAATCAGAAGGCAGCTGTCAGCCACCTGTCAGACCGGCCTTCCACACCTCCTGGCTGCTAGAGAGGGTAATGCCGACGTCATCATTACTTTCTCTTGTGCATTTGAATTATTATCGAAGAGCATAGAAGTTGCGATCGAGTCATCTGGGATTAGCGTGCAAAGAATAGGACAGTTCGATGGGCAAGCATAATGATTAAAATCACTGGTTATTTCAAACTAGTTTCAGTGTTAGAGGGCACGTACTGTGTTCTGGGATTTCACACTGACAGCTTTTCCATTTCACACACAGTGAATTATTATATAATTATAGAATGGATTATTCTTTTAATGTTTCTGTGCGAAATGAGCTTCATTTTACACACCACAGTCTGGTTATGACCGTTGCTACAGATTCAACCATATTCTCTATCTTACATCAATCAGATTTACTGAACATGGAGAAGACGAGCAGTGGTGCCGCGAGGGAGAAGTCAAAGTGTGACATCAACAGAGTACTTATTGGCAGAGTAAGTACCCACCCACCCACCCACCCCGACCTCCCCTTCTTCCCTCTGTATATTTCGGTCTATGATTCCGAATCTTGCATAAATGAAATCCCTTATATTAAAGACATTAAAGGAAAAAATAATAATAATTCATTTGATGTGTTTCAGTGTTTTTGAAAATATGGGAGTTCTCATGCATTAAACTGAAAGTGGCAACATCTGTTGTATTTTCTGCATGAAGTATGAATAAAAGCCTTTGAATTGAAATGTTAATTATTCAGGTGCCTGATAGAGGGGGGCGTGCATTTGAGATGGAGCCGCCACCCCCTGAAATGCCTTCCTTCCAAAAACGCCAAGAGCCACAGCAGCAGCGACACGGTATGTGACTGGGCGGGGGCGGGGGAGGGGGTGGGGTGGCGGGATGATTGTGAAGGGGCTGGATGACTATGTCTTCTCGCTGTAAACAATAAGGATGAGGATGTTGTTAATGGCGACAAGTAGCTTACAGTTTGTTTCACATTTTGCTTACGGAGTACTAAGGCTTTGGCAGACGACGGGCCGTAATACTTCCTCAGTTATGTGTAATTATTGGCAAACCCTCACAAGCAAGTTTTATATGTTAGAGGTGTCTGTTGTCTCAAGCTGTAAACCCCCTGCCTGCGTTCAACCCCTGAGGGGAGGGGGGGGGGGTGTTCAGCGACAGCCCTACACCGGATCCGCGCGTGGTTATTGTCGCGCCATTTAGTCGTCATTGTCGCGCAGCTTAAACAAAATCGACGATCACAGGTAGAAGGTTGAAAATTGTCCTATGAAAATAGGCAGTACCAAGGCATTACTGTCTTGATTGGAACAGATATGCGGCATGTACGCTACATTAGAAGGTCATTTTATGTGGACAGTCATATAGCTGCTCTGACTTTGGCCCGCTGTTGCCGAGGCTTTGAACCAACACCTCTTAATATCATTTTAACTTATAACTTTGAGCAAAAATAGAATAGTTGACGCTTGCTAGCTAATTAGCGTTCTTGATGATAAAATATTATATGAAGCATTATTTATGCCGTTGAGGATTTTTTGTTTGTTTGACAGAATCGTTTTGCAAAGGTCTGTTTCCTATGTTGTTTTTATTCGCGTAGGAGGAGGTTGGGGCAATCCGCGAAAAGGCGGCTGGCGGGGACGCGGTGGTTCTCACGGGGGCTGGGGTGGTGGAGGAGGAGGGCCGCGGCAACACTCGGGCCACGGTGGCAAACGGGGCCGATATCATTAACAGTCAAGTACTCCTTCCAGGTACTTTGCGGATTATGAAAGTAGCGTGTAGTTTTGTATATTAAGAGGTGTTGGTTTAGTGTACTGTAGGTTCGATTGACAGCGGTGCTTAAGATGATATTAGCTTAATCAAAGCTTCTAACTTAATATTTGCACGGGCAATTTTTCACGATTTCTCGCAAGTACTAACACTCGAAAATAGCTATATATATATAAACGTGTACTTTTTGAAAATTAGTTTAGGGAAAACATGGAAATATTACTTAATGATATCGTTTGGATAAGGCGCGTTCCCTTGAAGCGTTTGTTTTTCCAAGCAGTGCTAATGATTATGTCCATTGCATTGTATTCCTGGCGCTTACTTAAAAAAAAACTGTTTACGGTTGCGTTTTATGTGACTTGCAGATAGTGGCCGAGGGGGGAGAGGCCGGGGGCGCGGCGAACGCGGCGGGCGCGGCGGGCGCGGGGACAGAGTGCAGGGAGGATGGGGCAGCGACTCCAGACCACAGTCGGCCTCCAGTAGCTGGGGCTCGAACGCTCCCCAGTACCAACAGCAGAGCACCGACCCAGCGACAGCCTTTTTTGGCGGCAGCGGCGGATATAAACAAGGAGGCTATCAGCAACAAGGCGGTGGTTACCAGCAGGATGGCTACCAGCAAGGCAGTGGTTACCAGCAGGGCGGCTACCAGCAACAAGGCGGTGGCTACCAGCAGGATGGCTACCAGCAAAGCGGTGGTTACCAGCAGGGTGGCTACCAGCAACAAGGCGGTGGTTACCAGCAAGGGGCCTACCAACAGGGGGGTTACCAGCACGGTGGCCAGCATCAAAGTGGTTATCAAGGGGGATACCAGCAGGGTGGCTACCAGCAAGGGGGTTACCAACAGAATGAATACCAAGACCGTGGGGGCGGCAGAGGGGGTAGGGGCGGGCGAGGTGGACGAGGGGGAAGGGGAAGAGGGGGTGGCGGAAGAAGATGATTCCCGCGCGTCTGGATTTATATTTTGCGTTGTTTACTCACCGTCATGTGCTTATGTTCGACCCATTGCTTCTTTCACTTGAACTTTTTATGCCAGACACAGATTCCTCATTTGATGTATGGTTAAGCAAAGTAATAAGCGTCTTAATGAATACATACCTTAATGGCTATTTTGACAATTATTTAATGATTGAAAAATAATTTATTTAATTTTAATGTTTGTAGTTTCGGCAATACATACCTTAATGGCTATTTTGACAATTATTTAATGATTGAAAAATAAGTTATTTAACTTTAATGTTTGTAGTATAGGCAATGAATGTTGTAATTTAGTCTCTGCAGTTTCATTTACTTTAAAGTAAAAGTAGTGAAACGATGCTCAGCTGCACTTGAATCTTTTGGATGATGCTATAAAAACCTATTTATGGTTCTTCGCACATCACTGAATTTACATATCTCTGCAGTATGTATCTCAATTTAAGATCGTCGTATAATGCTATCACCTCCGTCCCCTTTCTGTCACGAACGGCATTTGTTTTCTGTCCGACCTCTACATTTGGCCCTTTGTGTCAGAGTAACCTGGAAATGGGGCCTAAGGAAGGTGCACGGCCTTGCTTCCTGTTTTGGAGATTTTCCTGTGTTGCTACCTCGGAACGATCTGTTTAGGCCATTATATAATTAAGTTCTTTATATTGGTGACTTGGTTTCTGAGGAAATTACTGTAGGTACTTTTGTTACGTCTGTGGCTGAGTTATTTTGAAAAACTTTGAAAATAATACATGAGTTATTTTTACGTATGGTATCGTAAACTCGAGGCAGAGTCTTTCTAAAACATGATGTTGTGTTCATGGTTGTTTAGTGGCAACATAATTTGTTTCCAGGGTAGTTTTAAAGGTTATTTTTCCAATTTACTGCTCTGCTCTTAGGCCCGTGTTCAGTGACTCACTGACTCGAGGGTCCAAATACGGGCCGGGCCGGAAAAAATAGGTATATTTGAATAAAAAAAAAACGCATAGAACACGCATAAGATACTCTGACTTGTATCGTTTCGTTTCGTGTCTGTTTTCGATGTTACAAATTTAAATGTTTTCATTTTTGTTGAATTAAGCATGCTGTTGTATATTATTATTATTATTATTATTATTTTATTATTATTATTATTATTATTATTATTATTATTATTATTATTATTATTATTATTATTATTATTATTATTATTATTATTATTATTATTACTATTATTATGATTTTCTGGTAGGCTAGTAAATTATTTTGAAATCTCTTCATATTCAACAAGACATAAATAGTGTGTATACTCACTTGTTTGAAATCACCAAAGTAAGATAAGAATGCACAGGCTTGTGTGTCGTATGTTCTCAGTTAAGATATTGGTAAAAAGAGCCAGTTCTATGGTCTCTCTTGTGTGAAAAAGACTTATTACATTTTGTTAGTTAAAGCAAACAATAAAAAACTAAATCGTGAAAGCTTTTCTTGAAATTTAATTTAATTTAATATTTTAATTATGGTCGTAATACCAGTGTTATCCCACACCGAAGAATTCTTTTAACCTGTTAAGCCTTTGGAGAAGAATGCGAACTGGGGTGCTCAGTTAAATGACATTTAAGTCATACCATCGGAATATTTAAAGATATATTTTGGTAACTATCGAGTGTACGTTTCTTGTGTAGTGTTTATTGGTTCTCATCAATGAGTCACAACGGCAAGTTATATCGTGTTAATAAGCCATCCTGACAGGCCAATGCTCATTGGCTCTGGAAAATGAGTCACAGCGCACCTGCTTAAAGATGCAACATATTACAACAGCATTCTTCCCGGAAAATATATGCAATAGAGCGTTGATTTTTTATTTTCTTCAAAAACCCGTCGTATTACCTTTATTTCTCATTCATTATCGTATTAATAAATGAGAAAGGACACTAGATTAGTGACATGAGCCAAGAGTTCTGATAATTGGGTATTCCTTGTTTAGCGTTTGCAGCCACTTTGTCATGAGAAAAAGGATCATAAATCAATTTTTTTCAACTTTTACCTCAAGGTTTTATTCTGTGGATATTTGGGCTGTCATATCGATAACCTGTTTTGAAATAATTTCTTTTTTTTCGAGTCGTCGAGGCGGACTGGTCGCAATTATTTACACTACATTACAGTATGGTTTTTATTTTTAATCTGAGGTAGTTTGTAATTTAGTAAAATTTATATTCGTGCAATCTACCGGGGTTGATTGCATTCGTTTTGAAAGCTTTGCCGTGTTGAAATATTTAATGAACTCTGTGCGATCTACCAAAGTTGATTGCAATTGTTTGCCTAGTCGGGTCGTCGAGACGTGCGTATTACAGTTACTTTCAAAACATTAGAATAGGTTTTTTTTTAATTTAATCTTAAATCCACAGAGGTGGATTTGTAGGTTTAGTGTAATTTATATTCGAGCAATCTACAGAGGTTGATTACAATCATCTTGAAAGCTATACCGTGCGTAGCGTACGTGACTTTTTCGATAATAGAAAGGCGATGGGTACGACTGTACGTACCTACGGGGCGTATCTACCAGACAAACTACTACTGATTCCTTTGTACTCGTTCTGGCAATCATGAAATAATTTTAAAGTAAACGGCAATGCTAAAGTTTTCGTGGCATTGAGTTGGCAAACTGACTGGACTTCAGTATCTGCCTGACTGAAAAAAAAGAACAACCTGAAAGAAAGCCGTAAGTGTTACAAAGTTTGTTTCTAAGAAAGCCAAAAGTGAAATGTTAAATTTGTTAAATATAGACAACTATTTTCAAAAATAATTTATGTTTGTTGTCGTTGTTGACAGGAAAACAATTTACGAGGTACCACACATTTGGTAAGTGCCATTTGCTCAGCTGCCTGTCGTGAACACAACGTTTTTGGGCTATAATTGCTGATAACAAGCCATCATTGCAGGCACTCTATGTAATCATGGCATTTAACTACAAGCACGTTGCCGCTGGAGAGCGTTAGTTATTTTTAGAAATTTTCCTGAAACCAAATGATTCCCTGAAGATTCATCTAAAATACCAGAATTAAAGTAAAACCTACAATGATGGTTTCGTAGGTTTAGTATTTGAACACCTCCCTCCCCTTGGTTTTCCTCCCGGGGAAGGGGGGGGGGGGGCTGGGGGGAGTTAAGTGCCTCCCCCAACACAGTTTTTCCGGTCTCGTATTTGTGCGAATTCCACGAAAGGAGGTTATGTGCCTTGTGCACTCTCCCTCCCCCCCTCCCCATGTTTTGGACCCGTTAGTGTAGAGATCAGTACCATCTGTAAATATTTTTTGACAGATGCCGATATGTTGTCTTACAACCCGTAAGTCATTTTTCTTAATCCATACCGGTATTCCTGTCTTTACAAAAGAAGACGTGAAAACGTTTAAAGAATTTATTTAATAAATGAAATGTAATAATGAGCATTTTCAAAATCCTGCTACTTGCAACGCTGTAGTTATAATTAGTATAATTTTGCCAGTTTTTTAGATGTAGTTCTTTGGAGGTTAGTCACACTTTTGTTGAGGTTTTATGGGTATGTTTGAAGTGATCTTATCCTTTGTGAGAACCAGACCTTTTTGAAGCCATTGTGCTGTCACTGATATTACCAAAAGTATCCAGTTTAGCAAAGAAATGCTCATTATCCGGAAGTGAAACATGAAAAATGACAAATAAAACACTTTGGCCTGTTGCTGAACTACCATTTCGTCACGTAACAATCGAGCTATGGACTTATCCTTGCTTACGTCATAAGGAGTGTCGCCATCTTGAGTCCGAGCAAAAATATTTGCTCCGAAGACGATTAAAAGTGATACTATTTGAGCGTAACCACATGCGGATGCCGTGTGAAGCGGGCTAAATCCGTTTTCATCGGATTTGTCTGGATTGCAATTAAAATTAAGTAGTATTTTAGTACCATCCAAATTGTTATTGAGGACACACATATGTAGAGGTGTTATTCCACTGTGGTTTGCTTCATTCAGTTTCAAACGTTGCGAATTGTTCACCAAAATCTTCCAGAGCTCTTGGTTATCATTGTCTTGAATGGCTGAATTCAAGATGGT